>OX421475.1:3612500-4212500 GCA_949126895.1 Eilema caniola
TCTCGGAGTCTTCGGTCCGGTTTTCCCAGTCCAATAGCTATGGTTGAAACCATGTGTATTTATAGAATCAATTGTATTTATAGAATTTCTAATCAGAGACTTCTCGATCGAAAGGCCGACCCCTTAACTAATTACCTACAGAAGGTTATCAGTGTCTATCTCTGCGAGAAAATAGCCTTTGGGGAAATTTGATTTAGGATTGTGTGGGAGTCAAAGGTCTGATGTTACAAAAATACGCTGATTTTGTAACAATATGTATAGGAAAGGATCTCATTAAAAAACAGCTGGTTGTTTTTGATAATTTGATTTTAAATATCTACCTCCTACTATACAATAAGTCCTTGTTATAATATGATTCAAAGTTGAATTTATTCTGGAAGGTTATAGCCCCATGTTGGGCGCCAAATTTTTCATTCTAAAGAGGACTTATAAGAGTATTAAGGATATATTTATTATACTTTTTTATACCACTTAAGTGGCAGAAAAGCACATGGTCCACCTGGAAGAAAGTGGTTACCGTGACCTATGGACATGTGCAGTATCAGGGCCGGGTAAATTAATATATACTGAAGTATGACGTCTATGTATAACTACTACGACTGGCTCTACGAAACAAACAAGTTGGTTCCTAAGTCGTTGACAATTGTGTCAAATAACCCGATTTTTTTTTGTAGCCGCCATCGGCTGTTTCTGTAATAGTACATTACTACAGAGGCCGGGATGAAAGGGGTTGCCGGCCGAAGACATATAGACGGCCGAGCGAAGCGAGGCCGGATAGGTCTGAGGCAGGCAACCCCATATATCCCGCCGAGGTATGTATAGTGCTTTTCTCAAACATGCCAACGAAATAAACAACAAAAAAATTAAAGATATATTTTTTTTTTAATACGCATAGTGGCAGAGTGTCGATGCCTTTGCCACAAATTTATGTGAAATCGAAATTAAAAAAGAGGACTTTGCCGGCCTAGGCCTGCAAGGTTTGTATGAAATTCCATTGCCGGCCTCTGGTCCTAGCCGCGCCTGAAACGTCATACTTCGCAGCCTATTAAGAGGAACGTAATGTCAATATTTCATTGCATGTTTGAGAAAAATATGTTAATTCATTGTTGCTAATAGTACCTGTACATTATTTTATAACTACTGTCACCGTATCTCGGACCCGTCAGTAAATATTGGAGAATAATATTGCCATTAGGTTCGACTGTAGACTGCTCCGGTTACTGTTTAAGTTTAAAAAAATGATAAAATATGGCAGATTTATGGCGCCAAAATGTATACTTTCATTGAGTTAACGCAGAAGTATTTTTGACGTTTGTAATGTTATTAAAACTTAAATATGAACAGCTTAACATATATTTCATAATAACTAATTGTGTTTATAAAAAAATAGTTAGCAAATTCAAAACTTACTTTTTTCATCGACATAAATTGTGAAAGATCTCAATACACAATATTACGAATTCAGAAATGAGTGAGGCTAAGGGTGTTTCCACACGATGCAACTAGCTGGAGCAAGTAAAGGAGCGAGTTACATGCGTGAGTAGTATGCACAAGTTACTCGCTTATACTAAAACATGGTTCGAATAACTGGAGTAAGTAAAGACACGGCGGACTCGAAAGTAGTTATTTGCTATTGATTTGCTATTGTAACTCGCGCAACGCCACAAACCGCGCGGTTTAGTTGCGCAAGTGGCTCGCTCTGGTGCATGCACGAGTCGCTAGACCCGCATATGTTTTTTCACGATGCATATAACCTGCGCAAGTTCCTTAACATGCACAAGCTACTGGTACAAGCTACTTGCACCATGTAGAAGCACCCAAAGGGAACACGTCCGGCAAGACGGACAAACGCACCGGAGCGTGACGACACATAACTGCTTTACGTAACGGAATATATATTAATTATGTATTGTGTGTATAAATTATACACGAACGCTGGATAGAATGAACGAGTTGTGATAATTTTACGGTAGTTTGGAATTTAGTCACTTAATATTTTGTTATTGACATACACACGCGCGCTATCATAACATATTATGTTATGTTTAGAAATACAGCTATCCACGCGGTACGTGATTCTGCTGACGTAAGCGGATCTACTAAAACGCATTGGGGGAAGAATGCCGTCTGTGTAAGCTTAGAAAAGTTCGTAATACAGTTGCTTTATCGTCCACATCATATCAGCCACACTGTCCACTGTTGAACATAGGCCTCTCTTATAGACTTCCAGAACGACCGATCTAAAGCAGCCCGCATGCAGGGTGAAAAGCAAAAGATAGCGATTCTTGTCTGTGCATGGTGGTCTGCGTAATAAAATGTTGGTACTTATTATCTGGATTTCACCGTAGCTTCTGACCATTCAGCAGGGTATAATCAATTGATGGGCTTTACATTAATATAATACTGCAGACTCACGTTATACACCATCACAGGAGCGTCCTGTGTTAGCGTCTTCTTTATCTTAACATCAATCCTAGTGGCATCCGAAACTATCTATATATTTTCTGTGAAGCGACTGCCATCTGACCTCCATAACCCAAAGGTAATATAGAAGTATTGCAGCTAGACCAATGTGTATAATGTAGTAAACGTTTATTTATTTATTACCTATTTATTTTATCACTTTTATGATTATTTACATCTTTTTATAAAATCACATTATTTTATACACATAACTACTTAACTAAAACCTCCAAAACAAATATGGCATTTAATTAATCAATTAGCCCACCACGGTCCACTACTGGACATAGGTCACATCCTCATTTAATCAACTATAATATTGACATAAAACTGAAACATTAAAAATAGAAATAAAATGTATATTGTCCCAAAGTGAACTGACAACTTTACTATGTTAAAGGGCGATACCGATTAAGCCAATTACATTGCTAGTACTATGTGGATCATCAATATATTGCCAAGTAAATAACCTACAATGTATTACATTCCAGACCTCGCAGACGGTCCGGGTCGAGCATAGTGGTGCTGGGCGCCGAGGACGAGAAGCGCCCCCCGCCGGATGACGACAAAGACATGCTCACTATGCTTTCACTATCTTCTGACACCGGTAAGGAACATTAGCTTCAGAACAGCACCGATCTTGGTTGCCATCAATCCTTGAATCCTTGGTACAGTATTATTCTACTGTCCACAATTCGCCAGAATTTCGTCTGTCAATGATCAGGTGACACAGCTTGCAGGTTAGGTGTGCGTTTCTCGGCGAGACTGGTGCTCAAAGACTATCAGGATCCATGTTCCTTCGATAGGGTACACTCGGTCTTTGGTAAAAGATTCATGAACACCAGTGTGGTTTTAAACGATTAAAATAAGAAAAGTATGAATCGGTCTAGGCGGGATTTGAACTTGGGATATTTGCCTTACAATACTTTGACCACTAAGCTAACAGACCTCGCCCGAACCAGTCCGAATATCTCCATCTATATCTGTCTTTGAGGCGACTGTCGCCTTAATGGCAGATATAGTACGAGATCTGATAGACCGATTCAAAGTTTTCCTATTTTAATCGATTGGAATATTTGGCATGAAAAATGCTTTAAAATTACATGCAAAATGGTTCTTTTCTGACATAACTACTAGCTCTGTTAAAGTGGGACCGCTCAAGGTTTTAAAACCCAAGCGAACCTTCGCTTGGGTTTTAAAACCTTGAGCGGTCCTTGTGTAATGGTGTGAGTATGAAACATAAATATACAATGATGAAGTTACACAAAAATTCGTCGTCTCTACAAACTTTTTAAGTAATTTATCTCCTGTCCCGCTAAATAATTTTCACGATTCATTAATTTCTTTCTTGACAAACCTTCGTCCATCTTTGTTATTATTACGCTTTTGTATCTGTCCTGAATAATTCACGAGGTGTTAGTTTAAATTCTCTTTCTGCTATTGTAGTATAATGCTCCTTTGAGATTTCATGATTCGCAATTCAATTCTTTATGATATTTCTCACCTTTTAAAGCTGATACCGCTTTTCGCGATTCTTGAAATTCACCAAAATCACGTCACAACTTTTGATCCTGGTGTATAAGAGTCAGTAATGACATTAAAGAAGCCGAATAGGTTCTTCTTTCATAACTGAGCGAAGGCCCTCAGGCTAGGTAATTATGATTGGCTCACCCCAACAAACGGTAGAAATTGGGATATTTTATCATAAAAGTTGCCTAGCTTGAGAATTTTAATTTCACCATGTAAAAAAAGAATTCATTCAAAATTAGAAACGCCCCCTTCATCGAAGTCGGCTAAAAGTGGGGTTTACTTTTTGCCATCTGGTGAGAAAGACAGAAGACAGAGTGAGACAAAATGAATGGCAACAAAAAGCAAGTGCGAAGGCGTGACTCCCTTGATAGTTATCCAGTTTATTAAGGTCTGTAGATCTTAATGATTTTCCTCCAAACTGGGAAATCAGTTGTACTACCTAAAGACATACCTTTTAACGTGAGGGAAAATCCTTCGTGGCTGCTATGCCGGACTCCTACCGACTAAAAAACCCTCAAGTACCGCCTAATAGCCTGCGGTTAGTAGCCCCGGGTAAGCCCTCGGAAGGATGTCCCAGGACTACCAACGGACCTACGGCTGCGGCCTCACCTAGGAGGTTCGGGTGATATCCCGCGTCTATGGGGGGGTTCGGGTGTCACCCCGCTTCTTGGGGGAGGGGGGCGTGCGTGATCTCTCACGTCACGCTGCCGTCATGGGCCTGCTTCTGTAAGGACGGTGAGCAGCCCACTCACCGTCCTCAGGACCCCGGTCATGGAGGCCGATGGTCTTCAGCGAAGACACGTCGGCGGCGCCCAAGCCGCCGACTGCGGAACTCGGGTGGGAGAGTTCTCTCCCGCTCCCGCCCCGCCGCCTCTTTCGCGAGCATGACCTGTTCACAGAAAGAGACGGCGCAGTCCCACTTACTCCCGCTGGAGACCATAGCTCGCACCATGGTCTCGAGCGAGAGAGTGTCCACGTCCAGACCCACCACGATAAAGACATACCTTTGGTAATCCTTCGTATGACACGTGTCTTACACAACAATATCGCTAAAAATACCTACAATAAAGACAAAACCAGCCAACCAAGAAGAAGATTCCTCAATTTTTGCTCGTAGTGTTCAGATAACAGACATTTAGTTATTTTCGTCACTTTTTGCTAACCGACCTCCAAACGAAACAATAGCACAAAAAATTAGGAAATGAATATATTGTTTTAATTAACTCGCATTACTGTTGGTTAATTGTTTTATACAGTAGTTTATCTATTATTAAAGGAATTGACGTGATTAGACATTAGAGCGAAGTGGTAATCATTTCGTTTCCATCACGAATGGCTCGGTTATGGGAGTATATCTCTAATAAATAAATAAATAAATATGCCACAACATTTCACACAACGCTATCTAGACCCATGGTAAGCATAGCTTAACTAGCTTGTGTTATGGAATCTAGAATGCGGATAAACATACTTAGATACGCATTTTTTTTTTTTTTTTGTGTAAATACATACATATTATACATAGAAACACCCAGACCAATGCAAATATACATATTCATGCATACAAATATTTGCACTGAGCGGGGATCGAACCCGCGCCTCCTGCGTAGCGGCCGCGTTCACTACCGCCACGCCACGGAGGCTGTCTCTCTCAGTTAATAGAAATTTTCAATAGCATCTGTAACATTATATACTTACTACTTGTGAGTGTGCCTTTTGCTAGATGATAGACTGTTGTTTCTGCCAGTTCTGGAGTTAGGAAAGCGTGACAATGGTGTACGAAAACATATGTATAAAGCTATCTTATTATACAATTTTAAACAGATGCGATTATATCTACCAGGTATATCTTCATAAAAATAAGTCAACTACACCTACGCTCAACTTCGAAATAAGCACTAATCTCCCAATACTAATCTTCATTTACATGCCGGTCATTCAAACAGATCATTAACAATAGTCTGTAATTTTCCAGGTCCCCACCGCGAGATGGCGGTGGACGTTCCGGACAGTTTCATCGGGCGCAACAAGACGCCACCACGCTACCCACCCCCGCGGCCCCCGCAGGTACGCCTCCGGACCACCAGGGACGACGAACCACTCCTGTCCTCTGGCGGCAGCTCCACAAGCTTCGGCTCCAAGCAATCAGTTCTCCATAACACAGCCCCAAGCTCCGACGGATCCGGTTCCTTCAAAAACAACAGCACTATAGAATTACTGTCCCTCCCACAAAGCTCTGATGGCTCTGGCAGCTTCGGAAGCAAGAAGAGTAAAGGATCTTCAGAAACAGCCAAATGTGGAGACTTAAATTCGGAAAGATCAGATTCTGTAGCCTCGAATACTACCCACAATTTAAGTGATCACAAAATTCAATTGCTCATTTCGAATGGAGAAGATTCCTTATTGGATTGCAGGGAGGGTGTCACTTATTCAGCTAGAACGGACTCTGTCTTGATAAGGGAGGCTGTCTACGCTTCGTACAAGCTGCCTCCAGGGTTTGACACGACGCCTGTACTCCTCGGAAGAGAGGTGGCAGTAGATGTTCCTGAGACGTTTGTTCAAATTGTGAAAACGACTCCAAAATATCCCAGTACTGTGGACAGAAAGAGCGTAGCGTTTCAGGTAATGGGCACATTGCTACGCATGGTTATCATGGGACAATGAGGATAGAGAATACATGGGTGGAACGGGAATAAACTGGTGATATCGTTTTTAGTTCCTGGAGTAATCTGGTATTTTATTTGTAAAACTTTTCTGACAAATTTATTCTTATTGTTGACTGATTCATCAAAACATTGTTGTTATATAATCTAATAGCATCATTGTATGTTAATGAATTAAGTAGACTTTTAAATAACAAAGATGATAAACTAGAGTGATTCATTCACTGCGAACTAAGTTCAATAAAAACTGAACTGCCTTATCAAGTTATCACTCAATGAATTTAATTGAGTACTACGTGAGAATCCGGTTAAGGTGCACCCGATTTTCACAAGTCAATCAATCTAAAAAATAAAAAGATCAGCCAATAAATAAAAACGTTTAGCTGATTTTGCAACAAAGACACAACCTTGTAATGATAATGTCAATTAGTTATGACAATTTATAAGTAAGAATTTATGATAGAAAGTAAAGGACACATCTTTTAATGACATACTGTACTTTAAGCTTGCAAACAAAACCAAATACCACAGGAACTAAAACGATTCATAGAAGTGTAAGGTTTAAAATGTGATAAGTACATAAAAATGGTGTAGCAACTAATATTCAGAACTAACAGACATACAAGTATTTAGAAACTACTAACATTATCATTAACATTATGGTGTAAAAGTGAGGTTTGACTTGCGCAAGATTCGAGAAATCACACTTTTCGCTCAAGTCGAATCTCATTAAAATGGTAAATATTATTCATGAATATCATTAGTCATTTTCACGTCATCATAATATCACGACACCAAAGTTATCATTTTCCAAGTAACGAAATCTTTAAATTACATTTGATCAAAAATTTAAGCCACAGTTTGATGAATTTCATCAATAGTTTATTAATAATTATAACAACAATTTTTCTCTTTTATAACAGACAAGTTAAGTTACACAACCCACAACAAAAAAAAATTAACCTGGTCAAGAAGTGCGTAAAATACAAAAAAACTAAACACTATATTTAATTAATTTACTTATGACGCCACCTGTGTCGTATTGCAAAATAGCAAAAAAAATTGCAATATAATATAATTATGTATAAACCAATCAATATTAGAGTTTGCTGCTGGACATAGGGCCCTCCCAATATGCGCCATGGCACCCGAACCCCCTTGAGCATCCAATCTATTTAAGCTTTCTGTTATCTTTTTCTCTTCTTTTAGTAATTATGCTAACTAGACGAATGGGAATAAAAGTATCTACTATTTTTTATACTTTATGCACTATTGATATAGAATTTTGTCGTTGTGGCATAATGCAACAAAACTTGAAAGGTGGCACTGCAACCAGGTTAAAGAGATTTTTTTCATAACTTCTCCCTGCCAAACTTCAATTAGTCAGATGGTGATGAATAAAAAGATAATAATAATAATATCACCCCAAAGTATAATAATAAATTATCATCAACAAACAAAACATAAAACATGATCCACTTACAAATATTTTTCCACTTTTACAAAATTTTCTATAGTTTACCTACACACAGCTGTTTTGTTACACAGGCCTCGTCACTAATAATAGTTTTTTATCGCCATTGCCGTTAAGATAACGCAATTAACTGTCGACTGCGTGACAGTGACTAGGTATATTAAATTATGAATAAACCCACTGCATGTCACCTTCACCGCTATTTAAAAAAAAATATATGTTTACGATATCGTTATCAGATTGTTTAACAAAGCAAGTATAGCTTATGATATTGCATCAAATTTTTCGACCGTGATTTAAAAAAAAAATACTTTGATAGTCAGAGTAACGTACTTTTTCTATAATCTACTTATACCTTATTATAGAACAGAGAGAGGAGACGTTTTATTGATGAGACAAATAAACAGATGAATACCCAGAAAAGAGATAATATTGTATTGTTCAAAAAAGGTATTAACTGTCCATTTAGATACTTGAAGATGACTGATACCCGACAATAATGTCTAACAATAGACATAAGAACAAAGAACTACATACTACAAACTAGGTATAGAAGACCAAGTAAATATTTTAAGCCAAGGAAGTTTCAGAACAAAATTAGATCAACCAAATACACATGTGTCTTGAAAATCATCGAGCAACTAGGGTATGCACGAATGACAATCTTTAAAAAAATCTATCCCCTCTCAAATTATATCTAGGCATATCCACCATTATACAATTATATAATCATTTAAATCACCTCATTATCATCATCCATTATCACGCTGCCAGCACTTAACGCTCTTTCTGCTGCGATTCTGACAGTTTGGTTCATGACGCTTCTGGACCCAAAGTTCAAATAATTATATTTGAACTGCATTTGGCTGTTTCTGCTGCGGGTCTACCATGACCAATAACATCGTTGGACTTCGTAGGTTGACTTGGCTAAAGCATTTCTATATCTTTAATGTCGTTTTCAAACTATTAAGAAGTATAATAGGATTAATAAAACGTATTATGTCAAAGAGTACATTGCTATCTCAAAAATTAATTTATATTACATTTAAACCTTTCTTCGTATCTTTATTTTAAGCATATGTGGCTTATGTCCTGAACTTTGTGGGTCTCAATGGATATTTTCCCATTAATAGTTCAATATCTAGTATGGTATTCTTCTCTTGTAATTGATCTTAACATTTAGTTTTAACGTCACCTTTCTTCTTTTGTACAGATATATGATGTTCTTCTCTTGCATTCTTCTGGTTCCATTTAGAAATAATTCTGTCTTACCCAGCCCGATGTCTTCACCTATCATAAGAATGTCTTCGATACTACAATCAATTCCTATACAAATAAGGAAACTATCTTACTGAAATATGCCATCTAGTCGAAAACAATTTCTCGTATGAGTAGTTGTACAGTTTCCTCAATATTTCAAAGCTGTACCCAAATTGAGGGCATAATCAAATGAGGAAAGGAATATAGCAATCCAAAACATTAAGGGACCTTCAGGAGGGTTGGTCCCTTAAAGCGTTGAATTATGCAATATTATCCTGCTTATTATTACCCTGTTCCACATTTTCATGTTTATCTCACGTACATGGTCCAATGATATGAAATATTGCGCAGTTTGTATCGATCTTTCCATTTAAGTTTTATTTTGGTCTTATTACGGCAAATTTTAGATGAAAAACTGCGGCATTTTGTGTTTTTTTTTTAAATATTCCACACAATGTGAAAACAATAAATTTATGAACTAATCTTTTAAATGGTCTTTTAACATAAATTATGACTTACTTTTATACCAATTAACTTCGTGGATATTTTCATGTTTGTAAATTTTAGTCTGTTGTATAAATTCCGTACCTGTTGTGTCATTAACAATGTCTTCTTTTTCAGGAATCTAATCAACTTCTTAAACGTTTATTTTATTGTAATATTAAGTATATTTAATTGCGGCATGTTGGGGACTATGTATAATTTTAAAGGATATAAAACAGGCAATTAAAATATTTATCGTATGTAGAATTTGTTGCTTAAGTTTGATTTTAACATCATCTTACAGGCGACTGGTTTTATATAATCTCCAGTACTTATAAATTCATCAATTTCTTTGTCCGTGTTTTGTTTATGTGAAACGTTTATTGTACTGCTAGCGCCATCTGGTGACTTTGAAATTTTATCAAACTTTTAAATATTTTCGAGAACTTAACAATTAAAAAATATATATTATTTAGGATTCTTTAGGTCCGCTATGTTGATAACCTATTAAACCTAATTTTCTTTCTTATAAGTTACATATCCGTCATCTTGACTGGTTCCGCTTCGGCTTTTCTTAATAAAACTTAAGCAATAACTTCTCGTAAACTGGACAACAAATTTGTAGCATTTGACTCTATTATTTCTCTGCTTTAGAATCTTGTTCATTTTGTAATCTGAATAACAATTTGGTTCAAATGCTGTTGTCAGAAGTTAATGTCTATCATACATTTTCATAATAATCATTTTTAATTGCCTAAATGCATGTTTATATACTTAACCTTTTGGGTATATTATTGCCTTCAATTTCTGTGCAAATTACTTCAACTAAAGCGAAAAAAATGCGATGAAATCAAAGGCATTGTTATCAAAATTAGCATGGGTTGAGCAATTTATTTGATAAGAACATGCAGCCTTGATGTAGATTTAAATTTAGATTTGGAATTTAAGATTTGGTTTTGAAGTGCAATGAATTGCACAAAATCAAATTCAGATCTTAATTCACATTGTTTAAAATACCGTTTGCGTATTTTAAATTTTCTTGCTTCTGAGGACTGTAACTTTTAAGACAAAATTGTTTATAAACAAATCATTGAATCTCTCTAGATTTATTTGCTATATTTGTATGATCCCCGTCACAAGGGTGATAACTTAATGTGGTAGTTGTCAAACATTTTGTATACGATAACCGCTCAAATCTATGGTTTCTTTGTAGTTATCAAAAAACACCTGAATCTCATGCTAAAAGACCTTAAAAACCTGGCAACTTTAAAATATGCATTCGGGTTAGTTGTATTTAATATTCTTACCTATAGGATATATAGTTATCTTGGTGAATTCATAATAATACTAAGCTTATCCAATGCCATAGAACTAAATTCACATCTAAGCCAAAATAATACTAACTATAATAATTATTTTCAATTTTAATAAAGGATATCGATATTGCAATACCTAAAAAACTAACATATTCGAAAAAATACTTTTGCAAAAATCTTCTATTGGATAAGCTTTACAAATAGAACTCAAATTTATCAAAAATATTAGAGTTCCGTATATTAACCTGCCATCATCACCCACAGCAGGTGAACGGTACAGCTAAGACCGTTGCCCCGGCGGTACCTCCCCGCGACTCCGGCGGTGTGGCCCCTCCTCGTCCTCCAGCTCACGATGTTACGAAAGACCAAATGGACTCCATCAAGAAATATCAGGTTAGTGGATTTATCTTACTGCCCCCAGCTTGGCACTGTTAATTTGTAGACTTACGAGTAGCGTCTCCTTAGTCTTGTCTTTCGAGACTCGTCTCTCGAGTCTCGTCTCTCGAGACACGTTTCACCACTCGAGTCACATTGATTAACTTTATGAGTCTTTCGGTTATTTAGAAGAGGCTATAAATGAAGACTCGAGTCTCCTTCGACATGATGAGGCTGCTACCAATTTACGTGTTTAATCTGTGTTCCAACGTAAATGCCTAACTAAGAAATTATCAACTTTTTAAACAACAATATTTTTAAACTTCTACTATTTTACTACCGATTTTTGCACTGGAAAGTTCACATTCTAGTGCTGGTTTACATTATTCCAGTTGCATGCCAGAGTTCGATCGCTGAACTGGCATAATTTGAACCGGTTGAAATTATCATACAAGGTAATCCCACCGTAATTTTTTCATTCCTCATGAAAAACCAGATAATTTCAAAATATATATACACATGGAATTCTAACGGCTTGAAACTATCTACAAAACACTACAATCGTCTGAATGGTAGTGCATTGTTATCAGTAAAAGAAAATTTCTGTTAGGTTATTGTTATTAGAACTACCGTTAGTTTTTATTCTATTGTATGCTTTACTAATAATAGTTGAGTACCAGATTTTTGTTGGATAAGTAGCCTTGTTCGCAATGTAAAATAAAAATTATTCGTTGGTTGCACTCTATGGATCTGAAACGTCGATGATGACACGAGGGAACAGAGACAGGATAGAGGCATTTGAAATGTAGTGCTGGAGAAGGATGGAGGGGATAAGCTGAACGGAAAGAATTACAAATGAAAGAGTACTAAACAAGGCACAAGAAAGATTATATTAATTCCAAAAGGAAAGATGATTGGCGACCTGATAAGACACGACTTATTTTAAAAAAATATAGAAGGGAAGGTAGAAGGAAATAGAGGAAGAGGTAGACCAAGAGGAACGTTTATGGTACAGATAAAGGAAAAGATACAAGTCGCGTCATACCAGGAGGTCAGAGGATTGGCGGAGGAGAGAAATAGTGGCGATTACTCCACCGACAAGAGCATAGCTCTTAAGTTTATAGAGCGAGCTTGTTATAGTAGCAACTGTCATCTATTCTTCCAACCCGAGAGGAAATTCTGCGCCAGAGCGTGGTCCTTCAATGAGCATCAGTTGCACGTTTCATATAAAGATGTATGTAAAGGTGCAACCATATCTTTTTTGTCAACTGTACACATGCTGGTTGAGAGCATGTGTACAGTTGACAGAAACGAACGGAGCATTGCTATTGGCCGCTTGGGTGCTGTGAACCAATCGCAATGCTCCGTTCTCTCGAATACGTTACGAATTCGAATATTTTTCGTGCCGGCGCACTGATTCTTCCTAGTGTGACTTACACACTTCAACATACCTGTAACTTGGGTATACAGCAGCATTTATTTGCTACTTCAGGTTATAATCAATCACTGTAACAAATATCATCCATATCCGTTATGACGTCATTGAGGAACAAGAAGCCACGACTTTCGCACACAATGATAAATGTAAATATGTTCCGTAACACTAATAAAATTGGAATCCAGCTAAGTGACAGAAAACAACAAAGTACCTCTCTCTGTCTACCTCTCCAGTTATATACAGGCATAAGTATGTTTGCATAAATAGATATATATTTAGCTCAGGAAACCCTATATTCTACGAATTCCTTTAAACCACAATTAGATATCGATATGCGATACACTCAAGGTCTCTTACTTGGTATTACCACAGATCATCTAGCACTTAATTGGTATTACAATCTGCTCTAAATAATATTATGTGTGATGAAAGCGTTTTCACCTATACATCTCTAAAAGTTAAGTAATAAAATTATAGTAGATAAATATGAATAGTAAGTAAATGCGGTATTTACTCGTAGTTACGAGTGAAAAAAACTCTATTTTAAAATATTCCATTAACTTTCTGTCTGTTAGACTTGGTATCTCCGCAAGGGCTGGGCCGATCGATGGTAACGTAACTTTCACTGGCAGGTAGCTGATGTTATAAGGATATTTTTTTTGTTTTGGAAAGAGAATTTGGATTCCATACAACCCGGCCGCAGGTAGCTTAGTGGTTAAGGAGTCAGCCTTACGATCGAGAGGTCCCGGGTTCGAATCCTGGCCATTACACTACCGATGTGAACCCACTCCTAACACAAGTAATTTAGCTTAACTGGATGGTTTAGCGGGAATATTAGTAATTTCGATAACTAGATGCAAGTCGCGGAAGGTACTTAGGTGGCAAACAAGCACACGGTCCACCTGATGGAAAGTGGTTACCGTGGCCTATGGACGTGTGTAACACCAGGGGCGTCACACTCGCACTGCCGGCCCTGTTAGATAGAGAGTTCCTGTGCCGTCAGTGTAGAAGATAAAGCAGGACAAGCCTTTGGTCTTCCCACTGACAGCACAAAAACTCTTCATTGAGCTCTGGCTACCCTGCTCACCGCCAGAAACACAACATGAGGTCATTGTGGCCGCGGTAGTCTGTAAATAGTACTTCCCCAATCGGACTGCTCATTTGGACAGAAATACCGTCGTGTTCGCTGGAAGAAACCGAGTTGCCGAGAATATATTTTCAATTTCCACTAAAAATATGTGTACTCTGAGCGATAGCTACGGGTCGCGTACGGATAGCAAAAAGAAATTTTGAGCAAAAATTACTTGTATCTAAAAGTTTTTTTTTTTCATATAAACCGAAGGCAAAGTCTCAGGAAAGAGGGCCACCATTACACGTGCCATGTTAACAATGGTGGCACTCAGCTTGACGGCCTTAGGATGTTAAATGTAATAAATTATCTGTTCCCGTTCGTGTGGCTCATGAGAACGTTTTGTTTTAACTATTCGTGTGCTAGGCATATCCTACGAATCAATTAATTAACCGAATTGATCGCATCACTCTTGAGTTTTGCACTTAGGAACAGCCAATTTTGCCGTTTTTAGTTACGAAAAATAAACTTTTAAAACCCTTGCTTTTTGGTCTACATTTATAATAGTCGGCACCATTAAAAATAAACCAGTTTATGTTAATAAATCTTGTCTGAGAATATTTTACAGTGTTACATTTTTGGAGCAAGTTTATTTACAATTTTTATAATTTTATTTACACTTCTTAATTTCAATTCTGCCGAAAACATATGGTCGTCGTAAAAATCTTTTGAAGTAGGTACCGCTTTATGTTTTTGTCTATTGCTGTCGGCACAATTGAAAGTCAAAATGACAAACATGGATGGAACAAGATTTTATAATTCTGTTTATGAGATAAAAATCTTATTATAAACAGTCCATTTTATTTTAATAACTAAAATAAGTATATGGAGACAGGAATGCAATCGTCATTATTAAACATTATTGTAAATTAACTATTACAATCAACCTTTTTCTCAAACATTTAATCCATTAATGAGAATTACATCAACATTCGTTGAGTAGTTTAGAAGATTGGGTAGTTTCGGGTAGCCAGAGCTCACTGGAGAGATTTGTGCTGTTAGTGGGAAGACCAAATGCTATTCCTGTGTTGTCTGCTACACTGACGGCACAGAAATTCTCTGTGTTTACAGGGTCGGCAGCACGAGTGTGACTCCCCTGGTGTTGCACACGTCCAAAGGCCACGGTAAACACTTTCCATTCGGTGAGCCGTGTGCTTATCTGCCACCTCAGTGGTATAAAAAAAAATCCGCGAACAGACACTGCAAAGAAACTTTGTTTATGATAACTTTTTTTTACGTATATAGTTTTTTTCACATCATAAATACCATCAAATTTATTCTCACAATATCGAGGATATTCTAAAACCTGATCTTCTTAATCGATTAGGTACTATGTTAATTAACTAATAGTGTATTAGAATTAATCAATATAAGTGTCAAGACTCAGTATAGGTATTAATTAATAATGAAATATTGTTGGATATAAGGATGTAACCACAACAATTGTTCCGTACAGTGAGCACCGGTGCTACTCAGTAAAATAGGTTACTTTATTTATTTTGTTAAAGTATTTTTGATTTTATTAAGTAAAAATTTCAATGGAGTTGTACTTATAACTTCACATATGTCATAATTACTAAGAGCATTAAGACTTATGACATTAATATGCCACATGTCAAATGTAAATAATATGCATGTTATGATCTAATTTATGACAGAGGGGGCTCTTGTTTAACACAAATTTTAACAGACATTAAAACACTTAAATATCATTTACACGTTAGATTCGTGACACTTACTTTATAGACGTCAAATTTTAATTTTAATTTAGAATGAGTTTCAAACTTCACAAGAATAATTATTGAGTCAAATTAGTTTGTTTAATTTACAAGGAGTACAATCAGCCACATATAATTTCCTAAAATAAGCTAAATGCTGCTATGGGACAGTCGATGGAAATAAAATAAAAAATTCAACTAATTTAGTTGCTGTCTGTACCCACCTCGCAAGTACACGAGTTAATTAAACGCTTTGTAACAACAATACGTGAGTTGGTTATTAAAATACGTACGAACATACGCATTAAAATGTATACAATAAATTCATTCATATTCTACACGTGTCAAATCTTACTTTTGTTTTTTCCTTCTTTGAATATTTGCGCGTATATAAAGAAATATAATAATATAAAAGTATTATATCACGTACCCTAAGAATATAGACACAGTAAGTCTCATTTAAACTCGGCTAAAAAATTGACAGTTCAAAGAACATCATTAACATTAGCTTATTCACACGTTTCACGTTTTTCACGGCGTTTTTTACCCGACTGCGCCAGAAGGAGGGTTATGTTTTTCGTAGAGATGCGCCGAGTAGCACTTTTGCCGTTTTACTCGGTTCAATTTTTTTCCAACCGAGTACTCGGCCGAGTAACTCTGTTCAATCAAATCCCCGTTTCGGGCGCGTAAACAAGTACAAATAGTTTCTTGCGGCACGAGGGGCCGGCTCGCGTTTTACACCCCTCACCTCGCCCCGCCTTTCATCTATCTGTCGCTTGCTAGTTTACAAAAAAATACGTCAACCTATTATTTACTCTTTGACGTTACGTTACACGTCATGGTAGATAAATAATTGAAAAAGTTTGTTAATTAACAATTGACTGTGATGACTTCACGTAAAAAGATTCCGAATTTGGCCGTTTTAAATTGAAGAAGATAAAACGAAAGTGAAATGCACCTTATGCAATTCTCTGATTTCACGTAGTGGTGTTTGACGAAAGGCTTCTACGACAGCAATGTTAAACCATTTTAAAATAAAACACACAGAAGAGTTTAAAGGTTTGGAAAATGAAACTTTGAAAGAAGAAGAAAGAAGAAAGTAAAACCTTTTATTTCAGTGCAGCACCGATTACACAATTAATTATGTACTAACACACGTAAACAAGTTAATCAGGCACAATTGTTCTTCGCGCTTCACCAAAAAAGGAGTCTGTTCAGCATGGTATCAGGCACAAGTACCTGACACTGGTTTTCAACTGGCTCCTATGTGGAGGAGATGCGACATGAATAATAAATAGAAAGATATTAAATTTACAAAGATCGAAAAAATAGGAAAAGAGAAGGAACACAAAACAAAAAAATAAAAACAACAGCAGAAGCCAACATGCCGGAAATATCGGAAAATCGTGAGCCATTTGCGTTAACGTCAACAACCTAAATATATTGCTTTATCTAAACCGAGTATACTCGGCATTTAAACCGAGTTATTCGGCCGAGTACGAGTATCAAAAAACCCGCCGAGTACGCCGAGTACCGAGTAGCAACCGAGTACTCGGCTGATCTCTAGTTTTTCGGTAGTATGTATGTATGTATAATTATCTGGCACTCTCTGCAGCCTGAATGGCTCGATGGATTTTAGCTTGAGTGGTATCGGTAAAATTAATGGGTACCGTGCGACGGTACCCATTAATTTTCATCGGGTTTGAGATTTGCAAATGGGTACCGACTGCTATAAAGCTTGTTTTGCTTGGTTTGTGATTCGTTGCCTTTTGTTAGATATACTGTGTCTATCACGTATCTATGTAGGTATGGGGTAAATTGGGGTAAGACGGAAAAGTTTAATCACGGATCGCTCGTTTCATTTTCTGAATGTTGGCATTATGGGTCGCGACGTCATATTGTGCCCGTTCTCGTTTAAGTGTAATTCCGCATTTGTTGCTAAGAACAGACAGGAGTTATTCGTGATTAAAGCACACAGTCATTTCCCTAGTTTTTAGGTAGAAAATATCGATATTTTGATTGTAAACCATAAGCCAAGTGCATAGGGTTTATTTTAGTTTATTTTCGGTCTGAACTCAATTATGCCCTTCTCGTTTTTACCCCAATGCCCCAACAGTATACGGTACCTACTATTTTACTACGAAAATATAGTGTGTTTTACCACATTAAAAATATTGAAATGTTAGGATATTATCGATAATTTTTAACGATTACATTGTTTGTACCCCTACGTGCCGTAGGGGTACAAACAATGTAATCGTTAAAAATAAAATAATGTAGCATGGGCTTCTAACTTCCTATCAGCTGATAACATTTTCCTACTTTCAAATTGATCAATAGTATTTTTAATTTAATTTATGTTGTTAAAATTTTTAAACAAAAATCTCTACTAAGTGCAATACTGTGTAGTACAAAAAAGTCACTCATTTTCTACGCAGATTTGCACAAATATACTCGTACTAACATACAACTTTGCAGGGCTAATTGGGTATTTGACTGACTAGTCAAATAAGTTACTTTTTACTAAACGTCAAAACGGTAAGTTATGTTATAAGGAAAATTATATGAAAAAATATTAGTGATGTCTTAATTTTTAATAGTCAAATCATTTACTATTAATTGTAGAGTGGATTATTAATAGTAGATTGTTCAACAAGGGACTAAAATAAGCCATAATGACACGAGATGTTTTAGCCACCCGAGCGAAGCGAGGGTGGCTAATAGTTCGAGTGTCATTATGGTTGTTTAGTCCCACGTTAAACACTCTACTTTTCACTTTGAATGCGAGGAAAAAAAGCGACTTTTTATACAAAATTATAAATTAAAAAAAAAAATAAGAAATATGCAAATATCTTTTTCAACCTGAATATATTAATTTCATCATATCGATAACGGGGTAAAGCCTCCGTGGCGTGGCGGTAGTGAACGCGGTCGCTACGCAGGAGGCGCGGGTTCGATCCCCGCTCAGTGTAAATATTTGTATGCATGGATATGGGTATTTGCATTGGTCTGGGTGTTTCTATGTATAATATGTGTGCATTTACAAAAAAAAAAATCTAAGTATGTTTATCCATATTCTAGATTCCATAATACAAGGTAGTAAAGCTAGTTAAGCTATGCTTACCATGGATCTAGATAGCGTTGTGTGAAATGCTGTGGAATATTTATTTATTTATTTATTTATTTATTTATGCTTACCATGGATCTAGATAGCGTTGTGTGAAATGTTGTAGAATATTTATTTGTTTTTATTTATTTATATTAACAAAGTTTCTAAGTTGCACAATTAATTGGTGTAAGTAATTGGTGATTACAACGCAAGCTTATTACGAATAATCTATTCAAAATTCAAATTGCAAAGAAATTTGTCCCGCGGTTTTTTTTTTGTTGTTAAGTGACGTACGGTTTATATGCTTGCATATATAATATTTAGCCAACAGATTCAAACTTGAAAAATAATTTAAAACTAATTGGAAATGGATAATAAAATGGACTTATCCTTAATACTTACATAATAATTAATTAAATTAATATCATTATTCGTGGTTCACGAAATTAAATGGGATATTTGATTTTTTCAAATGTCATTTTGAGGTTATTTCTATACCTACACAATCACTAAAAAGGTGATAATCCTCCCATTCACAAACACCGTGATTGGCTGTTTAGGAGTTATCAAAGTAAATTTAAAAAAAATTACTTTAGTCCCTAGAGATTAATAAGGAACTTTAGTCCCGATATGCAGGGAGTAAAGTAACATTTTAAGAGCATGAGAAGTGAAAAAATAAATAAGAACCATAAAATAAGAATCGACGCAACTGTTTTTACCCTATTTACTATTCTTAATTGAATCAATCAAATCAATCATTTCGTACGATCCTCCGCCTTCCGCATCCAGTCCGAATAAGTTAATAAGTTTAATTGAATAAGTTCAGCTAAATATTTTTTTAACTACAGGAAAGCAACCACGCGTTCGTTGTTAATACGTTAATAAATTGTAAGAATAATAAAAAAATAGTATCAATCAGTTTCAAAGTTACGTGTCTCAGGCTTCTATATTTAGATTTAATTTTGTCGCAATAAATTCTCCATGAAGGTTGTAGTAGATTACATTATATGTGAGAAAAAAGGCAATTTCCTCCGAGGGTCGTACTTAGATCCCGGGAGCGGGGGTTACAAGTGCTACGGTGATTTTTTCCACGAGTTATGTACTACAAGATATAAATTTTTTGGTATTTCTCCCGAGTTTTTTTGGCGGCAAAAATTAATTTCATCAATTTTTTTTTATCTCTTATTAGATTCATAGGTCTGTTAAATTATGGTTAATTTTCGTCACTAAAGTTATTACCTATTATATTACACTAGCTGTTGCCCGCGGCTCCGCCCGCGTGGATGTCGGTTATCGCTTAGTGTTGAGCCGACGCTGTTGAGCATTTTGACTATTTTTATATTAATGATCACTGCTCCACTCCCTTGAGTAGTAGCGTGATGATGTATAGCCTATGTATTATTCTGATGTATTAACAATATTATCGTAAAGTTTCATTAAAATCCATTCAGTAGTTTTTACGTGAAAGAGTAACAAACATTCATCCATCCATCCATACAAACTCTCGCATGTATAATATTAGTAGGATAGGTACATACTAGCATCACTGTCTGGCTTCGCTCAGGTAAGCCCTGATACGAAAAAAATTGTTTATGTTATTTACTGTATATGTAGCCCACTGTAGGTGGATTTTTTGAAGTGAAAACTTCTTTAGCGGCGTTGGATAGGTAAAAAGTGTTAAACTCGCGTCAGGATCGCTTGACCTTTGAACCGTAACCGACGACTGACGTCATACAATATTAGCTACAGACTGTCTATTTGCAAAACACGATAAATAGCTTCGTAGCATAGCGGTTAGCGGTTCGACTGTAAGTCCTTATGGTTTCAGATAGTACCGGGTTCAAACCTGGCCTTCTGACACTATTTGTGATTTTTTTTTCTTTTTGTAATTCGTTACTTTTTGTGATTATTTGTTCTTTTTGTAATTTATTAATTTCTCCTGATAGAAAATTAGCAGAAAATTAGTGATAGGTTCTATGATTGGCGCTATATTATAGGTATAGTATGGTATGGTATGTTCTTTTTATCATTTGCTATGTATATAACGAAAAAAGAAAGAAAGAAAAAGTTTTCACTTCTGCCGGCACTACTAGAGTGCAACCCGTCTTTTTTTTTTAATCTATCAAAAGAACTTAGTTTATTCTCTCTAAACAAACATAGGTACATATCAATCATCGATAATGGGTGGCTTTTCCACGCTGGCCAGACGGGTTGGTACAGGGTTTTACTTTGAGTGTTCCTTCTCTCGCAGTGATATCGTCTGCGTATGTTTGCGTCAGTCGCCTCTTACGACACCCTTCGGATGAGATGGGTTGGTGATTTTTGTATTATTTCTCCGTCCTTATCCTCCGTACATATAAAAACATGTTAAACCTATTAGTGCAATGTCCCAATTAACATAATAAAAGAAACAAACTACAATAATTGGTTTTGCGAACAGTTGATAAACCTTGTAAGAATCACAACCTCTTTCGTAATGTCTTGTTTAGCAATTGTGCCGTCTATGCCTTTGAATGCATCACACGCTTTTTACGACACTTTGTATCGAGTGTAATATCGAATATTTGTCTCGAATATTATATAATTAGAATCGATTTCTGCGAAGCAATAAACTCCCTCATATTAACAAAATATATATATTTTTAATTGCTTGCTGCTGACATAATTTGAATCGATTTAATTTAAATAAATAGCACGCTGCAAGTTTTTGCTCTTAGGTTAATAATTTAAAATGGCAGTAGCTTTTGACATTTTTAATTTATTTTTAATTGCGTTCCAAATTCAAAAGAGTTTTTCCATATAGCATTTTATGATAGCAATTGATGAGTTTCATAAATAGGTATCATGTTTTAAGTGTCAATTACAATTTTTTTGTTTATTTTTATATTTAAGCGTAATACAACTCTTCTTACACCTTCCGGCATACACAGGTGTGATATATTAGTAATATTTCAGCAATAACGGAAAAGATATCACGAAAAGATATCTAAATGCTGCATATAAAATATCAGTGTTGCCATTTGGGATTTTGCGAAATTGTTTGTATTTCCATTCTATGTGGGATTGTGAATACAAGATTAAACTCGGTAGTATGTAGTTGGCAAGGTCTTTCTTAGACAACTATGCCGTTTATGCATTCAGTTTATTGTTATTATTTATTATCGTTGTAACCGCCTCGCTATATTCTCAGCAAGTTACGTAACAAGTATCTTGTCTTACGATACATGCCATGTTTGTTAATAAAATTCGCAATATTAATCTGTGTTACTGCGAATTGGTTTTTTTCTTATTGAAGTTTGTTAAAAGGTATCTGCTCAGGAGCAACCTAGGATGTTCTAGTTGTGTGGGAATCATTGATATCAGAGTGAAGAATAGTAAAACTATTTATGGATTAAAATTGGCAATGAATTAGACTGTAAGTTTGTAATCTTCTGGTGATGTAGTTTTTCCAAGCTACTAAAATATGGGGTTCTTCAAGAAGGTCATTAGGAGGTACCCACAGGGTTGCCACCCAGAGTGTGACGCCCCTGGTGTTGCATACGTCCATAGGTCACGATGACCACCATACCATATGGTGGGTCATGCATGAAAAAATACCTATGTAGATTCAAATTAATCGCAAAAAGTCTAAGCTGATCTTTTTTTAAGATGGATGCTAAATTGAGATTTATATTTCGAATGACATCAAATCATTTGAAAATTGAACCTAATGAAACGTCAAAATTTAAATTATGAAACGTCACGTCGCTAGACGATTTCGTTGCCATAATAAAAAATAAATTAAGGGGTTGGATAAAATTGTGGATACAATTTTTATTCCTGAACGAATTGATCTTGGGTACAGCGATGTCCGTGGCCGAGAGCGTTAAGTACCTGAGATTAATATTTCATGAATGCTTAATTCGTACCTTGTATAATATTATGTTAATTCGGGGTCTTTACTGTATCTCCAGGCTTTATTGTCCTCATACTAGTTTAAATTCGTGATTTCGCTTGTGTATCAATGTAATAATAAAATAAAAAACGTGTGTGTGTGTAACAATGAAAGTTAAATAGTTTATTATCATTTATGTAGGTAGTATTTACTGTCATGTCAGGTGTTGGTGCTCTTACACAAAGTGCTGATTTTTGGTTAGACGGGGTTATTGTAAACTTGCCATAACGAAAATTCGCCAGCCAGAAATTTCTGTAAACTCGCCACAGGCTTCAACTTATACTTTTTCATATCGTTTTTCATGAGAATATCGCCACGGATTATGACGGACGCATCACATCGTTTCAGGTCTCAAATATCAGGGCCCAGATAAGGCTTTTTCATACCCTCTTGAAGATTGCAAACTGTTTCTTTAGGCTTCTGAGAAGCAACTGAAACGTCAAGCTCAGTGTAAAAAAAAGTGTGTGCGTGTGTCTGTTTGTCCGTCTTTCACGCCCAATCCACTGAAACGATTTTGAATAAATTTGTTATAGTGGTAGATTAGACCTTAAGAAAGGACATAGGCTATGTTTGGTCGCAAAAACCAACATCCACGCGGGCGGCTAATACCAAATAAATCTCAACTGATAAAAATAGTTTTGATGCGTTTAAGCTTCCACCAGTACCTCATGATTCTAAAGGGTTTTTATTTTATTTTTAAACTCTTAGTAGACTTGCCACAAATGTTGCTACACAAGACAAAAATCCGTTAATTCCCCAACATCATCGCATTTACCAGATTGAAGCAACAACTGGTTACTCGACATTATGAAATAAAAATTCATTTCAAACGAGTGCCGAAGATGTGGATATGGCAATAATTAAGTGTTGAATGCTTAGGTTTGTCACGATTCCCTCCATTCTTGATTTCCCCTACTTTTTTTGGTTTTCGTTTTATATTATTAGTGTGTAAGAATGCTATTTTAGAACTGAAAATGTTCGGTGGAATCACGAATAACTCGAATGCGTTGTGAGCGTAGCGTTTAAAAGTTTTGTTTGATAAGGGAGTTACATTGAAATTTAATTACCTAATATTTTCTGTAAGGTGAAGTTAACTGCTAAGTCAGAGATCGTGGGTTCGATCTTTGCTCAGTGCGAATATTTGTATGCAAGGATGTAACTAGCGGCATTAGGTTGGGTGTTTCTATGAATACTATGCATAATATGTAGACGAAAAAGGTGCATATTAATACAGTAGAATCCGTTTTTTTTATGCTGCTTATATTGACCATCTGCTTATTATGACGTAATCTACTAATCATACAGCGAAGTTTAGTTTTCATATAAAATTCTTTAAACCTTAAATCTAATATAATGACTACGTTTAGTCGGATATAATGATATATCGCTTATTTTAAATCATTTTAATTAATTGCGTTAGGTTATTGTGACTGACATGATTCCTAACACCTTCGGCAGTGATAAAATGAGTTACGTGATATATATGTATATGACGAAGTTCTGGTACTGCTTGAGCTATTATTATTATTAAGTTATTACATTGTAAAGGTTCGTTTTTATGTAAAACTCGTTATAACATCAGATCATGTATATTTGTACTAAATAGATAAATAAGCTCATTTCTACTCCTTTCCTTTTTTTATTGAAATAAATATGTAACAAAAATACCAAGTTGCTTACTTAATGTTTTTAAAATATATATGCTTTTTATGAGGTCCGGTTAATATGACGTGTTAGTCACTTCTTTTCTTTGACCATTATAAGCGGATACTACTATTAATCTGTTATACAAGCTGCGCTTGGAATTTTACTAAATATAGCTATGTAGCGTCCTTGAACATGGATTTATTATTTTTTATTTGCTGACGAACTTAATTAAACCATTATAGTCCAATCCAATAATTAATATCACGCATATATTAACTACTTATCGGCCTTAGTCGACATAAGATCGTAACTTTAACTTTCCCGTACCTTTGTCAAACTGGTGTCAATATACAAACAAATTACTTAACGCTGATTGTTTACCTGTTGAATATCGATCAGTTTCAAGCAATGAGCGTACAATATTTATTCAACGATGACATAAATTTGGCAAACTTACAAGAGACCATAGGTTCACATTTCTACTTACTCGTTTTATGCTTAAGGGACAAAGAATTCTCGTATTAGTAATACATACATTACTAAATGGTATACCAATTTATACTGAAACCAACACAAAGTAATTACTGCTATAATTAAACAATGGATTGTACAATGCGGAATCGAATGACGTCATGACCTACATATGAAATTTATTAGAATAAGCTACATCTTCAACCATATGAGGCTATGAAGTTTTAGGAACGTTTCTTTGTATGTCGGAATATTGTATATTATAGTTTACATCTTATGAGTTCAAGCCAACTTCACCTCTGAATAATGAGTCAGTGCATCTGATGATAAACGAACAAGACCCCTCTTGGGTTTGGAGGTCAGATAGCAGTAGAAAACTAAAGAGCCTCGTCCGGAGTGTACCGAAGAGCTTGTGAGGTTTACTAGTGTCTCGAAGATCATACTACGGACCTTTACATTCAAATGGAAGCTATACTACAATGGAAATATCGTACACCATCGTCGATTTGTTTAGATAACAAATTAGATTGTTGATATTCCTTAGTTATTTTAACATTAATTAACAAGAATCGCGCCAAAAGAAATCCTTATGATAAACAATCCTAAATAAGATTTACGATTTAGATTTATAAGTTAGTATGCACATTTGTATGTACATACATACGTACTAGTCATAAACTCCGCTGTATGGGTTTCGTTTTTTCTTGTATCCTGATTAAATTCATTGAGTGTCCAAGTAACTCGAGTTATCCTTGGAGTTATGCCAAGTAGCAAACATCAATGCTCTAAGTATTCTTTGTTTGGGGAATATGTAGATAAACTGATGAATTTAAAGGCATATAATAAATTGTTAAACAAAAGGAGTGAAGGCACATTATTTGTCAGCATTTATAGATTTTGGAAATGTCACTAGTAATATAAGTAAAGCGACGGTTTACAACATGTTTACAATCAAATCATTTATTAGATTTGTTGGTTAAACCAAACCTTAAATGTCATGAACTTGAACAAGACGCCAAATTTCACAAATTATTTCTACCTTTACTGTGATCACTTAAAACTTACAAGATATAAGACATAGGACAAGCAATAATTTTATTTAATATAGAGATCATTATTTAAGTAGAAAACTCAACTATATCGTTTAGTTTCGTTTATTTTATTGTGCCCAAATAAGATGAATCTAGGACTATTCGGGATATTTTTATTTATCGTCGCAAATAACTGGTTACTTTTATAGCCATAACCCTGATTCATTTGAATTTTGGGGTCGGCCAGATTTAGAAAATAACCGTTCTGACCCTGATTTTGTAATGTCCTTCACAGTGGTGATGCGCACATCCTAAAAATATGTAACAAAAAATATCAATCTAATTGAAAACCTTCTCCTTTTAGGAGTCGCTTTTGTACTTTTCTTAGTCATCAGTACAGAGCATACATTTTGAAAAATTGGGTAATTAATAATCCCGTCACATTCGAAGTCTTTCAATTCGGACTCTGGGATCCGCTTTCCCGGTCTATTTTATTATTAGGTGTATAATGCTTGTTATGTTAACAATAGTCGCACCAAGAAACCATAATACAATACCACCCTTTGTTTCAATCAATTCACGTGAGATTAGCTACCGATACACCAGTTCTGAACAAAAATAAATCCTAACATCATTCAAACTGCCACCTCCAGAGCACACTAGCGAAACAGTTTGCTTAGTAAACATAGTTCCTAGAGGGCCGGCTGGTCGTGTCACTACGTCACTAGTCACTACGCCAGTCCGCCTCCCGCAATTGGCGCGAATACACGTGCCCCGCGAGTGTCAATGAAATTCGATTTTCAAATTCCATGTGACGTTTCTTGTGAATAACGAGTGTTAGTGTGTGATACAAGTTCAATAATTGTAAATAAAGTGATTGTTCATTGGTTAAATGAAGTTTTATGTTGATATAATTATTGTAAAGTGCATTAAGGAATATTGTGATGTTTTAGGGAACTGGTTTGCTTGCAGGTGATAGAGTATCAACCTGTCTAAGCTGTATAGCCAGTTGGGATGTTTTGGTATTTACATTCGAGATCTAGAAGTGTACTCGCAGTTTTGCGGTTTATTACACGACATTGCATCAAATTATTAAATTATCTAACATACCTTGGTACCCAGTGTAGGTAGGTACTTACAAATACTAAGAAATTATAACCCACGTTAAGCATCTAAAATTTAAAAAAAAATGTGTCATGCATGGGTATTTGCGGTCGTACCTACTCCTTAGAAAGGGTTTCCCACCGATTTTAATATTTTGCGTTTTCGATAGGCCCTTCTATCACCAGTCACCACCAACCCCTTTTAATTGCAAAGTTATTGTATTTGTATAAACAGTATTTATGTCGCGTCACTTTGTCATCTCTTTTATATTTTTATGCTTACGTTCAATTTCTTTAATAAATATTTACCAGTTAACTAAGCTATTTTGTTAATAAACAAAACTGTAATCACAGTCATCAATAAGCCTCAATAAATAAATACCTAGTAGGTAACTCTCGCCAGCTAACATATAATTTATTTGCATAAAACTTACAATTAATAATACTTGGTTCGAAAACGGAATTCGAAGCGATTTCGAACAAAATTGGAAGTTTGTTTTAATTGAAATTTACGCAATTTATTTTGTTGCGAAATCGTAAATGACATTTTATCTCACTTTCCATTTTATTCGAGTGTTAAATAATAATATATGGAGCTTTTTATGTTCGCTTTCCGATTCTGGTATTCATTGTATTGTATTTATACAAGGCTTTTATTGCTTTTATGAAAACAGTCAATGACTCCTACATAACCTACTTAGGTAACTGCTGGTAGCTTAGTGGTTAGGATCCACTCTCATAAATTAGAAGTCGGCCTAGGTTCGAACCTTGGCCATTACAGTACTAAACCCGCGCCTGACACAATTTAATTTAGCTGAAGGAGTTTAAGGTAATTGTTACCTACGTAGGTACTAGTAATAAAGCAATTTTCTTTTACAACCTAGGTCTGAAGGGAATTTAGTCAGTTAAAATTTACATGCATCGAAATGTTACCTGCAAAAAAAAAAAATTTCACCGATATGCCCGCCATTTGTTTGTATATGTATTATGCTAATTATGTATTCCATGTTTTTACAACAATAAAGTTTATTCCTACTACCTATATTCTGTTATACACGTCAAAGTTTACACAGTTTTTATTTGTCTCTTTCAATTGAATTTCAAATCACTTAATTTTCTATGTTTGACAGCGATCAATATTAAGTTTTGCTTAACGTACCTACGTGCTAGGTAGTTATAGTAAGGGAGTCCAAGATACTAAATAGGTATGTAGTGCTATTTCTTTGCTCACCTCTCTATATTAAGGGCTCATACTGGCTGGAAGTACTTGTCAATATAAACGATCTTCTTCTTCATCCTAGCGTTAATTCCAGTCGCATCCGAAGCTATCAACTTGGAGTCTGGGGTCCAATTTTACCAGTCCAACTGCGGATTTGGCTAAACTTCGACATTTTTCGTGAAGCGACTGCCCTCTGCCCTTCACAACCTAAAGACGATATCGAAACATTGCAGTTACACCAGTTGTTAGACTTTTGAGGGCTCCAACTACCCGTAACGACTGCCATAGATGTTCGTATAGCAACCGGGCCCGACGGCTTAACGTGCTCTCCGAGGCACGACCAGACCAATGCAAATACCCATATTCATGCATACAAATATTTGCCCTGAGCGGGGATCGAACCCGCGTCTCCTGCGCAGCGGCCGCGTTCACTACCGCTACGCCACGGAGGCTTGTCAATGATGCTAATTCTGTTGTGACATAGGTAACTAAACTAAAAAAAAATCGGTTAGAAAATAGAGTTTTATAAATTTCGAGGGAATTCGCAACTAACCCTATAACTTTAAAAAACATAAACTTTCCAAGACTTCTAAGTAGAAACTTGAGCAGCGTTATTGATGCACTGACCTATCAAAAAAAGTTATAAAATATTTCAGCAATTTCATACTATCGCAAAAGACTGTGGTCCCACACACGACCAACAAGTCATCGAACAATTATTTATCTATGGGTTCTATCACTATTATTAGATTTAAACAAACTGTCCGAAGAACGTAAGTACTTATCGTGTGAAAAACACTTGACTTAGTGGCAATGAACCTCACCATCGTCTGTACCATTTCGTCATCAGTAAACTCTTGCCTGGAGTAGGGTTGCCAACTCAAGATAATTTTAATAAATCAGTGTAGGATAGGGCCCCCGGACGTAGGGCAGTTGTACAAGAGAACAGTATTCAAAATTGATATATAATGATTGACGCAAAATATAATGCGTACCTAGTACCACATATATATGGTTTTTATTTTGAACCACAGAATACATAATAGCCTTGTCGTAAGTTATTGTTTAACTTATTAGTCATTCAATAACAATCTGCCTGTGTGTGTGTGTGTGTGTGTCTGATAGGTACACACACAAAATGTATTGAATTATCCGTAACTTTATCCTGGTAATTGAGGTCATTACTAACATGACTATTTCTCAACTCAGAACGTGACATCTTTAATATTTTCGTACTAATAAAGTGGGGAATAATCATACCGTTAATAAAATAACAAGCGGTGATCTGAAGACGATTTTTATACGGCGTTAATATGTAAACAACGTTCTTTTTTTAGAAAATAAAGTTACCAAAGAAATAAGGAGCATAATTATCTAAAAATCATTTGGAGGAGAAGAAACGGACGGAATAATTTACTTGGGTAGTGAAGCATTGCGTAATTCAAAGCAAAAATCGTAAAAAACGTTATAATTTTTTAAACATTTTTAATTTTAAAGAATCATATCTTGAAAGTTCCCACAGATGACACAATTTAAATTCTACAAACAGCAGTTTAAATTCTCACAATCCTTTAAAGTGTTTAATGTAAAAAAATACCAAACAAACCACGGTACAATTCGCAAGAAGAGTTTTATAACAGTTAAAAACTTTTACATTTATCTGGTTTTTCGATATTGCTGAATGGCGAAAAGGCATTCGTATTAATTTATTCAATTTATTTAGTTGGTTTCAGTTTTATATTTCGATTCTCTACCAATTACAATCACAACTTATTTTTCATCACTATCATTCAATTCGTCATCTGATTCATCATTATCATCTGCCTGGCATCCAGCCCTAGCCTCGTCAAATCAAATTCTTCAAAAGTGACAACAAGCTTACAGTACAGAGCATGAATGTTTTGCCAGTGTTGTACCTAGCGCGCAAATATTATTCCCTCATCAACCTTTTGATTCAAAAATTCGCTACCTACTTGTCTCTACTGTAAATCAAATGGTGTACAATAAAGTATTGTCTATCTATCTATCTATCTATCTAACACTATAGAAGTTATGTTCATTTTTTTTTTCATTTCATTTATATTTACATTATTTAACGTTAGTACAATTAAAGTTTTTGTCTAATATCACCCCAGTTACTTTTTCTTTTATCATGTTCCGTTTTACCGTTCACTATGTTTGCCATCGATCAGTAAAACTTTATAGTGATTATATGGATAAACATTTTTGCTATGGCAACAAAGTTGGGGTGACTATACACTAAAATGTCGCTTTAATATTATCTATGTTGTCATTCACTATTGAAAGGTGATCGTCTACGCACGCTTTGTTTGACATATTTAAATAACGTCTAACCTAGCTTTAATACTTGAATTTTATAGTTTTACTAGCTGTTACCCTCGGCTCCCCTGACTGGATGTCGGTTATCACGACCAAACATAGCCTGTGCTCTTTCGTTCGTTCTTTCTAAAGCTCTAGTCCAACTCTGCAAAAAAAATTCATCATGATCAGTTCAGTTATATAGCGTAAAAGATAGAGAGACAGAGTTAATTTCGCATTTCTAATAGCATTTTAAAACTCGGTTTCATGCTATTATACGGTTAGAAACATGCGAAGGGCGTTAATTGAAACAACATTAAATCGTATGTTTCTTATTCCTCCCAGTGGAAATAATTCAACAATTTGGAGTTAATTTCCTATAACCTATTCATTATTCAATCTTATCATTCTGAATTTAACAAGTCTACAAAAATTTACGACGTCGGTGACAATAATAGAAACCCACCCTAATTAATTATTTCCAAAGGTCCGTAAGAAAAAGATTTTTTTACAAGGACTTATTCCCAACATCAGACGTGTAAACAGCTCCCGCTCGAATTACCTCCCATGTATAACAATCTTTCTTAACCTAACGATGTATTCTGAAACCTCATTAACGCAATCTAATTTTAACCCTTATCATTTCAGCGCTGTATGCGAACATAAATATTGAATGTTTGCGCTGAATTATTGAATATTACTGGTGTTTGGGACCCTCTCAACAGAATTGATTTACGTTCTTACAAAAACAACATCTAAGATGCTCAGAATAAGGCGAAGTATTTTTTGTAGTTTAATTCGATTGACTGGTTTAATACTATTAAACACATGTGTTAAATGACTTTCAGAAATTTAATTTCTGGTTAAGCAGTAAGTGTGTTAATATGTTCCTCAACTGTTTCGAAGTATAATAGTATATCATCAACATAGATAAGTTTAGTATTTCAAACTGTCTTCAAGGAGCGATAAAAATTGGGCGCTTGCACTTCTTTTAATGTGTTTGCGATATTGATCTTTATTCCATATTTATGTTTTTCGAAATCGACAGATTGGTTTCGAACTGACGACATACTGCTCTGTAAACATTAATGATAATATATATATTACCTAATTGTCTTCCTAGTATATCCATTAACATTAGCTACTAAGAAATTGCGTCCTTAGTTAATTAACTTCGTTCTGTTAACTATAAATCATTGTCGCTCAAGTACTTGGAGAAAGTTTTGTACGAAGTTACAACAGGGCTATTCATTCGTTCCTTTGTGTCTGTAATTCGATTTGGTTATAGGATATAACAATATTACACCGTGAATATTCCATATTATCAGGTGTATTTTTGAAATCTACAATTGTCCGTTTATTTAATAACTGTACTGATAGTAATTTCTATAAGTTACAGTCGGGGCGGGGCAAATATGGAAAGGAGATATCACCAGTAGGTAACTTAAGGACTTTCGCCTTCGTGATAGCAATATTTGTACTAAGAAAGTGACGGTACTCTATCTACTTGATTCTAAACAAGTTATTCATAGGCTAATAAATAACTGACAACACATCTATCGCATTTTATAAATATAATTGATTTACTATCTTACGTAATTCTTCCTTAATGATTTGATGAAACATTTTTTGCTTTGTCTAATATTAGAAATACAACCATACTATTAAAATAGTATCGTAACGATAAATCGATTATTGAATAGTTATTAGAATGTATGGATGATGAATTGATAATCATATTAATTTATTGGAATTTCATAATGAAACTGGCCGCAGATTACGTCAGAGAAAGTTGATTTTTACCTATTTAAAAAAGTCCTAAATTTAAAATCGACTTTGATGGGGAGGAATTTATCGACGCCTGATTTTAGCCTCTACCTTAAATAAATGTATTTAATATTTTAGACCCTCATTGAAGGTTATAAAACAGGGTATTTTAATTAAAGGATTTTCTGAGAAGAAATGATTTCCTTCTTCACTGAACAACGACGGCTATTTTATCTTCCTCCATTCCATTACGATATCAATGGTTCAGTGAAAACAAACTAAGGAGAAGGATTGAAATAATACCTATCTATTATTTTGTGTCACTTCCAATCATTTTTCTGCATCCATTAATAACATATTCAAAAAATCGAACTCTATAAAAAGTTCGATAAGCAAGACTAGGAAACAACTTTAGGGACCAAACAAATTCCCACTTCAATCGAATTGTGTCACATCATCAGAACGGACGACAACACAAGTTAGGAGGGCCACACACTAAACAGCAGCATTTGTTAAGCATCCAGCTAAATGCTGCTTTGGTGTCCTATATATCTTTTAATCAAGAAGCATTTTTTGTAATTTGCTGTGTGTGCAGCAAATAATGCTGTTTTGGTGTAAGGCACCCTTTATAATTATCGACAAACGCTGTGACAACACAGCGTTTTTAAGTCTCTTTGGTGGAATGTGCGGGGTGCGACGGTTAGAAGCGCGCCTATCAACCAATCATAGTTTATCTTCAACTAATGACGGGCTGAAAGGTCACGCGTTATTGGTTCATCCATCCTTTTATTACGTTTTTGGTTGATCAGAAAATGCACTTGCGTGAACTTTTTGACGTTTATTCACGAAGTTTATCGATATAAGTAAAGCCTGAGTAAGTTCCGGTTACACTTGAACTAATATAACATAACAGGTGTTCGTTTTTTACACACACACACACACACACACATTTTGTACAACTAGTTATTATTTAAATTAGTGATACACACGCAACTTGTACCAATTTTAAATATACAGCGAATATTTCTTGATGAAGAAATAGGTATCGGTAGGCTTATTTTGAAGAGTTCTCTGACCTAACTTCTCTGAGGATTCCCCACATCTAAAAATATTTTCTTGGCAAGCCTATAAGAAAGAATAATTAAAATAAGGTGTAGATGATTTTACTTTTAAGCATTTTAATTTACACTTGCACCGGAAGTAATAAGTCAAGCTTTTTCAACTTGAACTCTTAAAAATTGGAACAGATCCAAGCTAACTTGTCAGACATTTATCATTTTACGGATATTGTAGATTCAGCACGCTTCACAATGCCTAATAAATTATTACAAACTTGGAATGCAACAGAAAAAACAATCCTAAACATCCGAACTGATCTAGTTTCCTCAATTAAAAGTGCTGTAAAAGAGAACTTGTCTATTTCATCAAGAGCGTCGTGGCTGCATTAGAGCGAGCATTAGAGCTTTTGCCAGCTGTCTATGACTGTGTTAAGAGGTTTCTCTGCGACCTATATGGATGAAGTATGAGGTGAAGAGCGAAAGCGATTGCGGTTTCAGCATATTGTCGTGAACATTACGGCTAAAATGACAGACAGAAGACAAATTGAAATTAAAATAAACTACATCTACCATTCATTACATGTAACATTAGAACCATAATGCAAGTAAATTATATGAAACAATTACAGCGTAATAGGTTTGAGATTCCACAGAATGTTATGGAAAATCATCTTCATTAATGTCACCAACAAACATAGAGTTTGTATGCTCGTAGACAAAACTTACAACACCATTATTCAGGATTTAAGGAAAATATGTACACGATATGGTCCGAAGCTAGTGAAAAATGTTTAAAAGTCTGTATTCTACAAGAAAATTTGAAGAATTCAAGTTCGTAGTGTCTTTAAACTCGAAGGCTTTACACGACGAGGCTACAGATATTTCTGTCCGGAATGAGGACATCCGTTGGTTGCGTAACACCGTATTATTGCCGGCTTCATGCCCGGGTATTCTACTCCCAATGATACCAACAATGCGGTTAAATATAGAAAGGTTCCGCAGATAAAGGGACTTCGGTGATGGGTAATATTGTCCCTATACGGAGCGAGAAATTATTTCAGCAAAGGTTTTTGAGTTGAATTGGTTTTCTGGAAATTACTGTTTTTGGAGTGAGGTGAGGCCCAATGGATCTTTGGAAATACTTAGGATAACTGCTTTGAGGACAACATCCTGTTATTGTAATTCTTGTATCTATACGCCATCCTAGTGATAAATTAATAGTACATAAACAATTAAACGAGCCTTTAATTTACTTGAAATTATGTATTGGTACTGTTAAATTTTTAGATTTCCTTCACCTAAAGTTAATAATGAATGTAGATTTAGGTCATGCTAACAATAAAAATGCTTTGTCTTTGGAACTGAACCATCATCAATAACTCGATATGATAAAATGAAGGGTTCAAAATTTGACCTTCACAAACAAGCTTAGTTCAATAAAATGTTACAAACATAGTAATGAATATTAAAACCTTGAAACATTATCGATATATAATTTACTCATAAACACAAATTTTATTTAAAATTCTCGGATCAGAAATAGGAAATCTCACTTTATTTGCAAATATGTTTGTAACAACATAGAGAAATACTTGGTTATAACGAATTGCAAACTGAAAACGAAACTGTAAATCCAGTTAGTTATTTAAACAAAGGTTGTGCTCGACTCGTCGCAGATAGAAAGTGTAGTTGGAAGAAATTCTGTACAATACATCGTTAATTTTGTATGAATTGGAAACTATGGGCAGTCCAGTCCAGCTCTCGCTGATTCAGTTAAATATTAAGGTCTAGCTAGATTATTTTTAATTCAGGACGTTCTGTTCTCTTAAATAATAATGACTGCTGGTTGCATTTATTAAAACATTAATATTGTACTGGTTACAAAGTACATAAATCCCCCAAGTTAATAATAACGATGATTTTTAAATTCAAAATCATATTACTACAGGTGGGCACTGTGCTTATGTGCCATCTATTTAGTATACAAAAAGATGTACCTACTCTAAAAATCTACCAATGAAAAATTTAAAATAATTTACAGTTGACGATTTAATACAAAATTTATTTTAAAAATGGACCACATACTGATCAGCAATTATTGCAAAAATCAAATATCAGTCTAAAGATCTACAAATCCAATAAACACTCAATCAAGTTCCATCAATATACAAGTATTACCCCGTGTAAGGATGCTACCACATTAGGTAAAGTTCCATTTGCACTGATCCTTGCCTGAATATCAACCAGTTTCTGACCCATGGCATTTGCGTACGGCTTTGGGCTTATTGTGACATACGTGATGTGTCAATATTGGTATTCATGCAAGAAGCTTTTTAATCTAACGCAGTGAGGTTATGTTTGTTTTAATGTAATAAAAACGACAAATACGTGTAACTTATGGCGTAAGTTTTTTATTTCAATTCATCCGTTTGCTGTTAGATTCGTACTAGTTGTTAGATAAACTGTATTAAATTTTTGATTTGGATCTGAAGACATCCTTTCTCCCATGTTTGTAGCATTATCATCACATATATACATTCTATCCATATCATATAAATGTCAAAAACGATCTACTAGCTACTGGACCCTTATTAGGCTTGACTAACCGTACCGCAAATATTTACACGTATTCGCATTAGTCGACACATTTCAAGTTGGTATACTTTTACGCCAGTTAATCAATTAAAATCCACCGTCTACTCACGTTACTTTTGAAACTCACTGCCAAGTAGAACAATACGACTGAGCTGAAAAAGTATCATATTTTTATAACATTTCATCATGTATTTTACTCTTTACATAACCTTCCTAAATTGCTTTCGACGTAAGTATCTGTACTAATGAGCTCTCTTGTTCACAGTAATTTGTTTTATACAAATATCTCCCTTATTTATTTATTATATTTTCCTGTTATGAGATAGAGGGGGATAAATAAGTCACCTTCCTCGTGTGAGTTCATTGAAATGTTATACACGGGCCGATACGTAGTCACTAGGGGCGAAGCATTTACTGGAAATATTTTTCCCCAATTTTAATATTCATAAATGAAAGGAAGCCCTAAAGTTTTCAATATCTTCGTTAATATGCGGTTCACCTTCTAATTATTATTTACTAGCTGACACGGCGAACTTCGTACCGCCAATATTTTTCCGCCTGCGTGGCGTTAGATCCCGTTCCCCCTCTGCTATATCAAACATGTATCATACATATAAAACTTCCTCTTGAATAATTTTATCTATTTAAAAAAAACCGCATCAAAATCCGTTGCTTAGTTTTAAAGATTTAAGCATACAAAGGTATATAGGGACAGAGAAAGCGACATTGTTTTATACTATGTAGTGATCTCTGTGTCGCCATTTGTATGACGTATTTGGGCCCTGAGTACTTATTGCGGTATACTAGCTGCGGGCTTGGATGAGCTTCGATATGTTTGTAGAACGAAAATCTACAAATACATTGACATTCATTCAAACCCGCAGCTAGTATGGAAAAAGCGGGCCACGGATTCCAAGGTGAAACCTCGAGAAGCGACCAGGATTACCACTAGGATTAAGAAAAAAGAACAATTTTAATTGCAAAAAGTGTAAATGCTTTTCTTTCTTTCTTTCCTATCGTTTTGTTATTAAAAAGAAAGACTAATGATATTAGGCTTCCCAGTACCCCCGCTCCGGATCGTTCCTGGTGCAGAGGCTGGCCATCGCAATCCAGCGTGGAAACGCGGCAAGTGTGATGGGCACCTTTGCACCGGGAGCGATCAGGGGTGGGTTATTCGTCTAATACCAATTAGTAGGTACTGATGATAATAATAGATGTTTTAGTAAAGCTTATAAATATCCTGGCAAAAAAACACCCATCCATCACACACTACTTACTCTCCCTAGCATTGATCAGTCATACATAATCATCATAAAAATAAAATCGTAACATGCTCTAATCTTTTTACAATTTTTAATGACCACCCTAAACTAAAAACTATAAAAGCAGGAACCTATTCACTTAAATAAAATTATAAAGGTATAATAATTAAACAGCTTTCATAAAACAAGTTGTTGCTTGGTACTCGTATTTAAAAATGTTGCAACTTGCATTCAAAGCTTACATTCTGGAAAGCTGCATATTTTAAAAACAACATCAAAGCTTTCAAACACCCTTTATGCTTGCTACCTCTGGTTGTACTTTAGTACAAAGGGTGTTCACAAGCAAAAATTGTTCAGTTCGCTTTTGTTTGGTGTTTAGTTGACTATGCAAATATTTGGCCTGAGCGTGTGTGAAGTTTGGAAGATGTATATTGCTAGTTTTGGGTCCAAAATTATAATAAGTGAGTGTTATGAATGAGAAAGGAATATATTAACAGAACTATACTTTCAAGCCAGCCAACTCAGTTTTGAAAAATATGCCTTGCTAGCTAATGCTCACGGCTTCGCGCGAAAGCCAGTTTTGGTCATTCTCTGGTTCCTTACGGTTACTCAACCTTAAGAACCTCAATATTTAAGATTTTTAAGTGTACCTCTCAATCAAAAAATAGCTAACCAATATCTGTTTAGTTGTTTTTGAATCCATTACAGACGAACAGACAAACAAACAAGAATTCAAAAAAAATATTTTTGTGTTCAGTACCGAAAACATAACACAGATGAAGTATTATTTTATTTATATGTGTTATACATATTTACAATTATTTTTTTTGGAGGATGAAGTAAATATCATTGGTTTTATCATTTCTTCGATACAAATGCAATACGTTAGTGCTACCCGAGTATTTCAATGCTTATCACCTCGCACTGTTTGCCAAGATGTAAACTGCATTAGAATGCGATAGGGAATTTTTACGACGCATTGTTCTGAATCCGTTATAATCTACAAAATTCTATTTATATACTTAGGCATTTAAAATTTAACTTATTTTCTCTATTATAATGTGTACTAAATTCTACACATCTTATGCAATTCTGTTTTTATCGCTTTTGAAGATGTGGGGAAACCGAAAGATGATTAATGAGACCAAATCAATTTTTCCACGTCTCCGCCTCAACTTTTGCTCATATCTCCGGTTTAACTCGTCCGATTGCAATCAAACAAACGTTCCATTTTAAGTATATTCAAAACCTATCAAACAATAAAAAAAAGAAAAACATCACATCAAAATCTGTTCGGTAATTTATGCGTTCATAGCGGACCATTAGACAAAGAGACAAGATTTAAAAAAACAAATTGTGCTTAGTATCGTAGAAAAATAACATACACAACAGACACGACCACTTTACAATTATATACCCAATAGTAATTGATGTTTACTTAACAGTTCAAAATTTGTCACCAAGTTTATATTTTGGACTGGAGTCTAGACATGTGCTTTCCGATTGTAAAAATATCGAGAGTAGGTCAGCCATCGGGGAAAGATCGCTGGACCGGTTTTGTTACACGTGGCCTCCTACTTGCTACATACCATTAAACAACTTGTTCCTACCTACGATAAACGATTATATTATCGATTGTACCTTACACTTCGGCTGTATCGATTGAATATATTCTTAAATAGAAATAGAATATTAGGATTCTAATTACGATGCTTAAGTTCTAATACCAAACAACCAAACTAGTGGTTCGATTTCTAGTTGCGTTCTATTTTTAAACTGAGTTTTTAAACGAAAAAAAGACAAGTACCTGCTTACTCAATAGTCATTTTCTACTTTTTGTATTATCTGTAGTTTCAAACGTTGAATCTTAAGATATTTAAGATATTTTGTAAGAATTTCACTCAAAACAGACTATTCGATTCATGTCAAAATCCTTCACGGTTGAAGCAATTCTAATGTCCAATAATGTCCACTGCGATAAGGTGTATTGCGTTCACATTCCATACCCATAAAATCTTATACGTTCTTGATATAATCGAATGCTATCTCTCTCATATTCGCTGACAAAAAGCGAGACAGCGCAAGACTTCGAATAACTATCATTTGAAATTAAGCTTCAATATAAATGGTTAGTTTTTAACTGTTCTCTTAAATTACAACATCGAAATCTGTGTGGTCAGTTACGAATTTATGACTCTTTGAAACTTTGAAATAATTACTTGTGCATGGCCCCACGAAGACTTTTGAAACGTTGAGGCCTAGTAGCTAACCTCGCTTGCAATGCAGCGACATCTGCTGATAGACTGACGATGCTATGGTGCAGCTTTCCACTCAGGTCTGGGAGACCAGGTCTGATCAATCAATTAGCTTATCGCAGTTCACTGCTGGACAGAAGTCTCTTCCAATGTTGGGAGGCTTTGACGTACGGTTACAATCCTGGCCAGAAGGGTTGGTACAGGGTTTCATCTCGAGCCTTCCTTCTCTCGCAGTGATATCGTCTGCGTATTTTTCCGTTAGCCGCCTCTTACGACACCCTTCGGATCAGATGGGGTGGTGATACTTGTGTAATTTCTTCGTCACCACACTAATACCTGATAATATAGAAATAAAATTCCTGAATTATAGAGTAAATATCAAAGATGTAGGTAGTAAGTACCATCAATGCATTTCATTGAGAGCTAGGAAGCGAGTCCAATGACGCCTGAGCTAAGAAGTCGGCACACACTTGATTCGATATACGATTCGATTCAACAAATTGAGTTGCGCGTCCGCATTGTTTCGCCTGATTTTCCGGTTTGTGACAACCCTATACACGATGTGAATCACACACAGACATACATGTACATTGTTCACTCAATATAATTTAGGGACGCTTCTGAAGATCAATTTTCGAAATAAAATATGTTTAAATTTTTGTCTCGATCTAATCTCAAATGTCAAAAACGATTTATAAAAAACGTTTTGGACATTCAATTTGAATTTGACAGATCGGAACTGAGTTTGAACATTTTTTTTAAGAGAATTGACCTTCGGGTTCCTTTTTCAAATAACCACACATTGCTAAAAGCCATCTTGTTGTCTCTTTCTATCTATGCTATGAATGTGGTACCTACACACAAGACTTTTTTTTTAAATTAGGGTTGCCATGTGGCGTGATTTACCTATAAATTATCATATCTATTATATCTATTGTCATGGTCGGATGTAACCGGTCGATAGTTACTGAACTATAGCCAGTTTTGTTTCTTATAGACACTTTTTTTATCCAAGGATTTATTGAATGAGTACATGGTTGAAGGTTGTGAGTCATCGATGATTATAATTCAAAACGTAATGTGTACAATGTTAGCTGACATATTGTGATACTCATAGCTCCGAGTTTTTTAAAACTTTGTGTAGGTACATAAATACATACCTAAATGCTAAATGATTAAAATGGCTGACTGAATTCAATATTTTCCGTGAAACGACAGCTCTGTGATATCTACTGCCTACTGGCGTTTTAGGGCTTCAACTGCCCGTAACGATGCCATAGACATTCGCATGGCAACTGGATGGATGGCTTATGTGTTCTCCTAGGAACGGAGATGTTTCAAAGTGCTAAGCGTGGTCATTCCTCTTAAAATTTACCTGATTAGTATTGCTTAACTTTGAAATGTGTTAACCTATTCGGTTACCGCTTAACCACGAGTCAAGTTGGGTCATTAAATTACTGAATTCTAAACCCTCTTTAAAACTCAAAGGTATTTGTATAACCTCGCAGATTATTCTCTTCAGTCATAGACATAAAACAACTTTCCAGTCTCAATAAATTATGGAACACTGATTTCATTCATATTTCAAACCATAAACACCTTTGAGAAGCAGTGTAAAGTTTGATATCTATATTGTTTATTATCGACACATCAATGGTCACAAGTTATTGTGTAAAATACCGTGGCCATGCCGCCATTGTCCGGCTACTTCCCATGCAAAAGTGTGCATTCAATAAAGACTCCATTCATCGGCCATATCAGCATTCATAAAAAGCAGGAAGCGGGAAGTACGTGCCTTGGAAAGGGGGCCTTTAAATGCGCGGGCGTGTGTCTATAAATGAGTGTCTATTTTTACCTTCTTCCAAAAAGGAGAAGGTTCTCAAATTGATTGGTATTTTTTCAAGTATGTACACAGATTACTCTGAGATTTATGATCCGATTTACGTGATTTATTTTTTATTCGATGCGGAATAGTTGCCTTTCAGTCCCATAGCAATTTTACATAGTTTGACTGTGTAGTTTTCATTTTATGAACATTTTTGTGTATTTTTTTTTTATCTTTGCTCCTGTGTGCCTTTTTGGAAGGTGTTTAAGCAAAGATTTTAAGCAGGAATTTTTCGATTTAAGCAGATATTTTGGACTCGTATTGTAGGTATTACTTGTATTGCGTCAATTTGAATTGGGAGTATTGTACAAAAAAAATACCTGTGTATTGTGCCTATTGAAGTATTTGGTCACGGTTGTCATGAGAACTTTTTAGTTCAAAAACCTTTATACCTGTTATAGTTCGTGTCTATGCTCATTTTGTACAATCACCTGCAGGAATTGTGTTTTTGTGTGATTTTACAAGAATTTTACTTCCATTTAAACTCAAATTGTGGAACGACCTTTCTGAAATAAGTTTTAATCACACGGTATGTTGATATAAACCGATTTCTGTCGACTTCTCAATGGGAACGCATGGTTTTCTCACTGGCTTTCCTTATAAATTGTCGTCCTTAGGCACTTTTATTTTAGAAGGTGATGTTTCCTTTCCATTATTGAACTGGCTGTCATTGGGTCTCAGTCACTATATTGACAGTATTCATTGACATTCTAATCCCTGCCTTAAGCATGGCATCCCCATATTATGTAATGGATTGCCTTTTAAGGCGTTATAGGTAATTGTACGGTTAGCCAATAATAATTTCCTAACGGTGTATCTGTTATAAACAATTATATTAAACTTTATAATAATAATAATTTATAATAATACAGTGGTATTGTAAACTAGTACAGTTTTCCTTGAATTAATTTTCCTCTTTAAGACAGCATTTATATACTAGCGCAAAATAGTTACTTAAATATTAAATACCTATGTTGTTGAATCAGTGGATTTTTAATGTGTGATAGATTTATGGTTTTTTCCAGTTCTTCCAGTTAATAACTTCTTACTCAATATTGAAATACAATCCTGTTTTTTTTTTATACCACCGAGGTGGCAGACAAGCGCACGGCAGACCTGATGGAAAGTGGTTACCGTGGCCTATGGACGTGTGCAACACAGGGCCAGGGGAGTCACACTCGTACTGCCGACCCTGTAAACACAAAGAGTTTCTGTGCCGTCAGTGTAGAAGACAAAGCAGGAATAGCCTTTGGTCTTCCCACTGACAGCATATAAACTCTCCAGTGAGCTATAGCTACCCTACTCACCGCCGGGAACATAACACGAGGTTAGATTTTATGGCCGCGGTATTCTGTAGGGTCCTCTATTTGGACGGAATTACCGTCGTGACCTACCTCATCAGTGAATTGTGAAAGTCAGTCGCTTCATAGTTATTCGGCAGTTTTAGAATTAGTCCAAATGCCGAGTACGAAATTCTCAGAGTACCTACATGTGATTATGAGTATGTCTGCGCCAATTTTCATTCAGATTTAATCAGCCGTGCTGACTATATTGAGTAACAATATACACATCTATCTGAACTATCACATATTAGTAGGGAAACCGCAAATTTCATTGTCCTACTTGCATGTCTATTGTCACCATAGCAACCAACACCCAACACCGGACAGTGTCGACGACTGCTGAATCAATGCACATGCTGTCTTCTGTCTCGTTTCACTGGTTGATGTGACAAGGACAGAGATAGCCATATCAATGCACTTGGAATACCTGCTCTCGACTGCGGCTTTTTATGGAGAAGTGATTGAACACACTTGAGTGCTTGTATGTACAGTCAGCGATGAATGATCTTGACTGCAACGTCTGACAAGTAAGAGCAAATCAAAGTGCTTTATTGATTTACAATGTATAATTGTCCGAACTTAAGGTGTGTACTAAATATTAGAAACAATCAGTCATCAGGAAGGGGGAGAAACTAAGGAATGAAAATAGTTTTGAGTATTTTGCTTGTCAAGATCGACCCGATATGCTCTCTGTACTCCTGGTCTGGGTTGGTTTTTGTGGAGTATGGTATGGAATTTTGTATGAAGTAGTAAGGTACTTATAGTTTGGAAGATTTTGGTTGGATAACCACATGTTTTGGGCTGAGGTTCGACTACTAAATCGGTAGCGGGTTGTATCCCGCTCAGTGCAATTTTCGTCCAAATGAGCTGTCCGACTGGGGAAGTACCTCCGCCCTACAGAATATCGCGGCCATAATAACCTCGTGTTGTGTTTCCGGCTGTGCCGCGGTGAGTAGGGTAGCCGGCGTTCACTGCTGCTGTCAGTGGGAAGACCAAAGGTTATTCCTGCTTTTTCTTTTACACTGACGGCACAGAAACTCTCTCCGTTTACAGGGTCGGCACCTCAAGTGTGAATCGGCCACGGCCACAATAGGCCACGGTAACCACTTTCCATCAGGTAGACCGTGTACTTATCTATCACCTCAGTGGTATAAAAAAGTAATTTAAAAATCGAGTAGAAAACAAACATACAATTTCAATATTAACATAGGATTAATTCCGACCGTAAATCTGATATGATGTTAGGTACTTTGCAAATAAAGCGATATTGACCCTTCAAAGGAAAAGTAGCTACCGTTAAAGTCACTAAGGACCTCCCTTTGTACTCGATGTTAGAAACTTTGACCTTTTAAAAGTTTTTTATAACTTAAATACTAAGAAACAAAGTGCGTAATGACTTGGTTCAAAGTCAATAGAACGAGAGAAGCAGGTATCACCACACTGTTGCCGACTCAAGATATGGGTGTGGTTTTCCCATGCAACTACAATATGGAGTTCTTCATGAAGAGCATTAGAAGTTTTAGGTCGGGAGTATGAATGTGACTCCCCTGGTGTTGCACACGTCCATGGGCCACGGTAACTGCTTCACGTCAGGTGGGCCGTGTGCGTATCTGCCATCTAATTGGTATGAAAAAATGGTAACATAGTGTCTTCATCATTATCATCATATCAGCCACACATAGTCCGCTGCTGAACATAGGCCTCTCCCAAAGACTTTCAGACCACGACCGATCTAAGGCAGCCCGCATCCAGGGCTTCCTGGCGACCTTGATGAGGTCGTTCTTCCACCTAGCCGTTGGGCGTCCTACACTACGTTTGTCCGTACGCGGTAGCCATTCCAGAGCGTCAGAAATGATTATATCCGTAGGAGAACAAAGGTAACCGACGTAGCCCAGCGGATTAGCTCGTTGAAGTGGCAGTGGGCGGGACACATAGCGCGCTGAACAGGTGGCCGATGGAGCAAAAAAGTTCTGGAATAACATAGTGTAGGTAATCGAAAAATAATATACTGTGGTATTAGTATGTTTCGGGGTGCAAGGGAATTGCCTTATTGGGCCCCATTGCATCCTGGTATATGTCGGGCATAACCATCACCGGTTACCTTCCCGGAATCTATAGGAATTGTTTTGTACTCTTCATAATTTTCAGGTTATTTCAGATTTATATGGTAGGAAATTTTGTAAAATCTGCAAGTAATCGGTACCCAAAAAGCCAATTCTGTGAATCTGTTTTTCTTTCGATCTAATCGCAAAAAAGTACTCTTTTTAACATTTTTGAAAATTGAGATTAGACCGGAACTGATTCAAAAGAATGAAAAAGGACCCTCAGATTAAGGCGGGCAAAAAGATTAAGTAATTAATGTCAGTGTGTAAAGTTTCAGCTTACAACGTTTGATTTCCTATTAAACACGAAACCTGGATAAACAAACATACATGATTATATTATATTCAATTCTTCATTACCTAAACCAAAGCCAATCACAGATAAGTACATGTGTTGGATTAATTCGGTAATGCCGGCTAATCCCGAATAATCCCGAAGGAGTAAAGTGCCAAGTTCGCACTATAATGAACAAGAAAATGGCAGACGGTAATTTTCTCTCATTTACTTCTTGCTCGCCACATATGAACAGACACATAAAACGGTTAGATATTTGCAAGGAATATTATATTTTCTGTTGGTATTTTAACAGATTTTATTTTGATGGACGCTAAGAAAAGGGGAACTGGAAAAACTAACCTTGTTCTAGTTTGTTATACACCATGCGATCCATTGGGAAGCCGGCAAAAATCGGGCTATAGGGATCCTTCGCTACTGATGACGTCCTTTCGAAGTTGAAGTCTCAGGAAAGAAGGTCATTAATACAGACATCAACAATTTTACAATTGTGGCCGTCAGCTTGACAGCTTCATCAGATGCTTTTTCACCAGCCGCTTTAAGAACCCATGACTGTAAGAAGGTAGTTTAGGCAGGGCATGAAAAAGTATCTAGCCCGTTCAGTCGAATCTGGACTACGAGTTCAGATTAGATAGCATCTGGAAAGGTGGCCTTTACTATTAAATCCATCAAATGGAGTGCAATCAAATTGAGAGACTAAACATTAAAAATAACAGTCGAATCGACACAGCCACTGTCGAACTAACGACTGTAACCAAGTACTGCTTAACAACAAACAATACTGGACCTTATGAGTACAATAAGATAAAGTTTATTATTCATTACCATTGCGCACTTCACTGTGTGCTGACTCGTTGACGTAGTTTCGTAAACGAACATGGTACATTGAGTTTTATGTTTCAAGGACTTTTATTGGAGATTTTTTTGTAACTTAGATACGTGAATTATTCTATTGTTTCGTTGTAAATTTGGGGTAGCAATTAGTTTTGATTCGAAGATTGAAAGTGTGGTACTGAATAGATGTTTGGTGACTGCCTTGAGGATGTTAACAGTAAGGCATACTAAGACACGTCCATCAGGTCTAAAGTTTCGGGCAATTGGTACTATGAAACGCATATATCCTGTAATCGGGCTCGAAGACAACATGTGACATTTCATTTGGTGTAAACCCCCTTTTTCATGCGAAAATACCCACGGATCCCCCACCCCGGGGCCCTACTACACCTGGCGGACGCCGTCGCGGATTTTTAGAAAACCGGAGTGAAAGGTGGGCCCATAAGGTATTTACCTTGCACTCCGATTGACTCAGGGCATCTCGGTCCAAACCCCACCGAAACAATTTCAAGGGATCTAATGTTATATTTTAAAAAACCTTAGTCCAAATACATGTTATATCCTAATCCATTGACCCGCCCCTCCCCGTACCCGGGGCGAAAGTGCCCATCACGCTGGCGGTATTGCTAACCTTTGCCCCAGGTACGAAACGGAGCGAGAGTCACTGGTTTTGTCCTCCCCTCCGTCAGTCAGTCTTTTGTCATTTACATTTTGCCATTTGAACGTTTTGATATTCATATCTTTTTAGATATGAACGTTTTACACTTGTATTTTAGTTTAGCAATTTCTTACTTATTTGAAAAATCTACATACATACTCCAAACTCTAAAATCTAACTCTGTGATAAAACTTATTCATCCAAAGAATAACCAAAATCGGACAATAGCTACTGATAAACCTACAAAAACAAATCCAACGAATTACACAAAAACATTATCAGTTTTGTTAAGTCGGTTAAAAATAAACACCCACTTGACTGCGTAAAAGTAAGTAGAGCATGACAATCCTTAACTTGATTCAGTTTTTAAAGTGTTATGTCACTAAATAAAGTTACCGGAGCGAGACAACACGATAGCAGCTGATTAATTACATTTAATGGTAGAATGTTCATATTTTGTGTAGAGAATCGTACACTATTACTACCTACCTAATTTCATTGAGCCGTCATCGTAACCCTAATTCGCAACCAGTTGCGACGGAAGATTTTTTTTACATTTGTTGGCAATTAACATTTAGATAAAACAATATTCTATCGCCTTTAGTTGCGATCGAAGCTAAAAAAATCTTACTAAAAATAATTTCTAGTTCTTCCATTCCAACTGCAACTGCAAATCATAGTTACGATGTCGACCGAGGGGAATTAATTACACTTAATAATGCGAGAATGTTTATTTTTTGTGTACTAAGTGTAAGATCACACGATGTCTGTCATCACAAGACGTGTAAACCATTGAACAAATTTAAATGAAAATTGGCGCATAAATAGACCATTTCATCGTTTAAAATATGGGATACTTTTCATCATTAGAATACATTTCTGTGAGGTACGGGAACGGGAGCCGGAGTGGGACGGAAATACCTTATTTGGGCCGCTTTACACCCCGGCACTGTCTGCCACCTAACTGTTGTAAAAAAAAAGTGTAAAGTGACGTTTCACAGTATACTGAACCTATTTTATTTTTCACAGTCTGTGTCGTATGCACTGCACGAAAAAAAACGTGCTATTTTAAAAGAATTCCTGCTGCGACAGATTTAACAATACCGTATTTGTGTAGCATAACGAGAATGCATCCGTACTATATCTTTTTAGAAGAATAAAGACTAAAAATTTCAAGAGAATACGGATCTTATATGAACTGCAGTGTACAAATCATTTGTATAATTTTCGATATTCTTTCTTCTGACTCTAATTTTCTAGTGAAAATCGATTTCCTGTTTTGTAACCTAGTGGTATGGGTAATAGACTGCTAAGACGAGATCTCGGGTTCGATCCCAGGTTTCCATGGCTTACACCAATGACTTTTCGATGCTTTTCGAAGGTATGTGTGTATTTATCGCAGGTTCATAAGTGCCCGGTTAATGGCAATAGGCTCGCCACCCATTACATTGAGACCTAAACATAAACTGGCGAAATGTGGGTGCTAGCACCTCTGCCTACCCCTTCGGGGATATAGGCGTGAGTTTATGTTAAGTTTTGTAAAATAATAATTATTTTTAATATTTCATCATTTATACATTTGCATCCATAATAGGATAGGATATGTGACTACGGACAGTAAACATACAGCTCGTGACGAATTGCCCTTTGGGCAATATGCTCGCTCCCAATACGGAACTAATTATGATTTTCGGTCGCACATAATAACCTGAAAATCGTAGTTAGCGAAATGTGGCTGTTAAAAAGCATCTGCCTACCCGCATAAATGTAAATTTTTTACCAGGGAAGTTAACTAGACCCAAAACCAGTGGACTAAATCGAATCGTGTTTGCAACATTGCTTCAACCACAATTGCAAATATTGCCCACAGTAAACTAACAGTGGACAATGGAAACAAACTATTTACATACACACCTACTCATTAAATGTACATAAAGTTACGTTTAAACAAGGACAACCAGACAGACTTGAAATGAACTATTTTAGTTCAGATTTATTTTGACAAAATCATCTTCAATTGCATCTGAGGCCTCGGAGATCGGGGTACGCCTTCCGGATTTTCCTATTGCACTGCACGGTCTTGGCATCCCTGGTAAGGCAATGAACGCTACCGCGGATGCGAGAGTTCATTACGCGATCTTTGGGCTAAAGAGCGTTTTCACATTCATCTGATATCCAATACCGGTGTCGGACGCCGATAGCCGATAGCAGATACACCATGTACTGTTTTCACATATATCCGATGAATTGGACCGATACGGCCATTTGCTCGAAAGCACAGACTAGTTAGGGATGCTAGGGATGAAAAAAAAATAAAGCTACTTTCGACCATATTGAAATGACATGGTATCGAGTTTTTTTTCTTATATTCGTGATCAGCGTCATCAATTAACGCAAAAAAACACGTAATCAAGAAAATGTCATTAAGGTCGAAAATTGCTTGCAGTCACTGTTTTAGTCTCTTTGTGATCCGATATTGGGACAAAACAGAGGTGTTGGCTCCGATAACCGATATCGGGCCGGACAATGTGAAAGAGAGATACATTATACATATGTCATACATTTGACTTCCTCCGACATCGAAAATCGAATTTTGACAGTGTGAAAACGCTCTAATTCTGCACATTCAACGCAGAATGTTGATGCATCAATGGTGATCATCGTTGAAAATCAATCAATCATTATAAATTTATTTTACAATGGTATTTGAGCAAATGTTGGTCCGGTTCTTGTAGCCTAATTTTGTCACGCAGGTTTAGCCGTAACACGTACTCCTACCCATATTATGCGTTGTCGTCTCACACTAGTATGTATTTAGACCAAATAATTGTACTTACTATTTGTATGTACAATTGTTTGCTTTGCGGTAATACTAACAATATATTATTTACTAGGTAATCTTGTCAAATAAATACTAGGTAACGTTTGTTTAGCTTCCTAAATCTAGTTGAAAATGAATTGTTTAACTGTGCTTATTGAATAAATTATAGTAAAAGAGCTGCAAGTTTTACGAAAATGCATTTTATATAAAACACGGTTTTTATAACATTGATGAAAAATAATTTCTAGTGAAATCCATTTTTTTAAATTTCTGTGTATCCTGCCTATCAATCTTTTTGTCTAACTTAGATAATCTCTGAAATGGCTGCAACGAAATTTACGTGATTTTCAGTAACAGATGTTTGCTGTGATCCTTAGCTTAGGCTACGTAAATTTCAGATAAATAATTAGATCCTGCACAAACAGTCGGATCTAACTCCACTCTAACTTTTAGTAACCACAGCTAGAACCTATATTGCTCCCATTTTACCATATTATCCATCATCTTTATTACGAAATATGGCAACCACTCAAAGAAAATGATATATCCTCGTACCAACATTTATATTATGTACCGACCAATGCGAACATAAAAACGAATTGCTACACTCGTATAGGTACATTACATTCCCGGTTCGGGCGATATTTACGAGAAATATAAACTACTTACGTTCCTTCCTCCGTGGTACTTCGGTAAAGGTCATGCCGACAACCTTTTTTATTTGTTTAGTTCTATTTGCGATACAAAATTCAACTATGCGACCGAGGACTAGATACTTCCAATAGCTTTCAACACATGGTATTTCCGCGCGAAACAATAAAGTGGGCTATTTGGTATTTCACTGACTAGTCAAATTAGTTACTTTTATTAAACGTCAAAACGGTAGGCTATGAGGAAACCTGTATGAAATAATTATTTATGTCGTCATTATATTAAATAATCAAATCATTTACTATTATAGGTTGGATGGATGATTAAAAATAAATAAGAACTATAAAATAAGAACCGATGCACTCTATTACCATTCTTAATTTAACATGTTCAGTTAAATATTATATTTTAATTATAGCAGAATACTCAATTGATATATAAAACAAAAATTGTATCACAGTTCTTGAGTAAGGGAAAAATTTTACGTTTAGAATTTGGAACGTGACGCGTTCTGTACGATAAAAGCTTGACATTTGAGGATGACTGACAGCTACAGTTAGCGCTAATGAAATTAACTGTCGAAATACCAAATTATTTAATGTTCCATACATACATTCCATATGTTTGTATGGAAAATCTTACATACCTAGATGTCACTGCTAGATTCGCAAGGCATAGCTTAAGGTAAAGCCGAGTCTGACAATAATCTAATTGTACAGATATATCAACATTATATCAAAGAAGTCTAAAAGCATCAAGTAAATTTATTTTGACCTGTGCATGTGTGAACGTTAGTTGGAATGAAATATTTCACAAATAAACTAAACTTTCTACTCAAAATGTTACAACTAAGCTTTTTTGTTCTACTCGTTATCTAGAAATGACGTTCCTACCTTGTTTGTTTTGTTCTTGTTTATTTAGGTTAGGAAAATATTGAGCGCGGTAACCGGTAACTTACTTTTTTGAGCAATAATTAATCTAGCAACACATTCCACATTATTAGTCTAATTGGCAATTTTTTTTAAATAGCATTTGGACTTTTATGAGGTCGATAAATAAATGTGAACTAGTTTTTATTATGGCTGGTAGTTATAATATAACTTATAGCAATAAAATTATGTTGCTTCCTGTGAATAAAGATTAAGCAAAAATTATTAATAATAAACATCACCATGGACTTAGCAGGGATTCTGGTTATATCCGCAGGTTTTCATCTCGCAGCCAGGATCAGTTTTCCCGCCTTTATGCATTTTTATTTCGCAGGTGTCCCTATGATGTTGCTGGGTACCCCACCCCACCCCATACATCTAAAATTTGTAAAGTCAAAATTCAAATAATTTTAAATATCCCTACTCTCTAACATTATTTTTATTTTTCAAAAAAGAAGTTAAGCATTTTCATGTAACAAATATTCAAATAGAATTACAGAGAAAAAAAAAACGCTCTAGGCGGGTTTGAACCTGCGATCTTTGCCTTACAGGGGCAATACTTTGACCACTAAGCTACCAGACCTCGCCCTAACCAATTCAAATTTCTCCTTCTATATCTGTCTTTGAGGCGACAGTGGAGTTTTGTCTCTTTTGTTCGATAGATTCGATTCGATCAGGCTAAAAATTCAATTCAAATTTTATGGACGGATTAGTCAAAAATCAATGTTTAAAGATGATTGAAAAATCATTCATTGGTTCCGATAGTTCGTAAGAATGTCGGTAGATGCTCCTCCAGAAATTTGAATTGGTTAGGGCGAGTTCTGGTAGCTTAGTGATCAAAGCAAAAGCAAAAGCAAAGATCGCGGGTTCGAACCCCGCCTTGACCGATTCAATTTTTTTCTTTAATTCGATCTCTACCATTATTTAGGGGTATGAATTTAAAGAAATGTATAGGAGAGTTTCGGATGTCGAACTGTCAGAGTCTTGCCCGTGAAAGAGAACAGTCTTTGGATCAAGTGCATTCTTGGAAATTCACTTTTTCCAGTCTAAATCTCAGGAGTATGACTTTTAATACATTTTCTTTCTTGCAAAAGGTTTTTTTTATACCACTGAGGTAGCAGACAAGCACACGGTCCACCTGATGGAAAGTGGTTACCGTGGCCTATGGACGTGTGCAACACCATAGGAGTGTCACACTGGGGCTGCCGACCCTGTAAACAAAGAGAGTTTCTGTGCCGTCAGTGTTGAAGAAAAAACTATAAAAACCTTTTTAAACCAGTACAGTTAATAACAAATACAGATTTGTGTGTCATGGCGCAGTGCAAGGCTAGCTGGCTCATCCGACAGCCTAGATCTCTCAGGACCTAGTAACGTTTTTATCGTGACATTATTGCGCTTGAGTTACATTATTTTAGTTCAAATAACATCTACTTATTTTTATTGCATCTCTATTTATTCGAACCCCAAACCTGGTTCCAACGAAAGTTTAAAATTTAGAGCCAGGAATCCGCCCTCTTACCCCTTTTTTTATTGTCGCTATTATGAGAGCTACTTACGTCTGGTCCAACCCTAACCTGGTTAATATTAGACCTTGACGGTCTACGGCGTCCTAGTAAAAAATAGACACAAACCATATCAGATGAAAGTTGAGATACATTTAAAATTTGATGTTGTGTCCTATTTTTAAAACGTTACATCTTTATTCTAAGCGACCGTATTAAATCTATCTTTGAGCAAAGTATGCCTACAACGGATGTCTTTTGACAGCTGTTTAGACACCTGCTGTCCTCGCCGATGTTGCCATGTTAAAAATAGCACACGTTATCGATTGTCCCCAGGCCTTAACCTGTCGCCAGTGATGTAAACCACATTAGTTATGTACTCGTTTAGATAAAGTACGCGTATATAATAACTCAATGTTGCTAGGTACCTAAGTAAAAAACCTGTAACAATTTTTTATGTAAATCGTATATATTCGGTGAAATAAGGTCATCACATAACTAATAAAATGTTCGATTTATTAAATTCAATTTACTTAATATGGCCTAGTTATTTCTGTATCTAGAAGCAAGGCAGTAGGAAAGGAGAATGAAAATTCTACAACTGTAATTGCTTACCGAAATCATCATCATTATATCAGCCACACATAGTCCACTGCTGAACATAGGCCTCTCCTATAGACTTCCAGAAAGACCGATCTAAAGCTCAGCCCGGAATACATACAATAATTTACTAGCTGAGCCCGATCTCATGTAATTTTGGTTCCGTTCCCGCTACTCACAGGAATCTATTCTCGGGATAAAGAATTTTTATTTTTTTATGCCACACTAAAATCTATCCCTGTACCAAAATTCAGCCAGATCCGTTCATCGTGAATAAATAACAAAAATCTAAACATCTTCACAAACTTTCACATTTATAATATTATTAATTACAGTCAAAAGAAAATGTTCTCAACTTGAAAACATTTCTTTTGAAGTTTAGCAAAGTGAAAATCTATTTTTGTTTTGAAAACAAAGCCGCGGTCCGCCCCTCGCCTTATCGTCATCACAACAATATCTGGCGTGACGAACTCGAGATAGCCTACAGCTGATAAGCCAGTACTAGCTAACTTTTCCGACAGTGTACACCACTAGTCTCGTAAAAAAAAAGTTGTGGAAAAGAAAAAAAGTTGTTTTCGAAATTTGAAAATGACTTTTGTGTGTTGCCAGTGAAAAGTTTAGTGGTTAAAAATGGCGAGTGTTCTGCAAACTTTGAATGCTTATCTCTTAGATCCTCGCAAGTGTTGTATGAATGTGGATAGATTAAGACAGTTCTGCTTATGTCGTAGGTACGAAGGTGATGTTGAGGTAATTTGATAATCACTTTTTTGTTATTGTCCCTAAAAACCAAGGCAGCTTATTTAAAAAACAGTGATTTGTAATTTTGTTCACTTCATTATTATCTTCTTCGAGATGTTATTTTGTGATATAGGCTATCGGTCTTGTGAATACAGTTTGTGTTCAGAGCAAGTTCATCTTTTAATATTTCATAGTTAAAATTTTACTATCGTCCATCTTATTTTTTAAATCGAAAGTGTTTACATCCATAAAATTGATACTATCACTTTCATCGGTACTTAATGCGAAAACTTTAGAGGATTTTAGATTGCATATCTTTGCCATACATTTTTTAAAGGGTACCGATTCTTTTTTTCAATATGGCAAGTTTATTCTATATTTTTGATACATAGATTTATTGATAATATGCTTCACAGCTGCATTGCCATGGGTAAATGTTTTGTTGATCCGAATTTTAATCCTAAAAGTGCCTGAAAATTTATATTATATCTTCAAAATCTGTCTAGCTATTTTGTAGACATATTACACACATCAGTAACGTGATCGGATTGAACTAGAGTACAAAATAAAGTACACAATTTGTTACATTACGAGTGAACAGCCTTCAATTAGCACAGCGTACATATCGAACTGCATTGGTCATACTTGTAACATTATACAATCAATGACGTTAAAAGGAGTTTCATGTCACTTTAAAACGAACTGAAAAATACATTAATTGCAATATTATGTTTATAATTTACATACATAGGTTTCGTCCCAATTGAGGGCGAGCCGTCAAGCGGACACTTTTTCATGGGCTGATTCTTAACTCTTAGATGGGGAACAGTCTTCCCTTGGTCGCATTTGTCCACTGGAAGAGTTGTGGTCCTATTCTACTCCACTGGAACCTTTCTTCTTCTAACTGTTGATCGTTTATTATAATGTTTTTTTTTTAAAGTAACGTTATTTCTGAGATACGCTCCGGCACTTTGAATTTTTGAGATCGGGATCCACTTTCGGACTCTTCTTCTTGATATAGGTACCTACAATCAAGTTCAATAAAATAAAAAACCGATAAAAATTGACCTAGTTTACACTGCTAATAACAAACGCATAGATAAGAACAAGATTTTTGTAACATGGCAACATTGAGAGCATATTTGTTCCTTTGTAATATTTTTTATCTGTATCACTAGATGTGTTTGGATCTTTTTAATACTGATCCCGAGGGTTTCGCTTATCTTCCTCTGTAGCGTTTATTTCAACGAGATAAACATTTTTTCTCTAAAAGCCCTTTTATGTTATAGGTATTTTATCAACTGACTGTCAGTGTTAGCACGAGCGAGTTAACCGTGAAATCTTAAGCTGAACTTGGTGGCTGTTATTATTCTCTGTAAAAAGTAGGGCTATTCTTCAACCGACAGTAAATATGCAACCCAAGACAAAGTGTTCGCTTGGCGGCAAAGCTTGCTCCTCATTATGTGAGGCCGAAAATCATATCTAGTGTAATGTCGGTGTCAATAAACTTCTGTCTACCGACTTGGGAACAGATGTAAATATAATGTACTAATGTATGTATGAAAAATAACGCTGTTCTAATCTGAAATAGGGAGGATAAAGGATTTAGGATTCCAGGTCATCTATATTTATACTTACGAGTTTACTTTTTTTTGTTAGCCTTATCCGAACTATGAAAAACGCCCTTAAAAATGTGTGCTGACTGCAGTCCACTGCTGAACATATGTCTCTCGCGTCATAGCATTCGATCCTTCGCCTTGCGCATCCAGTATATCCCAGCTACCTTTTTCCCTGTCTGTCGTCTGTCCCACCTTCTGTTGGCCGATTCGCGTACCCACTATACTTAGGACTCATTTATCCAGCGTCCATCGGTCTTCTTCAGAATATAAGTACAAACCCACAACACATCAAGACTTACTCCGCTGTCACATCATATGAATGACAATTTTATTCTCTGCGCTAAAAAAGATTACTGGTCACGAGAAGTGTCGAATATTCGCTTCAAAATCCATCTATAAAAGTCTCAAGCGCTTGGACCCCATGACATCAATGTCGCAACTTAAAACGATGGGGTCATGAAGTCAGGCACAAATCACAAAAATAAAATCGAATGTTTGCGCCATTAAGGAGTCATTAAACTCATTTAATCAATATTTTAAATCACACAGTAATGATCTAAACATTTATTTATATATGCAAAAAGATAAATGCTTCTACATTTACGCTATGATTGTGAAAGATTGTGTCGTTTTAGTCGGATCAATTCCGAATAGCTATTCACCTTTAACCCCAGTGGTGTTGCCACACACTAAAAAAGAGCTTGTTGTCGTGTTCGAAAATGACTAAAAACGGATTCTAACCTTTTTTGCTGTTGTCAACTTGATTTGAATTCGATGTAACATAAATTTCACGAAACAGTTTTAGAAATCAGTTTTAACAATGTTCTATATTCACTATAGATAGGTACGTATCTACTATTAGACTACGGTATTAAAAATATTTAGATTTAATTTCAGAAGGTCAGTTCCCCCAATAAAAAGATGTTCAAGATTCAGTCTTTATTTACTCTCTACCTTCCAAATGTCAAAAAAAGTGGTCAATGTTCTTTCTTGAAAATTGTGTTACGAGAATACCTTTTTTGACGTTAAGAAGATTAAGATTAGATCTTCTATAGATTATTAGATCTAGAATTTCGGGCTTTTGGTTAGGAGAATTGATCTTCTATTTATACTTAAAACGTCATCTATACAACAAAGTGAGTGATATGGTGTTACCAAGTAAATAGTTTAACTTAACGGTATAAAAAAATAAAGGCTTGTAAGTTGTATTACACATTGAAGTAAGATTATTAACACGCTACAGAAATAGTATTCTGTCGTCTGTATTGTTTCTAGTTAAGAATTTGTTATTCAAATTCCTTTTAGTGCAACAAAAAAAATTGTATAGTAATAATGTAACTAGATACTTAAAAAAAAGAAATTATGAATCAAAGTCAAAGTCAAAGTCAAAAATCAATCATTCTGTATAGACCATTAAAACGGTACTTACAAAACGTCAAGTTTAAAAAAAAAATCTAGACTAGTTTAGCAAAAGGACCACCGGTTCGAAACGCGGCCCCGACCTGAGAAGACTCCGGCAAGAAACTCAGCGGGCATTTTTTTTTTGGTCTATTTACAAACATTTGCTTAGTCTACTTAGTCTAAATACAATAGTTTGCTTGAGTAGCATAGTTGAGCGAACAGCTCATTTCCAAGCTTGTTTATCATCTAAATATTCTTGGATTTTATAATAGCCTTTTTGGCACAGTTTAGTCTTAATTACATTTTTGAATTTATTTACAGGTAAATCTTTAATTTCATTAGGGAGCTTGTTGAAAAAGCGTATACAGTTGCCCCGGAAAGAATTACTAATTTTATGGAGTCTACTATCACAAGCTACAAGATTGTTTTTATGTCTTGTGTTTATATTATGCCTGTCACAAACTTGAAAATTTAGAGATATTTTTCCTTACATACATCAGGTTCTCGAAGATGTATTGTGACACTACGGTTAGAATGTCTATTTCTTTAAACTTTTCTCGAAGGGAAACTCTTGGGCCCAAATTATAAATAGCTCTCACAGCCCGCTTTTGTAAAATGAATATTGTGTTTAAATCCGCGGAATTACCCCAAAGGAGAATTCCGTAGCTTAAAATACTATGAAAATAACTGAAATAAACTATTCTAGCCGTATCCACGTCTGTTAATGTCCTAATCTTTTTTACAGCGTAAGAAGCCGAACTTAATCTACTGGATATTTTTTCAATATGCGATCGCCACTGCAATTTGGCGTCAATACTTAAACCTAAGAACACTGTTGATTCCACAAGGTTCAACACTTGTCCATTGAGTTGTACATTGGTTTCAACCTGTGTAACATTAGGTAATGTGAATTTTATACATTTAGTTTTGTTCCCATTAAGGCAAAGATTATTAGTATTAAACCAATGGACCACTCTTGTGATAACACCATTCACTTCGTCATAATTATTTTGTTGCCTTTTAATTTTAAATATTAACGAAGTAGCGTCAGCAAATAAAATAATACTAGTTTTATCCCTTACGTAGTAGAGGAGGTCATTAATATATATTAAGAATAAAAATGGTCCAAGTATCGAACCCTGTGGAACACCCATCGAAATCAGAGATCCCACTGAACGTGTACCATTAACATCGACCCGCTGAATTCTATTGTTCAAATATGAAGTCAGAAGCTCGAGAGCCTTGTTCCTTATTCCATTATGTTCTAATTTCCTGATTAATGTATCATGGTGGACGCAATCGAAAGCCTTAGATAGATCACAGAATACACCCAATGCATCATGCTTATCCTCCCAGGCCTCGTAAATACAATTTAACAATTCTATACCAGCATCAGCAGTCGAACGTCCCCTAGTAAACCCAAACTGTTTATCATGAAATAATTTGTTTTCACCAAAATGGGTCATCAACTGTCCTAGGATTAATTTCTCAAATACTTTACTCAAGGTCGGCAACACAGAAACGGGTCGGAAATTAGAAGGGTCTGTAGCACTGCCAGCCTTGAACAAAGGTATGACTTTGCTATGTTTCATTAAATCAGGAAATATACCGCTGTTGACACAGTCATTAAACACAGTTGCTAGATGGGGAGCGATGACATCAATGATACATGAAATAGTTTTGACTGATAATCCCCATAGATCCGCGGTCTTTTTGATATTAATAGAGTGAAACGCTTTGGTGATGTCCTTGCTATTAACAACTGAGAATACGAATGCGTCTTCACACTCGTTTATCGATTCCTTAAGCAATGACACAGCGGAAGTGGAAGACGACTGAAGAGTTTTAGTCGTTATTAACGGTATATTTGAAAAGAAATGTTCAAACTCTGTCGCAACTTCCAGATCCTCCGTGACATGGCGACCTTCTATTTTTAAATGAAAATCTCTTACATTTGATGGAGATTTCCCACATTCGGAATTTATAATATTCCAAGTAGTCTTAATTTTATTTACAGAATTAGAAATTTTATTTTTAATGAAGTTTGACTTCGCGAAGGAACAGGCTCGCTTAAATATTTTTGAGTAATTTTTAACATAATCCTGGAAAACAGGGTTGAAATTGTACGATTTTTCAGAATATAGATCATACAATCTCCTCCTGCTCTTATAAATCCCCGATGTTTCCCAATCACTGAAAACTGGACGGCCACCAATCGATAATGTTTTTGAGGTAAAAATTCTCCCAAACTCATTATTGATCAGGTTGATTAGGTCTGCGTAAGACTCTTCTACATTATTGTACGAGGGCAAGTCAGGTAGTTTGTTTACAATAGTTTCCTTGAAAGCGTCTAAACGGTATTGGTTAATTGGTACAATTTTAATTTCGTTTTTACTAATTTTACAATTATTTCTTTCACAAGTTATTAATTGGCCACGGTGATCCGAGTGTACAGCATCCACAATATATTTGTTGATTGGTTGGTTAATGTTCTTCCGTTCCGGTTTCTGAAAATAAAAACCTTTCTATCTTAACCGGCAAGGCTGAATATCAGTTCACACATTTGTTCTCTCATGTTTTACCTACACACAAAATTAAAAAAAAAAAAATTTAATCACGCTTGTAACTCCCTAATAGGGTATATTATTCTTATTAGTTATTACCCACATGTCGCCAAATATGATTTTTGGTCGTTCAGTAGTGCAATTTAATTCGGCAATCGCGGTTACAGTCGTTGGTGAAATCGAGCCTTAATTTTGAAGTTAAGTACTTGAATAAGCCGAAGCGGATGCCTGAATTAATAAAGGGATCCATCGTTTTGCGGTCTACTTGTAATTCGAGCATGGATAGATTGATCGAAGACAATCTGTTTGTAAACAAGTTGTACGAACATTACTTTTGAGTTACGACTTTAATTTTGAGACACGACATTTCGACAGTTGACTCCGACGGTTTAGGGTGACCTACAGAATACCGCAGCCATAATAACCCCGTGTTGTCTTTCCGGTGGTGATTAGGGTAGCCAGAGCTCACTGGAGAGTTTTTGTGCTGTCAGTGGGAAAACTAAAGGCTATTCCTGTTTTGTCTTCTACACTGACGGCACAGATACTTCCTGTTTACAGACTCGGCAACACGAGTGTTTCCGCCCTGGTGTTGCACACGTCCATAGGCCACGGTAAACATTTTCCATCATGTGGACCATGTCTACTACCTCAGTGGTATAAAAAAAACTTACAGTTCGCAAATATTCTTTTAAATAGTGTAAATTGTGTATGCTGCATCAACGTCTTGAATTTAAACGTGGGTGAGGTTGGCTTGGGCTCCAAAGACCTCGATGGGGCTCCAATAAAACCCTGTCTTCTACCTAATCCTCGGAAAGATACGCATGATGTTATATCAATATCGAAAATAGGTTGAATGAAAAATAATAAACGAAGGCTTATCAGCTATCAGCTCTGAGAGCGTGATAAGTGATAACATTCACAATCAAGAATGCGGATCATTTGTTATCAATAGATACAGAGTACGTAGGTGCGGTGGAACAGTTTTGATCTCATGTAGGTAGAGTGTTCGACTTTCAAGACTAGGCATTGGGCTGTTGCCTGTTTTGTGCAAATATATTGTGCGAAATTCATGCAAAAAATACATACAATTAGCCCGAAACAGGCAAAACGGCAACTCTGAAATAGTTAAATAATACTCTTGAATAGTACCCGGATATTAAATTCCACAGTCTCGTCTGTAATCAGCAGACCTATGAATGTAATAACTTAGCAACCCAAACACATATACCCGAAGTTTAGTTGAAATTCCCAACAAACTAATGCGTAATCAAATTTATCTAAGTTTGGTGCCCGTACGTGTGATCCCGGCCAGTCTAAATGGTTTAGTAGTTAGTTCTTCCGGTTATACACTATACATGTACAACTTGGAGAATCCTTTGAAAGCGAAACAAGTTATATTTTCCTTCTTTAGGAACAAAAAAAATATTCTTTTTTAGCGGTTGTCCATCTTGCCGCTTTGCTCGCTTCGAATTATGATCTCGTTCTTCCAATCCATACACCTATTCCAAGGATAAGAAGTAACCTATGTTTTACTAGCGCAGCACCTTAAAAACTGGTCCTATGAACTTTAGTAACGTGGAAAGCATCTATTGCCAAAATGTCAAGTTTACAGGACCAGCGCTTTAGGCATCGTGTTGATAAATCATTCTATGGGAACAAGTAACTTTGTATTTGATAGATGTGACATCTTTCTATTTTGTAATCACGATAGCTCGGAAATGGTGATCCGTACAAAAAAAAGAAAGAAAATAATTTTGTAGGTAATTATATGATCTACAAAGTTGTCCAACCAACTTTTGCGACCAGTGTTACCGTTTGCGAAAAAAATGCAAGAACCCAATATTTTTTACCTTTGACCTAGAAAAAAAAAGCAGAAGTCCAATCGATTAGGACTTTTGATATTTCTTTCATTATGGTGTACTTAAACCTCCACCAAATTCTAGCTCTATGCGAATTTGTGCAAGCTCACTACTTTATTTCATTTATTTTGACTGCATTATAATGGGATGTGATGAAAAGTCGAAACCAGAAATAAGTTCGTCCCTCGTCCGTTTGTATCTGACCCTTGAACTGCGATATCGTCGAGTACCCTTTTGTGACATATGTCTGTTAGGCTTTACGGGAAAACAATATTTTACTTCGCTTTATATCTCTGATAAAGAATATCTTGTGGTGTTATAAAGCACTTCGGATGTTGGCGGTATTGTTAGGACTAGCAGGCTTCTAGAGTCTGAAGTCCTGGATCAAAAAAATAACACATCTAAATGACTAGTATTCATATTAATTCGTATGGAAATACTCGTAATTTTGGTTACTGGTATGTACTATTTAAGGAAAAATAATTAAAACGCGAAGCCAAAGATTGAAGTTAATATATTTAAGACTATGAAATGCTTAATTTACGAACCATAGATATTTTATGTAATGAAATTAAAACGACAGCCATTTGCAAACACAAAATGATTAGGTAGGCATATACAAAACCGACTTCCAGCGGCTCGACAGATGCCATAGAAAATTTCGGATCAAAGAACCTTGTTCGAATAAAGAATAATAATATATTGAAATTAGAAAATTTCCGTTCGGAAAAATCAGGTCATTCTGGATAAAAACATCTCTCAAAGAACCGCTGAGATACTTTAAACCGAATAATTTTCATCTAAGTGTTCCGATAGTATTTTATAGTCACCTAAAAAAACTCAGGAACAATTTGTACTAAATGAAATTCTACTAAGTACAATCTTTAATGTTAGTTTGACGATTTGATTTGTTGTTTCGACAATCCCATATGTACTCGCAGGCGATGTGGAACCTCTTGATGCCAACAGCTACATTCTATCATCGCACCGTTCGCATTGCGACCGGAAATGGTACGAACCGTGTGGTATAAAAGGTACTTTATCCCACGCACGCTCAAGCTGTAGAATGAACCCCTGCTGTGATTTTCCCAAGCGACTGCAATATTACAATATGGGGTTCTTCAAAAGGGGCATTAAAAAGTTTCTTCAGGGTTGGCAGCAGGAGTAGGAGCATCACTCCTGGTGTTACATACGTCCATAGGCCACGGTAACCACTTTCTATCAGGTAGACAGTGGGCATGTCTGCCGCCTGAGTGGTATTTAAAAAAAAAACAGTTTAACTAAATCTTGTCAAAATGACTCAACAGAAGTGGCTGAACTTTGGTACCTACCTATAGAAATAGATTTTAATCTCAAATAACACATACCTTCAAAGCTGTTTCCAGTTCCGCTATCTGGGAAAGGAAATTCTGATCTTATTTCTGCAACCTATGGTTACCTATTCCAGGGTTAAAAAGTCCAAATGTCCGTGTACCAGTTCAGCCAGATCCATTGATGCATTTGATTTCCCAAATGTTTTCTAAAACTTTCACATTTATAATATTTATCCTACAACTAATAATTTACAAGTAGTGAGAGAGCATTCAAAATTTCTTTAACGCTGCCAACTTAACAAAACAAATAATATAATTTTTAATACGGAGCAACGGCCGGATATTAATTTTCCCTCGCTTTTAATTAGGGATGCAGATAACTACTGGATAAGGCGGAAATTGGAGCATGACAAAATGGCCGTGGGCATCTCGGTAAATATTTTCCAAATATTGTCCTCACAGCCTTTCCCGAACTGAGTTGGCGTCGGCTTTTGTATAACTACGAATAGCCGAACTTCGATGTTTCCCGGGAGGCGACTGTCATCTGATATCTACAACACATTGACTATATCGAAGATCTGTGGTTAGATCAGTTGTTGGACTTTTTAGGGCTCCAACTACTCGTAACGACTGCCACGTCGTATGGTAATCGGAATTGACGCGTTAGTGTGCCGTAAGAAATTTTTAAGTTAAGCAAAAAAAGAAAAAGAGTCTTTAAGCGGATTTTAGTGGCAAAATCGTTATCAATTCGAATTAAACTGCTATATCACTTTACTTTTTACGCAATATACTTAATTGCAATTATTTACTTGTAACTGGTAAATTTACTCCGTATACCACCATAAATATAAAGAACTTCTGAACCTGTTTATTAAACTTATTTGCACCTACGTATGAGTCGTTTTCAAAAGATCCATGAATCCATACTTGTTATTTCGTCTCATTTAAAGCAAGAACTCAAGGAAAGAAATACTGAAGTATTTAACTTAAGACTTTATTAAAGTAATTTTGAAGCTTACCTGCACATTCATTCCAGGGGATACGTGGATGTTAATACGGGAAGGTTCTGTTCGTCTTTAATCCCGAGGGATTTGATTAAATTGGGACCGCCACATCTAATAAAAGGTCAACTAGGGCTTACATTGCTCAAAGTAAGCATTTTTAGTAGCCAATCACTGGGTTGCTTGTTTTATTTGCTAAAAAATACGTTAACGACTGCTCGATGTAAATTTAGAAGTAGTAGAAGCCTCGGAAAACCCATTTTAGCGCTATTACTATTTATAGATGTGCCAGAAACTGAAAGCTAACAAGTAAATAGAAATTCGACGGGTCCTATAAGAGACGAAACTGTAAAAATTTATCGGATGAGTCATTCAAAGTAAAACAAGTACTGAAGAATATCTTAGAAAATTTACAACAGATTTGGCTGAAATTTCACACAAATCAAATGTGAATATACAAATTTAAGGGGTATAAGTTTTGGTATAGCCATTTAAGCTATCATAATCACTATCATTAGTGTCAACAATTTAACTTCAAGCACTAAAGGCGGAAACACTTTGGTATTAAATTTATCAGATTTTTATATCTAGGTGGCATAAATAGGAAGCAAAGTAGACCGCTCTCTCTGAATCTAGTGCAAGCTTTTCAGAAATAAAAAGGTATGTCGTGCTAGTTCGCAGGTAGATTCCCTCGAAACTTCCTATTGGATTCACGGACTGAAGGAATTCAACAACAACCTACATTTGCCGACATTTCAGATATATGGAAGCGAACTGTTCAGTTCTCATGAATGTTGAAAGTTCGGTTTTAATATCCGTCGAATGGAGGAATAGTTTTAACGATGTTTTGAACGATTTGTTATTAATTTTTTTTATTGTTGGGAGCGATTTGTGTGTGGCATTTTTTTTATATTTAGTCAGTATGGGAGTTATTTAGAGCTCCGAGGGCATCTCGGCCTCGGATGCAATCGGGATAACGTCTAAATGTCGATGATGATGATGAGTTTAGTGAGATAAGTTAATTTAAGTTCAATTAAAAATGTTTTTCTCGTTCTAAATTATCGTTCATTAAATATAATGCGTCATTCTTCCTCAACCTAACCTATGGCCTAACCTTATAAACATAAGGTTTCAATCATTGAAAGTCTTCTGTATTACATGTATATTTAGTTTAAATCCAACTTCATGTTCAGACCACTTTTAAACCTGCCTGTGCCAGCAAAACCTTTCTAACGTTACATAGATCGGGATTCAACAGCAATCTAATCTCCTATCTTTAAATTTATCTAGTGAGATGAGTACTGTCACGTGTAATGGGGTTAAAACTTGATATTCAACAGTATAGATATAAGTCAATGTCTTCTCTAGCGCCGTATTCCGATAAATGTAACTTTCTCAATAATCACTTGAAAATGCAATAGTTTCTGATCTTCAAAATATAATTTGCACAGTAATGTTTAAAGTTCCAGACGTATTGGTTATGGAATACCTATCGGAATTGGCTACATTTAAAAACATACGATACACTACATTTAAAAACATACGATACACGAGCACGATGACATTGCCAATAAGTGTTCATAATTTGATTTTGAATTTAGAATACAAAACGCTGTTTTGTTATGTTGGCTGCATTGTCGCTCAGAAATATGGCGGGCAAACAGACTATGGTGAATTTTAATGAGACCGTTACATACATTATTATGTCAACATTAGCTTGTTGACTCAAAATACTTTGTGCATAATGTATGTTTGAGCATTTTAGATATGATACCCTCAAGCTCAAGTCATGAAGGGTCGCTTATATTAAATGTCTGTAATTAAAATCTCTTTGTAAACGTTTTAGTCACTTAAATTAATAAAGAGTTGTGAGCGATTATTTAGGGCATAGCGTAATTATTTGACTTTATATGTCTTTCGAAGTACCTATATGTTTGGTCTTTCTTCATATATGGTCTGTCAATTTGATTACACCCTCGCTTATTCGTTCCAGAACTGTCATTTGTAAAACGGTGGTCCTTAATTGGACATTCTATACAGATGCTTTTTCACGCCCCGCTTAAAGATCCCGAGACTGTTAGGACATTAAATAACTAGTCAATTTGAATGAATTTAAATGAATTTTGCATGCTAAATATAATATTAATGTATTTATCGATTTTTCTATTCAGCATGCATTCATTGGTTCCTCTAGTTCGTGAGAATATTGGTAAACCCTCCACCGTCGCCTCAAAGAGGGATATAAATAAGAAATTTGGATTCATTCGGGCGAGGTCTAGTACCTTAGTGGTTAAAGCATTGCCACTGTAAAGCAAAGATCGCGGGTTGAAACCCCGCCTAGACCAATTCAATATTAGTCCTAACACCAATTTCAATCTAGAGATAGAATGTGAAATAAAGGAAAACTAGGAAAAGGAAATACATTTCTCCCGTTACTTCTACAAAACGCCTAGATACCTACTAGGCAGTGCAAGTTACAATATTTGTGTTCGCATTGTTTGGTTCGCAATAACGTCGAGAACCGTAGCTTCAAGCGAGAAATTGGTCAGTTATAAAATACAGGCAAAGTATAATTAAAGTTTAGTTTTGTTAAAAATAATATTAATAAACTTCGCAAGAAAAAAATTCTCTACAAATATATAAATAACAAAATATCCGTCCCGTTATTTGTTATTAAAATCTTATTGTACGTTTTGAAATTGTCTTCTAGCTTGAAACCTTGAAGTTTGTCTGTGAATAAGACGATAATTCAAGTTTGGCGAGTTAGAATGTACTCTTTGAATGTTTGACATTTTAGTAATACCCCACTTGAAGATGCACGAAATATATGTGACTTCATTTCTAACATTATCATTAATTGAAATAAAATGAAGGGATTCTATTGAGATTTATTTGATGTCATTTTATTATTTACGCCAATCCCGACGTTTCGGTTGCTTCTCAGCAGCCATGGTCACGGGTAACAGTCGATAGTGGTCTCTTTCTTCGTAAACGACACATTCGATAGTTACAGTTGGTAGTTACGAATACTGTTCATAATATTCGTAACTACCGACGGTATCATAATAGTAATAAAAAAAACGTGTGATTGCTAAACTAAAACATAATAAAAAATATTTTAAGAGCAATAAGGCTTTAAAATATGAACTCTATGTTATGATCAAATTAAAAAACCACCTAATCGATTTAAAATACGAGCAGTGCAGCCAACAGAAAAAAGTAAAAAACAAAAGATAAAATTCTGACAGACGCGCGCTTTTTACTCCGTTCTGAAATTTCAGTGTAATTAAACAAATTCCATCCACTCCGACACTCCTTTGTTTTCAAAATATTTATCCATGGCCAATATTCCTTTTGTGCCACATTTCTGTGGATTTTACGCGAACGTTCGCAGGGAATGTATATGTATGCTATGCAGGCCCAATTCAGTAAGGCCACGATATCAAAACGCATGATTTCGATTCGATTATAGAAAAAAAGAAAACTTTGGGTATCCGTAATATCTGTGAAAACAAATCCTACCTACGTTTTCGTGAGGATTTTATACAGAAAGTTTGATATGATACGTATTCTATGAAATTTTCATTTCATGAGTTTAGCAATCACACGTTTTAAAAGCATTTTTACTGAATCGCTCCCCGGGAGTACTTATTGCTTTTTACAACCACGTCACGTAAGAAGCTTATAATGAGAGAAAACGATTTATGTAAGACTTGAACAGATTTGCTTTCGATTCGAGAATACTTTTAAGGGTTTGATATCCTTTTGAAAACTGTTTATGACTGAGTATTGTCCTGGTTGGTAATAGATAGGGAATGTAGGGAATGAATGAAACTGCTCCCTCCATTGTAGTAGTCCAGCGCCCTTTCACTACGCCACTCTTGCTACGCTAATCGGCAGATAAAAAACGTCGTTATTCGAACAGTAGTTTAAAAATTTAAACTGCTGTTCGAATAATTAAGTATTCAAATCGAGAACATCGGTCCTTCTAACCGTGAATATTGATTCCCTGCCAATTCTTAAAGAAAACGTATCTTGTTTAACATTAAAGAATTATGTCATCTCTTCATCAGTCATAACGCGTGTTTTTATGTTGATTGACAAGGACACGAATGTGTTGAGCTACCACGAAAACGCATGATCAAACACGGTTGGGTTACAGTTGGTAATATTGAATAAATTGTAGAAATCAATAGCTACAAACACAGAAGTCAATGCTAGACGCCCGTAAGCTCAAGGTAATGCAAAAATGACAAGTATTTGTCAATATTTTTGCTCTTTCAATCAGTCCCACCTTCTCCTTTCCTACACAGGATAACACGTGCAGGGCTTAGATGTCAACCGTATACGTTGCAAACAATTCCATTAAGAGTCAAGCGGTTCGGTGACTCTTTTTTTGCCGCAACATAAACACGTGTTTCCTTCTTCCTACAGTCCCGGATGTTAAGCGGGGCCTGAAAAAGCATCTGATGACCCTGACTTGGCTAGAAGGAACTTATTCATTTTGGACTTAAAGATACCCAAGTTATAAGTATCTTTCCGGATACTCAGGCAGGGCATTCCATTCCTTAGCGGTACGCATAATGAAAGTATTATGTACTAAAGTGCTTGACGAGTGAAGGCATTTTTGCGTGATACAAGTTTCAATAAGTACAAAATGCCAAATCACTCCTTTCTTAAAGAACTCTAGTTACCGAAATTGCTAATATTCCCGTTAAACCTTCCAGTTAAGGTAAATTATTAGTGTTAGAAGTGGGTTCACGTTGGAAATTTGATAAGAATCTAGCATAGAGCTTATATAAATAAGTAATATTATTATAATAAAACTTTTTCTTTTCTTTTTATACCATTGAGGTGGCAGACTATCACACGGTCCACCTTATGGAAAGTGGTTACCGTGGCCTATGGACGTGTGCAACACCATGGGAGTCACACTCGCGTTGCCTACCCTACACAGAGAGCTTTTGTGCCGTCAGTGTAGAAGACAAAGCAATAATAGCCTTCCCACTGACAGCACGAAAACTCTCCAGTGAGCTCTGGCTACCCTACTCGCCGCCGGGTTACAATATTATAAAATGATCACCATGTGTCGAAAAAGTATAACAGATGGCTTTATAACCAGCTTCATGAATTTGATTCATCAAATCTTACAGTCATTAACTCATTACCTAATTAACAAGTAATAATAACTATTGGATTGTAGTCTGGATTCGTTAAAAATTACGTGGAATATCATTTTCAAATATTGAATAATTAGCTAATGTTATATAGTTACGATACTACCTGTTAATAAATGCATTTGGAGCTGAATAGCCAGTAGGTACTTACTATTTTAGGAACTGAACCTGAATGTTATTGCGGTATATTAATTTTACCCTTTGTTTTCTTATTATTCAAACTACTTAACAACCTAACGTTTTCATGTTTAAACACAAATATACTCAGTATTTTTTACAATTGAGTTAACTCAATAAGTATTACATCGCTTCCTGTTTTGATGCCTCCAAAACATGTATTTGTAATATAACCATGGAAAATTTTAACAGCGTCGAATTTCTTGGGAGCACTGCCCATTAAATATCTGATTATTACATTAATCAACATAAAATAGTCATTTAACACCAAATGAACCATTAAATTGTTAAAAACCATTCGTTATTCACGAAATTCATTATTATATTTCCTGTTCTAATAGAGAATCAAGTGTAGAAATTTTACAAGTGTTTGAAAACAATTTCAAAAGTGCAATGTGATATGGAGCTCGTTCGCTCTTGGATAAACCGTTATACGAGCGTATAGATCGTGATCTATAGATCATGGTGTCGTCATCGCCGCGCGCGCAGGCCCGGTCGCAACACGACGTCGACCCAGAAAGAATAAAGGCCTACTCTGTGAGTATACTAGCTTGTTTACTATATTGTGCACTGGAGTTTCACTTTGTTACGTAAGTAATATTGTTATTTGACAGTCTTTCAATAATATATTGGAAATTATTTTAAGCTTTCACACACGATTTCTGCTCATATTTTGCTACTTAAATGTGAACGATGGAATGGATCAAGCTCTTTGGGGCCAAACCAGTTTCACCTGCAAGTTGGTATGGGCTCTGGCGCTAGTTCTTCTCATAATCGGAAGGTCAGGCGGCCGTCGCTGCCATAAAAGTCGTGTAAGCCAAATCTAAAGGAGTAGAAAACCTCAGGTGCAACCGGGCACAAACGCTAAATAACGACAGGTTTTGAACGCGTAGTAATTAATTAAATAAACTTGGAACCCCTTTTTGTCTGCAAATGTTGTTGCTGTAAGTACATATCCATATAATATTTTTGGCCTGGGCATGTGTCCAGGCCAAAAATATTGTCCGGCTCGAAGGACTAATAAGGACCAGACGGTAGTTTACAAGTGACCTTAATTAGGACCATCTTGTGACCATACAAATAGTTTTTGATGGAAAAGCAGTTTTTATGCTAGGTAGATATTTCTAGTTTCTTGATATGGTTGCATGGACTACAAGCCAAACGCAAAATCGTGTTGCTTTAAACAGCAATTCTATACTATATAGGGGTGATCTATTTGACACACTCTCGCTGCGCCCACGCATACAATCACACCGGTATCATTTATATATAAATAACCTGTTTGTAAGTCGTGTTGTAAGTTTTGCTTTGAACGTTCTACACTTGCACTTTGAGAATTGTATTTGATATTTAAATGTGGGGTGAAAGGTGGTTTTCAATGCGGTACCTTTGGGGTCCAAACCAACCTTACTAGCTTGTGGGTTGACCAGCTTAACAACGGATTAGATTCTGGTATCTGTGTTAGGAGGTCATTCCTCCTTTAGATTTGGCTTATTTGTCTTTTTCACTGGCGGCACAGAAACTTTACAGGGTCGGCAGCACACATCACTGGTATAAAAAAAGCCATTGCTGTCTGACTTACCAACCCGAGAAGATAACCTGCACTAGAACCTAATTCGATAATCAGCATGTCTGCTGATGAGATTGGCTTACTTCAAGAGTGATAGGACCGTGACCACATACACCCAGACCAAGACAAGTATAGTCATGTTAGTATTCATACAAATATTAACACTGAGCGGGAATAAAACCCTCGACGTTTGACTTCGCAGAAGCTGGCGCTTCTTCAATGCTACGAAATAGTATATTACTTCTACTAGCTTTTGTCGGTATTCGCTATAATATCGGTTATCGTTATAAATTGTAGCCTATGTGTTATTCTGATGTATAAGCTATATTATTGTTAAGTTTCATTAAAATCCATTCAGTAGTTTTTACGTGAAAGAGTAACAAACATCCTTCCATCCAAACTTTCAATTTTATATTTTAGTAGGTTTAATAGTATCTAAACTATTCAACAACAATTCGACCTACTTCTCAGACTGACACCTTGACATTTCGCCTTACCCTTAAGGTCTTAACATAATGGTATAAGCACGTCGGTAACCGGCGCGTTAGACGATAGGTCACAATGCGAGGTCTTCGGAGGTCAAGTCCTCGTTGACAGCTACTGGCGAATCTTACTATAGTAGGTACCTACTATGAGCGAGATTTACTGATAGTTAGGTCCTTGTCTCCGCGGGCCGGCGTGAGAGGGGGGGGGGGGGAGAGAATTGTAGTAGAAAAACATGTGTCCCACTGCAGGTGATGAATGAATAAAAGCCGATCTAGTGTGAGTCGTATTCGTGCTCCGAGGGTTCCCTACAAAATAAGATTCAGAGCTGAACTTATAATACATAAACCATAATTTATTTTTATTATGTTGATTTAGGAGTTTGATTTTTGCACAGTTTCAAGACGTTAATAACCTTAAAATGTGGTTTGAATTTCAATTTGCATTCTTGAGAAAAATGTAATCTAAAAAGTAATATCTTCCTAACGTATGTTGAGTAATGATGAGTAAATAACAATCATGTACAGAAATCAGCGCGCGCGCATACTCAGCTATGTCATCATGGGCGGTGGAGCCATGAAACTAGAATTTTTAGGAATAACATTCCTAAAAATTCTAGTTCTATGACATTATTGGAAAGATTCTTAGAAATTACTGGAAAAATACCTAAATACTTAGATGTAAAAAGAAGAAATTTCCTTTCTGTAGCGTCTATGCATAGCGTCAATCTAAGTCTTTGCTGATAAGTAATACAATATTTTTATAAGAAAAATTGTAAAAAATTCTGTAAAATTCCTAGAAATTAAGCAAGAGAATACTGCTGAGATGTCAACAACAGCATTCTGAAAGTAATTGCTCAAAATACATAGGTTTGACTGCCCTATCTAAAAACATTTCTAAGACTAGTATTTTTCATGTGCCTTAAAAGTGTCACCTGGGACTTCCTCCACTAGTTGCAGTCGTTTGAATCTATAAGTAGACTCTAATTCAATAAAACACTATGGCATAGGGTTTCTTGTGTTAATCTAATTTTATGTTTGCGTAATATGTGGTTTTCTAGGAATACTTTTACTTTTATATTAGTTTGTTCGTGTTAATAAAACAGTGATACTACAGTGACTACTGTAACCCTAGCACAAACAACTATCGTTATCGTATTCTGAACGTATTGAAGGAACGAACTACGAAGCAATTCGATTGGCTGCCTACCTACTGTGAACCTTTCTGTATGTGAAACGGACTAATCGCAATGCTCCGTTCTCTCTATACGTCTTAAGTTTCGACTGACCAAGTCCCCCAGTCCCCCCCCGCGTTGATTGGCCTCAAAATACAATAAAATTGAGTTAAACTTTTATAAATGTGCCTGCGTTGTTAAAGTACCTTTACAAGATTGCAACTCTCCTAACGCTTTTGATAATAAGCGTGTTTCAATAGGATGATTTATATTTATTAACAACCTTTGTGGCTTTTCAATGATAATACAAGAAGGATCACATAATTCGATGACAAAATCGATTTGATCTGTTTTCGTGGCCCCAACTATCGGCCCTTAGCTCCAATTCTCATTGCGTAAAACGTTTCTCACGCAACTTACAATCAATGCGTAGGTGGCAGCACTTACCGTGCCCTCATATGGTTAAGTGTCGACATACTATATTATAAAAGGTTACAAAAAATGCACATTTTTTTTAAATAAAACCAATTAAGTTGTAAACAAGCCTACTGTTGGTAACCACACATTGTAATCTATAAACATTTGTACCACTAGATATGTCGTTGGTATGTAAAATTAGATATTTTAGTAGGTATGAACGCTGCACGAGACTTTTATCAGGTGTACAGACCCTCGAACCCACAAGTGAGTTTGCCTTAAGTCCCGTACCGTACGTAAGATTTTAAAGGGTATCTGTATATACCTTTGTTGTTACTTTTCCGTATTCAAATTATTAGTTCACTTAGTCATTAGTCATAATAAGTAGCTGTTAATAAAATGTAAGATTAATAAGTATATCGTATCAATATTTATCAGTAAATCATAATAACAAGCCGTGACTCACTGACTTTATTATACAATCATGATCGTCGTTTTCGTTTATTAATAAAAACAATATCTAACAAAGTGTAAGTCCTGCACTGATACGAATGTGTTTTGCAATATTAGGTCCAAATGAAATTGCCAAAATTTTATTAGAGATTCATGGGTTCGTTATTCCTGTAATTTAATAGCTATTTCCATTATTTATACTTTGTTTGAAAGTTGATTTCAAGATTTTACAGCTCTGTATTAAATTTTGTTTTATTGGCCGCTTGATAAATTTAATTCGATCTTCAAAAACAGTAGGTACTTCCTAAATGCTATCCATTTTGATGATAAATTTCGTATTACTTTTTTACAGCTGTCACTTTTCAAAAATGTAATAAAAGTTGCTGTTAGATTAATGTTGTCTCATTCATACACAAAAAAATTATAAGATTTGGATTTGTCATTCTTAAAAAAATGCAAAAATGTTAGTACATATTTGGGTTTCCTCCAATTTCTTCAATAAAACGGCAATTTCATATGTAACGACCTATTATTTTAGTGACTTAAGTTACTTTTTTTTTTATAAAATATGAGTGACGCTAATATTTCCCCTAAATCCTACATGTTAGGTTCGAACCTGAGACCTATCCTTCGTAAGACTGACTCCTGTCGAAGAATGACGCTAAGCAGATCGTTAAGATGTATCTTGTCGCTGTGTATCAGTGCTGGTAAACCATCAGTGCTACATAAGTATAGAATGCGAGCTCCTACGTGAAAACCTTAGATGCAAACGGGATCACCGTTTAAATTTGACGATGATAATATTTCTTGCTATTTTCTTTACCTAAATATTGAGATATACCTTCCTAAATACTTTAAGTATTGAAAAAATCCCTCGTATTGTTTTAGAATTCTAGTATGAAGGCATCTTCTGTTTAGACTTAGATCTGGCCTATAGGGGAAGTACGAACAATTTACAGAAAACAGGTACATGGTATTGTTTGCAAGAATGTTGCGTAGACCTTAGGCCCTAAGGTCACTGAAGATTGGAGAGGTGATAGTATTAGTACCACGCCAGTTAAACCTTTAGTGACATTTTGTAGACATTACTAAAATTGTATCTCTTAGCATTAGACATGGGTTCATTTGCATGTACCGGTTTGGCTTTATTATATTTTAAGAAAAAAGTTTTTTTTATTGAAGTTGTATTAAAGTTTTATCCATATAAACTAACTATAAAATAACCTACAAAAGTCTGTGCTTAATTTAATTTATCGACAACTTTCGATACTGGTGGCACATGATCATTTTTTAATTGCAATAAACCGGCAAACCAGGTAATGTCATTTTACTATCTGAAATTAAAAAACAGACTATAGTAGATGGCCGCTATACAATAGCAGACAATTCGTTATTAGTGTTATTACTTTCCGGTCTCATTACAATTACACACCAGTAAAACATTTTAGCTAAAACATTATTTACCCAAACATAACAAAAGCCATTGCCATAGTTGTCTCTATGCCATGTCAACGGATGTGAGGTCAACTGGTCATGCCGTGACTTAGATCATCAATGTAGGTTCCGCTCCAAATAGTTCAGGAATTTGGACATTATATATGTATGTTTGTTCTTTAACGTTTTGGTTTTTACTACCAATATATTGTGGAGATTATGGCGGTTGCTTCACGGAAAATCTCGTAGTTCAACCGCGTAGCAGTAAAACTTTTTTTGAAGTGAAAACTTCTTTAGCGGCGTTGGATGGGTGTAAAATGTTAAGGAAGCGACAGGATTAGTTGGCCTTTGAACCGTAACCGACGACTGACGTCATACAAGATTAGATACAGACTATCTATTTTGCAAGTTACAATAGATAGCGTCGTAGCTTAAACGGTAAGCACTTCGACTGTAAGTCCTTATAGTTTCAGATAGTATCGGGTTCAAACCTCCTGGCCTTCAGGGATTTTTTGTGATTGTTTTTTCTTATTATAATTTATTACTTTTGGTGATTATTTTTTCTTTTTGTAATTTATTACTTTTTATGATTATTTTTTCTTTCTGTAATTTATTATTTTTTGTGATTATTTTTTCTTTTCATAATTAATTAATTTCTTCTGACAGAAAATTAGCAGAAAATAAATGATAGGTTCTATGATTAGCGCTATATTATAGGTATGGTATGGTATGTTCTTTTTTTTATCCTTTTCTATGTATATAACGAAGAAAGAAAAAAAGAAAATGTTTTCACTTCTGCCGGCACTCCCAGAGTGCAACCCGTTTTTTTTTTATACCACTTAGGTGGTAGACAAGCACACGGCCCACCGTGAAGTGTTTAACGAACGTGGTTACCGTGGCCTATGGACGTGTGCAACACCAGGGGCGTCATACTCGCGCTGCCGACCCTGTTAGAACAGAGAGTTTCTGTGCCGTTAGTGTAGAAGATAAAGCAGCACAAGCCTTAAGTCTTCCCACTGACAGCACAAAAACTCTCCCGTGAGCTCTGGCTACCCTACTCACCGCCGACATAACACGGGGTTATTATGACAGCGGTATTCTGTAGGGCGGAGGTATTTCCCCAGTCGGACTGCTCAATTGGACGGAAATACCGTCGTGTCCTACCTACTGGAAAAACGAATTCAGACTTCGAGGGGTTGACCCCGGACGCCACAGGGATTAACGCAATTATAATGATGATGGACGTTATGGTTTTGGGGCTTAAGTTTCAAAGGGCTTTTGTTTTAAGAATATTAATGACCGAAATTATTAACCAAATCCCTTCAGCTAAACAAAATTGCTCGTATTAGGAGTAAATTTACGACCAAATGGCCAAAATTTCAACCCTGAACCTCTCGATCGTAAAACTGATTCCTTCTATGAAGTTACTAATTCAGTTCTGTTTTTTTTTTGTTTATCGCCGCCGTATATTCAGGCGTTTCAAACACTACATCAAGATATTTAATTAACTAAGGCTAATAAATTGAAACGAAAGTTACAAAACCGATTAGAAGTTATTAACTACACCTGTTTTTTATGCCAGAACCAAAGATATTCCAATAAAAATATTCATAACATCAGTTATACGAAAGCTCGTACAACTTTTACTACAACTATGATGCCCCCATTACATCGTAAAAAATTAACAACCAGAGAAAAGGAACAGTGGAATACCCTCCATTCGTGTAAGAACGAGAGGTCCGAAGTCAAATGTACGCTGTAAAAAGAGACAGAAGCAGTTTCCTGGAGGCAGTCTAGAAGTCTGACGTTACAGTAGGCCGTAAGAAAGCAAAAACATCGTGATATCCACATCGTTTGGCGCGAAATGCGGAACTTTGGCTAGCGTCGTGGAAATTGAAGTAATGACGTCATCTGTGACGTAGAAATTCAGAAACCTATTATATAGATGTAGGAAAAAAGATGTTGAAAAGAATCGGAGTTGATTAAATGATGAGGTTTCTTTGAATAGTTTCTTAGTTAGCTTATTTTTAAATGTGTGAATGTGTGTATTTAAAAATTATAAATCTATTATGAATTCTGGTCTAGTTAATTAATAAATTTGACGATAGAGAAATTTCAAATCGATCATTGAAATAAAACTATAGAATGCTATCCAGAAAAATACCAAGATTCGATTACTGTTCAGCTGCCAAACACAGTAAAATTAACATGATGTATAAACATATGAAATGTAAGATTGTCTCTTGTTTATTTTTAGTGTTAGAATGAACTCAACATACGTTGCTCCCAAACTTTGACGAACATTTTAGAAGACAACGAGTTATTTTGATGAAATTCAATATCTGAACACACAACCCGCGTAAGTGGAGGCAGCTATTAGTTTGTCATCGATAAATCACGTGAGCTGACACCTCATAAACTTTCTCTGTTACGCAACTGAAAGTCAAGATTAAATAATAGTAAAGCTAAGTGAGCGAGTTATTGGACATGTTGTTAAGTGTTATTTGCCAGTTGGAATCTAGTCCTCGACCCCCTCTGCATATAAAATTAAAAACATACTTAGAGAGGAAAAGGTTTGACATTTTGGAGATTCGCTCTGATGTATTCGACGTTAGGGAACCTCTTATACACCAAGATTTTTTTTATACTAATCATGTAGCAGGCAAGCACACGGCCCACCTGATGGACAGTGGTTACCGTGGCCTATGGACGTATGCAACAAAAGGGGCGTTACACTCGCGCTGCCGAACCTGAAGAAACCTTCTAATGCCCTTCTTGAAGAACCCCATATTGTAGTCGCTTAGGAAAACCACAGCAGGAAGTTCCTTTCAAACCATTTCTGGTAGCAACGTGTGAGAATGAATTCTCTGCCTATGGTGAGCGATGCGATGATAGAATGTAGGTGTGGGCATCATGTCAAATAATTCATCTGAGCACAGACTATTATATAGGTGGTAGAACACACACAGCGAGGTAAAGTCCCTCCTGAGGCTGAGAGGTGCTACATCGCCTGCGAGTATGAGATTCTCGACGAGCCTCAACGCCCGTCTTTGCACCGAGTCGAAGGGGTCAAGCTGATATGAAGGCGCTCCGGCAAAAAGGTGACAGCAGTACTCCATGTAGGGCCGAACCTGTGCCTTATATAGAAGGAGTTGTCGCAGTGAAGTACTGCTTCGATCTGTTAATCACTCCCAAGTTTCTTTGATGCCAACTTGACCTTGTCTTGTACATGACTGCGGTACTGGACATCACTTGAGATGTCGACACCCAGGATCCCGATACTCGAGGAGATTGTAAGCGGTGTGCTCAGAAGCTGTGGCACTACAATAAATAGGGTTTTCTTAGCGGTGAATACACAAACTTGTGTCTCAGTTGGTCACCCACGATTACATTGATATCGATACTAGAAGTGAATCCTAGAAATATTAAATTCATCACTAACTGTGTCTTAGAACCTAATAAATAAAACAAGGAGTACAAATTATAACAAATCTATTTCCCAGCTTAACAAAACAACGATAAACCAATATAGAATTCTGGTTAAGTACACTTCCCAAAGTTTGCAGATTGGAAAAAAAAATGGATATATGATATTTTCTAAAGTTTACGCGAATATCACTCATTGAATCCAAAGAAACCGTAGAAAGTGGTTTTATTCCAAAGAATGGATTTATCTTCAGAATTTGGGAAATTAACACACAGAGGTTCCTCCTATGTAAACAGAAGCATAAAGCGCGGGTTCTCACCGGTTTCCCATTTAGCACGATCCAATTTATTGCATACATCAATTATAAGGCTACTCCCAATATTCCCCAAAATTAAAGTGGGAAGCTAAGTGCAACGCATCCAGACTAATGGACATAAAATTTGAAATGGGAGCGAAGTTTCCATTTCGCGAATTAAAACTTTACGTTTGTGGATCGGACAGTTCACAAATTAGACCGAATATTTTAGTGAAGAAGCTGTTTGTTAGGTAAATTATATAATTTTCTAAAAAAGAAAGCGCTTCAATTATCAAAGAAGTGTTTGATATCTTGCCAGAGGGCTTGAACTTATAAGTTCTCTTTAAGACTTCGTAACGATGCAGCTTTTAATAGCCTCTTTCAACATATAAGTGTCTGAAGAATTTTTTTTCGTATCTGTAGCCTTGCTTCATGTATAATTTTAATGATATGATAGATAACATTTAAATTAATAGTATGAGAGTTATTGGGTTATTTACCTACTTACCAAGTATAGTTTTGAGTTGCCGATATTTTGGCACTTGCAACTCGCTGTTTGTAAAAGTACGTACCCAAATATTTTGTATTTCAATTTTACCGATATTTCAGCACTTGCGAAGTTGCAACTCAATGCTTGTAACAATGCCGAAATATCGGTATTTTAAAATAATACTTGATAAAATATCTCGATATCTCTTATGTTAGTGCTCTGGATTTTTGTATGATTTAATAAAATCATGTAAACTGTTTGACGATATTAATATTTCCAACAAATACTAAATAAATTATAATACTTTATCCAATTTCTCGTAACATTTTTTCAGGGGAGGTATTGATCTTCCCGTATTCCCAGTACTCTATCAAAGAAAGGTTTGACGAGATACTGTGTATATAAGCAGCTGGTTCCTTTCATAATATAGCAATTTTCAGATTCTCCACGATTTCTTTGTTAAGTTGTATTTAAAAGATTTCCATCTAATCTTTACGAAAATCCCAATGATCATGGTTCAGCATTCATCGAGTAGTTGCAAACTATTTGCGTTGCTAAGTTCCATATTCTCGTTATGAGTACAATTTTATTGCCAAATATTTGCCTTGGTCGAGTGCCGTGCGCACACTGTACTCGCGAAGCTATAAGTATGATTTTATTTACATTATCTCGAGATGATCACGGAGAATCGGCCGGTCGAGACAAAATCTATGCAGGTGGGGCATGCGAGACACGAGCTTAACCTCATGTGACTGCGGACCTTCTGTGCTGACCATGGCGCACTTGATTTTATGTCCTATATGTCCTACCTCCTGCACTAAAGACGATCTTAATAAAGCTACTGACAGCGTGGTCACATGGCAGAATTCTACTGTCGAATAATTTAACGGAGTGTAAAAGTGAATCATTTAAACGAAAGAAGAAGAAAAAGATGGAGGATGTTTCTTTTCTGTTATACAAACAAACACTGATAGCAATGCAAGTTTTGTAGGATGTAGTATTCCCGTCCAATTGAGCAGTCCAACTGGGGAAGTACCTCCGCCCTACAGCCTACAGAATACCGCGGCCATAATAACCTAATGTCGTGTTCCCGGCAGGAGTAGGGTAGCCAGAGCTCACTGGAGAGTTTTTATGCTGTCAGTGGGAAGACCAAAATCTTTTCCTGCTAGTCTTCTACACTGACGCTCAGAAACTGGCGTTTACAGGGTCGGCAGCACGAGTGTGACTCCCCTGGTATTGCACACGTCCATAGGCCACGGTAACCACTTACCATCAGATAGGCCGAGTGCTTATCTGCCACTTCAGTTGTGTAAAAAAGAAACATAAACTAAGAATCGAACTTGGCGTAGCTGTCGAACGCTTCACCGCTACGCCACAGAGGTCTTCTACTCTCATCCACCTAATGACATGGTAAACATGAAACCAAATGCTATAAGTATTTATTGACAAAATAATTTGGAAGTAAAATCAAACAATATTCTGTTTCCTCCATTCTCATACCTAACTAGCAGTTACCCGCGGTTTCACCCGGTTATCGGAATAAAAAATCGCCTATATTATTTATGAATAAAATAGCTTTCCAATAGTGGATGAATTATTAAAAGAGTTTCAGTAGTTTCAGAGTTTTTCGTTTACGAACAAATGTATATTTCATCTTTATTATATGATCCGTGATCCTGTTGCTGCAACCCATGGGAAACTGTTTCCGGGATAAAAGGAGCTTGTGTGTTATTCCAGACTAATCTATCCCTGTACTAAATTTCAGCCAGACCTGTTCAGCCGTTATTAAATCACGAAATGAATGAATCTTATAGCAATATCTTAACAAATTCTCACATTCATAATATCAAGAGGATTACGGATTTTACGATTTCAACTCTTTTTTTTCAACCTATGTACAAGATAAAAGAATAATAATAATTACGTTTTCATCCTACTGCAAAATAGAATAGTACTGTTTCATACCGCGAATTGAGTGCGAACTTTGATGATATTACTATTAAGTTGTCGGTTCGAAGCGGGAATATGCTTTTTATTGAATTTCCCGTCCGGGAACTGCGGGAGAATAAGGTCGACGGCGTATTCGTTCAGTAGTTCAATAAATTCTAGCGGTGGTTAGATTATCTCGAATGATCGGTTCTTTTTATACTACGTTCTATTTTCGTTTTATCATCTTGGGGTTTTACGGGAGTATATAGAATATTCTTTTGGGGCAATAACTTCTATGTGTAGGTACTGCTAGACTGGCTGTATGGAACGAAAAATCTTGGTTACTTGTTAGGAATTTACCATCAATTAACGCGTATCTCTTTATAGCTGTCATGCGATTGATAATTTAAAAAGTGACGCTATACCTATACTATACAGATATTCGTTATACATATATTCAGAAGTAACATAGGCTACTTGTCCTGATACACCAATTGGATCAGGAGTTACGCGGGTGAAATCACAGGGTGCTAGTCGATAATCCGAATAGAGAATATCAGAAATTTGTTTGTCATATAAATTCATAGTGTATTTGCTAATTAACGGAGGATCCAACCAAAGTGCAAACATTGTAATCTGAATTTACGTTGATGATGTAATGATTGTGAGAAAAGGAAGCCAAAAAGTATGTCGAATTGTTTTATCTGGAAGATAAAGCGCAGACGAAATGATTCCGAAGTGAAATGAGAACACCGTCACTTTGCTCAACTGGGTGAATAAAGTAAAATAACTGTCGCGTCTGAAAGAGTATTTAATGTTACACACGATATACATACTTATACATCCTTTTAAAGAGTGTAATGACAAACGAAATATATGCAAAATTACCAGAGCGTGACATATCCAATACGGTAGTATTGAATTCGACTTTATGTACAATGATGGCCATCGCTATGACGTCACATTTAACAGCTCTTGTTCAAACACAATCATGGATGTAATGGCCGATGTTTAACTATTGGATATAGAAAAATACTTCTTCTTCTTAATTCTTTATTGTACACACACAAAACAGTTACAGTTTGTACAGTAACAGGTAGAGATGGGCCGAGTACTCGGTTGCTACTCGGTACTCGGCATACTCGGCGGGTTTTTTGATACTCGTACTCGGCCGAATAACTCGGTTTAAATGCCGAGTATACTAGGTTTAGATAAAGCAACATATTTAGGTTGTTGACGTTAACGCAAATGGCTCACGATTTTCCGATATTTCCAGCATGTTGGCTTTTGCTGTTGTGTTTTTATTTTTTTGTACTGTGTTCCTTCTCGTTTTCTATTTTTTCGATTTTTGTAAATTTAATATCTTTCTACTTATTATTCATGTTGCATGTCCTCCACATAGGAGCCAGTTGAAAACCAGTGTCAGGTACTTTTTGGTGTAGCGCGAAGAACAATTGTGCCTGATTAACTTGTTTGCGTGTGTTAGTACATAATTAATTGTGTAATCGGTGCTGCACTAAAATAAAAGGTTTTACTTTCTTTCTTCTTCTTTCAAAGTTTCATTTTCCAAACCTTTAAACTCTTCTGTGTGTTTTATTTTAAAATGGTTTAACATTGCTGTTGTAGAAGCCTTCCGTCAAACACCACTACGTGAAATCAGAGAATTGCATAAGGTGCATTTCACTTTCGTTTTATCTTCTTCAATTTTGTCGTAAAACGGCCAAATTCGGAATCTTTTCAGTCAATTGTTAATTAACAATCTTTTTCAATTATTTATCTACTATGACGTGCAACGTGACGTCAAAGAGTATATAATAGGTTGACGTATTTGTTTGTAAACTAGCAAGCGACTGATAGATGAAAGGCAGGGCGGGGTGAGGGGTGTATCAACGCGAGCCGGCCGCTGGTGCCGCACGAACCTGTTTGTACTTGTTTACGTGCCCGAAACGGGGATTTGATTGAACAGAGTTACTCGGCCGAGTACTCGGTTGGAAAAAAAAAAAAAACCGAGTAATACTCGGTACTCGTTACTCGGCAAAAGTGCTACTCGGCGCATCTCTAGTAACAGGCATAAATACATTTTGATGTAAAAATATTAATTCAGTATTGATTTTAAAAACAGAATACCAAGGCTAATAACCTCGTGTTGTGTTCGGCGGTGAGTAGGGTAGCCAGAATTCATTGAAGAGGTTTTGTGCTGTCAGTGGGCAGGCCAAAGGTTTGTCCTACCTTGTCTTCTGCATTAACGGTACAGAAAATCTCTGTTCTTATAGGGCCGGAAGCACGAGTGTGGCTCCTCTGGTGGTGAACACGTCCATAGGCTACGGTAACCATTTTGGTAGGCTTGTCTGCCATCTAAGTGGTATAAAAAATCCCTATGACTCTATATATATAGGTATAGGTATTTTAGTTTGACTATAATGTATACTTGAACCACATACTGTTTGTCAGTATGCTAACAGAACGAATTGAAAAAAAACTATTTTTAATATAAAAACTCGAAATCGTTGTACTGACATAGTTCCTATTTTTTACGTCACGTTGTAATGCCATTTACTAGGTTTGTAAGGTTTATTAATAGTCTAAGAATGTATATTTTTCATTTCACACAATGCACTTATCAGAAACTATAGGTATTATAATAACGCTAACAAACTCTGTGTATCATTGAACACTTACGAGATTTTGCAATTATCAGTACTTGTTATTGCAAAATCTCTTAAGTGTACTAAGAAAATATAACATTGTTCATAATTACCTTAAAAGTGACATATGCGCATTATAACCTTGCAGTGTTGGTCAAGGGAATTAACAGTTTGGGAGTGATCTTAAAAGTAATTGTTCAAGGTCTTTTGATAGTTGATAAGATATAATGTTTTTGTAATAAGACTTGGATTTGAGATTTTCTATCACTGCTAAAGTAAAAAATCAAATGATAGTATTTCCTGAGTTGATTTCGTTTTAGAAGTACTAAAAAGCCATTCTAAGAAAAAAATCTAGCACTCGCCATAAAATAAAATTTTCTGGACTCTTCTTTTGCCAAAGAATGGACACAGGACAAAGGGTGAAAAAAGTGTTCCTCTGAGGGTTTGATTTGGAGGTCAAATGGCAATTACTTGTGTAGTAGTCTAGTGACTACTACACAAGTAATTGCCATTTGACCTTTAATTTAATTTTATGTTTGGTATCTAGTGATACCAAACATAAAATAGGAAGTGGATTGCAGGCTCTAAAGTGAAAGTCTCATATGTAATAGCTAGAACAAAACTTATACTACTATTTTCACGAAACTTCCTAAGTAGTAAGCACTTCAATTACATCACGGCCATTAGCCGTGAGAATGTATATAAAACCTTATCTTAATTTCAATGACACTAACTACATACTATTTTTATGAAATTTCAAAGCCATTAGTATTTTAACTATTCAAATAGATTAAGATTGGAAAAAGTGAAATGCTCAGGCGGGACCTGAACCCGCGACGAGTTCCTTACAAGGGGGATGCTCTGAACACTGAGCTACTGAGCCACGTCTTGAGTATTTGAAATTCTCCTATACAACCATCTTGAACAGCTCACGGGTTCAAATCCCGTCCCGTTTGGAAATTTATTTTTTCATTGATTAACATAGTTATTGCTTTAAAATTTCATTAACCTGGCATAATAAACTTCCAATCGATCAATCAATTGACCTATTGCAGTCCACTGCTGGACATATGCCTGTCCCAATGTTGGGCGGTTTTGGCTTACTATATTCACGCTGGTCAGACGGCTTAGTAAAGGGTTTTGTAGTTTACAGGGTAATAAACTTCCAAAACAATGACTAATTTCAAATTTCTTTTCAGGAACAACTCCGTCAGCGCAAAGAAGCTGAAGAGAGGATCGCAGCTCAGAATGAATTCCTCCGCACATCTCTCCGAGGTTCTCACAAACTCCAGGCATTGGAGTCGAATCCTCCGTCTTCAGGGACCGCCTTCGTCAACGACGCCTATGAAGATGACACGAGTGAGGAGTCTACGCAACTTTATGCAGTCATCGGTAAGTAACATCAACGACCTCCAATCTTTTGTGCAAATCAGTTAGGTAGTTAAAACTTTGATATATACCGTGAAGCGACTGACATCTGACCGCTACAACCTGCTATCTAAGGTCGAGATGGTAGAATTTTATTCTCGAATAATGAAGAAGAACGTTATCGTTATGTTGAAGTTCTGCAGTTCCACCAGTTGTGTGACTTTTTAGGACTCCGACTACCTTACAAATGCAAAGGATGTTCTTATGGCAACCGGAGCCGACGGCGTGACCTGTTATAGCGACCTTATGGGAATTAAAATGATCTCCCGGATAGGTTTGAGCAGAAAAAAGAGGGATACGGCGAGGAACCAAATGCAGCTACTTTGTCTTGATCATTTTGATCTTCACATGATCGATAGAAATTATACACCATTGATGTCCTGGAGAGAGAGTAGTGTTTTTTATTTTCACACCGTACTAAAAAAAACCTACTATTATCTTTTGAATCGCAATGTAATTCCATCGTTCCACATGGAGGGAACCAGAGGGCGCATTAGTTCCAGCCCAAGGGGCACTCGTTCGGTCTCTTTCGACCGATATGAGCTAACTAGGTCGAAACACTGCCAACATTGTATCATCTGATTCAGTATTGATACACAATACACTGATGTTGAGAGTTCTAGCTCGATACTTCATATAAGGGGTACGATTTTAATGTATTTTTGACATTCCCTCTTCCCCCTGGTAAGATTTATCACAACCCCCCATGGATGGGAAGACTTCAGCTGACATCTTTCAAAATGTATTTTAGTTTATGCTGACCTCGTGATTTACGTATACAGTTATACGTAAATCACGTTTACGTTTTCAAAAATAAATGTAGCCTAAATAAAGCTTTATAACATAAGTTATCTGCTAAAAATTCATCAAAATGGTCGATTACCTGGAACAGATAGAAAGATAGGCAGACAAAAATTGTTTTTCAGCAGGTGTAACGGTTCTCTGGTGAACTTGGTTTGAGCCCTGAAGAGTACACACCCTCACTCTAACTAAATGAACGGCATAGTTTATTACTTTAATAGCAAATTGCTATCTCCCTACTGCAAATTGCGATACAATTTAATTCAACATCAACACAGTTATTGAAAAAATATTCACTGTTTATCAAGACAATGCGAACAGTTTTGTAATTTCATTCCGATTCAATTTCAACTAATTAAGTTCTCAGTAACTGTTGGTAAGGTTTCTGGTGTATTGTGTTCCAGGAATAAATGAGAGTATTTACAATACAACGTTCTATATGAGTTGTCTGTTTAAAAAAAAAGTATATAAAATGAATGATTAAAATGAATTTGTAACTTTATCTCGCTTGAGGCAGAAAAATACGCATAATTTTACTTTGTAGACATTTTTATTTTTTTGACTGCAGCAACGCAAATATTATCATCCACAGCACCAATACCAAAACTAATTTTAGTTCTTTCGGGGCCGCTTCTTCTTGCCTGGCTCTCCCGTTTAGGGTGGAGAATCAAGCGCTACGGTATAACCTTTTCATTGTTGCATCATGAACCACGCTCTCACTATCACTCCGTCTGCGTGGATGTCGGTTATCGCTACCAAACATAGCTAATGATACTTTTCCAAACTCTAGTCTAAATTCTATCAAAATCAGTTCAGTGGTTTAGGCGTGAAACAAGAGTTCTATTCGCACCTATGATGTTTCTCCACAGACTATCAAGAAGTATGCGCAGCGCTCACCCGGGTACAGAAAGCCCTGGGTGCTCACGGCGAAGCCGCCCTAGCAGCGCGGGTGGCGGGCGCGGCCGGAGCCCTGTTGTGCCCGGCACTCCGCACTGCGCTGGCGACCCGCCACGCGGTGCTCACCGCCGTCAGACATAAGCGGCCAGGCCTTGCGCCCCCGCACACGCATCGAGCTACTGATAGACTGAAAGACGTGAGTACTTCTTTATTCTTACATAGGTATTTTCACACCGGAAAGGGTAAGCAGAGGTATAATGATACCCACATTTCATTAACTACGATTACGGTTCCACTTACCTAATAGGGGGCGAGTCTTGCCGTCATGAGATACCTCGTATGGAGAGCCCTATACCTTAGTCACATTTTACTACACCCCAGAGAAAAGATAAGATGGCACAATTCTAGTTCACTGGGAACCAACTTGTTTTGCTTGAATCTCTTAGATTTATCCTTCAAAGAATTTCAAGCATGGCTTCCAATTCGTAAGGAGGTCAATTAACCAAGCTGGTCGAAGGCAATCAGCTTGCTTATACTCAATTGGAACAATTATCGTTGCAGTAAACGAGTCCTAGACTGATGATCGGCCAAAAAAAGGTAGGACACTCCCAGACAGATAGACAGCCGGTCTGAATATGGAAACGCCTGGGCTGGCATAAACTGGATGTAGAAGGCGCAGGATAGGGAGAAGCCTATATCCGATAGTGGTGTGCGAATAACTAGTTGATATTGTCAGAATATTAAATTTGCACGATTGTGAATTGACGTTAAAATATGTAGATTAAGTATCCAACCTATCCCTACCGTACCGATGGCGATACCAGCTCTCATTGTCATCGTATGCCATAAACATTCCTGTTCTGAAAGAGCGATTTGTCGACAATTGCGCACGATTTTGCCGCCATTGTCGTCTTTGGCTGTTGTAATGGTAATAGCACTGAATTGTCGCATAGCACAAATGTATGGTTCCACCTACCAACTGTCGGGTAGCTTTTCTTTCTCTTGTGACCTTTACCTGTGCTTCAGGGTTGTTGTCATCCGTTACTATTTCATGTGAATACGTTAGCGATACGACTACGATAGTTGTTCATGCTAGGCGTACTGATAGCTTATCGTGAATTAACACTAACCCAATTCGAACCCGTAAGATAAACCACAAGTAGGTAGAACCACACGGCTGTTATATGAAGACTCTCACTCACCCACCTCTCACTCGGTAAACTGGTAACTAGGAGCCCTAAGACGGTAGTATAGGAGAATTTGGATAGATTCAGGTGTGGCTCGGTGGCTCAGTGGTCAGAGCATTCCCCCTGTAAGAGAAAGATCGTGGGTTCGTGTCCCATCTGAGCGATTCACTTTTTCCTATCTTAATCGATTTGAAAAATTAGCATAGCAAATGCTTTAAAATTTCATTCAACTAGGATATACTAAGTTTTAAAGGCTGTCTACTCCTGAACGTGTTATCCAACCTCTGTCCTAATATGATACTTACCAAAACACAGTTCATCATCATCTACCTGCCCTGGTGCCAATTGGATCGGCACAACATGTTATTCTCCTCCATAAATTCCTGTCAGATGTCATTTCTTCAATTACTCCCTTCTTTGCCATATCATCTTTCAATCAATCCATCCATCTTTTCTTAGACTAACCTGCTCCTGAACCTCTCTACATCCATACTTTGAACCTTCCTTACAATATTATTTTCCTCTCTTATCATAATATGTCCATACCACGACAGTCGCTTGCTTCTCAATTTTTCATTCACTGGTGCTACTTTCAAACTCCCTCTAATTTAGTCATTCCTTATTATGTCCATTCTCGTCACACCACACATCCACCTTAACATTCGCATCTCCGCCACATGCAGTATTCTTTCATTCGTCGCTTTACTATATTAACATAGTTAATATCAATAAATCAATCAGGTCCACTGCTGGACATAGGCCTCTCCCAATGTTACCTCCGGCTTTGGTCTTCGGTTTCCATGCTGGCCAGACGGATTGGTACCGGGTTTTATTTCGAGTTTTCCTTCTTTCACTGCGACGCGAAATACCATCTGCGTATTTTCCAGTTAGTTACAACTGATTGACTTATCTATGTTTTGTGTTTTTTCCAGTGCATGGACGTATTAGGAGCACACACCTCTTCAGGAGGGGAAACATCAGGGTTAGCGGCAGAGCTGCTGTCGATACTGGGAGGGCTTGAGTTGGAGAGTCTCATCCAGGCGCACGACCAGGCTGCGGCACTCCTCGACCCTGCCTGCTTTAGTAGGGGCAAGAGGCATAAGGTATGTCACCTTGTAGATTTATTTCAGAATTACTTTTACCATTCAGTTCACTGTTCGCAATTCTTGCATCCGATGCGTAATATTTTTAGCTGATACTTTTTGAAAACCTTTTGCTGCTAATCGTATCGGTTTTATACTTGTTTTTTTTTTCATTTCGCAGTTAGTCAGTATTGCAGGTAGTATAAACTTCACGAAATGTACTTTAGGCTGCTTGTATATTATATTTAGTATATTGGCAAGTAATCTGATTAAAAAGGTATCCAAAAATTTGAAAATTCTGGACTCCCAGCAACTTAAGCTTTTCAATTTACTTACGCACCGAGGATAATTAAAACCCTATTATGCGCGATTTTAACAATGTAACCTCTTAGACACAGCAAATAGCAACAGAAATAATATAAACATAGAAAAACACAGTAACTCCGAATGTTCTTCAACTTGTCCATGATTACCTAAGAAAATGCTTGACAAAATTTAAAAATATTCTTCATAGCTAGCATATCTCAAGTAATCTGCAACACCAATTTAAAGTTTCGTTTCCCAAATTATGCATAATGACGATCGTTCGCAACATTCATGGAGTTTTTACTGAAGACATTCATTTTGAATTTGCGTAATCGGGTTAATGGTCTAGTTCTATGAATAAAAGATAACAAACAATAACACAATAAACAAAGTGCTATCAAAGAGTAATAAAAAAACGTTTTTAAGTTAGGAAGTAATACTTATTGTATTTAGTAATAGTTGATCATAATGAAAATATTGCCGGCATCGTATTCATTTGGTGTTGGTGCAACATGATGAGTTTCCCACTAGTATATTCCCATTCAGTAACATCCAAATGAGTAACACTGTTCCTCGACGAGAACAAAGTGCCCAATGTGTCAAATCAAATCAAATCTTTATTGGTACAAAAGGTAACATTCACTTTACAGGTAAAATTGCTTGATGGAACATTTTCAATTTGGTATGAAAGGTATTTAATGCTATCGACCAAACTATGCATAGCCATTATTTTGGAGGATAGTATCGGCCGTGAGGTGAAAGATACAATAATAATTTTTATGTTAAAGTGAATATAGGTTATGTGTCATTTGTTACTGTATACACTTTGTCACAGAATAGATAATAGACTTTGTTACAATGCGTAATACTGCAAATTCATTATTACACAAGTTGCTAGAGAACTCTTAAAGATAGCATTTAAGCTCGCCTTCCTAGGTGCGTGCGAACTTGTAGATTTTAATGTTAATTACCTGTAAGTTATCAGTATATTGCATCAGTGCCCCGAGCACGAAAAACATTCGAATTCGTAATGTGAACGGAGCAATGCGATTGGCCGCCTACACGCTGACCAATCACAATGCTCCATTGTCTCGATACATTTACGTTACAAATTCGATTGTGTTTCGCGCTCGGGGCACTCATGTATTTTAATGTGTACAGAAGTTTAAGCGTGTGAAGAATTCCCTTCAAAAATACATCATTTTTCACACAGTCCATCTATCTCCTATTATTCTCTCCTCTTATTTAGTACTTAATGCTTTATTTACGACATAATCCAACAATAAACTTAATAATTAAACAATTGTTTTTATTAAATATCTGTATGTAATTTTGCAGACTGGCAATAATCACATTCACAAGAGTGAGGACGATAAGGCGCTGACGGCGCATTCGCCCGACGACCCCAGCGAACACATTAAAATTATTAAAATTGAGAAGACTAACGAACCACTTGGTAAGGAATTATTTAATTTAAAATAACGGCTAAGGGTAATTTTATATCACACGGGAAGATGTCGAGCACTTTGTAAGTGTGCTTAATAGCCTCTGTGGCGTGGCGGTAGTGAACGCGGCCGCTATGCAGGACGTGCGAGTACGATACCAGTCAGTGCAAATATTTGTATGCATGAGTATGGGTATTTGCATTGATCTGGTCGTACCTCGGAGAGTACGTTAAGCCGTCGGCCCTTGTTGCCATACGAACATCTATCGTAGTCATAGTTGGAGCCTTAAAAAGTCCAATGACTGGTCTAGCTGCAATGTTTCGATATCGCCTTTGGGTTGTAGAGGTCATGTGGCAGTCGCTTCACGTAAAATATCGAAAGTTAAGCCAAATCCGCAGTTAGACTGGTAAAATGGACCCCAGACTCCGAGGTGAAGGCTCGGTTGCGACTGGGATTGACGCGAAATTCTGTTTTCCAAATGTACGGTTACCTGGATTGCGTTCTCCGAAGGTGCTTATCAAATATCAATTAAGATAAAGCTTAAAAATAGTATGGAATAAAGCGCTGCAGTCTTATCACACTACTGCTTACCATTTTCAGCCTTGACTGAAGGGAATAAACTTCCTATTTAATTAACGCTTACAAAGTGCTCGACCATTTTGCTGCCTGGTCTGAACTGAAGTGTTGATTACTACTGGAAGACCAGTGGTCGGTAGTGGTTGAATTTGTTACTAGAAGTAGTTATTAGAAGATTCGTCTTGCGCCACCACACTATCCCTATCCCTTCAAATGAAATTAGATCAAAAGAAACTTCACCGAAAACTGATAATAATACTCCTCTACCTAGCGCTCCGAGATAGCTATGAACTTTACCACCAGTAAATAAGATTCAAAATCGTTTGTTTTGGAGCATTGGGCAAATATTGCCCCATGCTTCAAAAAACCACTGCGGGCCGGTGCTTTTTCAGTGTCAATTGATTTTAACTTTAACATTATAGTATAGAAGAGTCATTTCTTGAAATGAATTTTTTTGCAGGTGCTACTGTAAGAAATGAAGGAGAAGCCGTTATTATTGGTAGGATAGTAAGAGGCGGGGCGGCGGAGAAATCGGGACTATTACACGAAGGCGATGAGGTTAGTACCATTTAGTTTTATGAAATGGGAGAAATTTGCACATTGAAAGGAAGAAGAGAGAAGAGATGCATTTTATTGTAAACACGATGCACATTACACATTATTGATTATACAAACATAAAGATCAAGTAAAAAAACTGAAAACGCGTTGAATTTCTGAACTATTTACTATATGCTTACTAAGCTCTGTGGTGAATGCGCCGTCGCCGCCGCCGAGCTATTTGTTATCTATGGTTGTGTACTGTCACTTACGTCAGCCACCCCGGCATGAGTGGCCCGACATCAAGAACGACACTGGCAGAGTCGCAGCAATATGCAAGCTGAGACATAAACCAAGAACTGAACTGACATTGCTGGTGTCGTGTCACATTACACGTTTTCACTTCAATCCCTGTTAGTATTAGATTGAATATGTACGCTGTATTAACAAGTGGCAAGACATCACATTGTGTCAATATATTTATAATCAGAGTTTTCATTTTTGAATATTATTTTAGTACGGAATATGCAGCTGTTGTCTGGGGGACAATGCTGTGTTAATAATAAATGCGATTATGTCCAATTGCGTCACCACTGTTGACATGATTGATTATAATATTATGTGCAAGTTTGACGATATCAGTTCGCATACACATCACCGGCTGTTTTAACGTTGTTCTCGGTTGCAAGCTCCGGGGAGAATGCCTCGGATGCATTCGAGTTTTCTCCTAAGAGCTAGTTACTAAACTAAAGGGCTTTAAGGATACTTCTTTATGTTCTGTCGTTTATATATCTCGGGACACATATCTATGACCTACGAGACAAACAAACCGCGCGCCGTAGCACTCAGTGCTATTTTCAAAAGGCACAAGACTTCTTTATATTCCATCATAAGCCACTAAACCTGCGTCCTACCGTTTTCCAACAGCTCCTAGAAGTGAACGGTGTGGCCATGCGCGGCAAGTCGGTGCACGAGGTGTGCCAGGTGCTGGGCGCACTGTCGGGCACGCTGTGCGTGGTGCTGGCGCCGCGCCGCGCCGCCCCGCGGCCCCCGCCCTCGCACCGCGTGCTGCACGTACGGGCGCACTTCGACTACGATCCTGAAGATGATGTGTACATACCCTGTCGGGAACTCGGTAAGACCGACCATTCTAATTTGTATAACGAATAACGATTTAAAAGCGTTCAAAGTTTGCACTTCCGAGTCCAAGGCCCGGTTATTCTCTTTGATTAGTAGCCTGACCTCCCAGCACTGAGAGTAAAACCTACGTCAGAGCTTCGTCTGTTGTTTATGCAACGATGTGCAAGTGAGGTTGTATTGGAACTCGAAAATTTCGCAAGACCCCTTACACCTAAACGTCATTATAAGATTAAATCGATGAGGAATTCACTGTCAGATTCTAAAAAAGCCTTCGACATAGTGTATAATGCTTTGTAATATAACAATACCTCTAAATAATCATATTAATCTAGTCGTATTTACACTCTAAAATATTTGTAAACGATTGTTCTGCACCACCAAAATTACATTAAACTATCAATTCTAAAATTCAGTGATAAATCTTAAAATTAGGTGAGGTGTCTCGCAAGGAGCTACACTGGGACCGTAATATGTAAAATTTGATCTTGTTTCAGGTATTAGTTTTCAGAAAGGTGACGTGTTGCATGTGATTAGCCGTGAGGACCCCAACTGGTGGCAAGCGTTCCGCGAAGGGGAGGAAGATCAAACTCTCGCTGGATTAATACCCAGCCAGGCCTTCCAGCATCAGTAAGTGTTGTGCGAAGATTTTAGCATTCTCGCATCTATTTTTATTTAGTTGAAATTACGTTTAAGGATCCATTCATTCACTATTTTGTAAGGTTAGTAATAAATCTTTTAATTGCTATTAATCACGTCACTCCCTTATTTCGATTAACCAATCGTAGCTTGAATACACGCGATCGTATCAGTAGTCATCTTTAAATTGGTTTAGTTCTACACCAGTTCTTTCGTCTAATATAAAGTAACTGAAATCCAACTCCTATTTCTATGTCTTGAATTTTATAAATTACTCCAAAATTATCCTAGTTAAATTTCTTTGCGAATACAGCTTCAAAGACTTGATTTGCACCGATATAATGATTAATTTTATTTAATTCCAGGAGAGAATCAATGAAGCTCACTCTAGCCGGTGAAGTGGCAGCTAGGGACAAGCCTAGAAAGGGGGGCACGTTACTTTGCGCGAAGAAACCTCCACGCAAGAAGAAGGGCAAGAAGGCAACCAGTGAGGCAGGGTACCCGCTGTACTCCACGTCCGGAGGGGATGGTGAGTCATCCGTGATAGCAACTATTGTACTAGGTACTGTTTATTCTCAATTACTATGGTGTGGGGGTAAAAAACTGCTTGGGGCTGGCTATTTAGTTATGTTTCGTAAGAATTTGTTTATGTAAGTCCGTTTCGAGTCTTAAGGAAGTGTATTTTGTTTGTTTTGTCTTGTTTGTGTGGTCTTTAGAAGGTTAGTGATACAAGTTCTGGGTAATTTCTAAAAAAGGCTATTAACTGCTAAGATTACTTGGGTTGGGACTGGACTGTAATATAAAAACATAACCTTTCCTTGGCTGTCGGGTAAAAATATGCTCTTACGGGAGTTCAAAATGGTTACCTCGATATTGACTTCTTTGCTTGTGGTATCATCCACGAACCATATACTAAAAAGGTATATTGAGGTTTAATGACATTGCTTGGGCTTATTCCGATAGTTTTTAATACAAATAAGGTAAATGAAATCTAGTACACATCGGACCCGTTCCATAAAACTACAATTTACAAATTACAAGTACAATTCGATGTACATTGCGTAGGTAATTGGTAATTTAAATAGGTTTTATAATATATGGCCAATTAACTACGCAGTGTACATCGAATTCTACTTGTAAATTGTAGTTTTATGAAACGGGCCCCAGGCAGCATTTTGACACAGGCCTCTCCCAACATTGGGAGAAGCCTATGTCCAGCAGTGGACTGCAATAGTCTAATTGAAACTCACCAGGTGGCAGAGCCATGCTTTACTCATCACAAAACCGACTCCACATTAGCACCTTACACCTGCTCGCTTAATTTCGATATTGAACAGCTGTATTCTGTAATCTGTACCAGAGCTCTTACCTACCAACCTTTTTTGTCGTTTTCTCCCATCCCGCTCTGCCTCCTGCCTTCCTCCGATACTCATTTCGTTAAACACGTCGTCCGTTGCCCGCAGAGTACGAGCAGGAGGAGATCCTGACGTACGAGGAGGTGGCGCTGTACTACCCGCGCGCGTCGCACAAGCGGCCCATCGTGCTCATCGGGCCGCCCAACATCGGCCGCCACGAGCTGCGCCAGCGCCTCATGGAGGACAGCTCGCGCTTCGCCGCCGCGGTGCCGCGTACGTACCATCTACCTCCCACAGTACAGTACGAGCGGGAGGAGATCCTGACGTACGAGGAGGTGGCGCTGTACTACCCGCGCGCGTCGCACAAGCGGCCCATCGTGCTCATCGGGCCGCCCAACATCGGCCGCCACGAGCTGCGCCAGCGCCTCATGGAGGACAGCTCGCGCTTCGCCGCCGCGGTGCCGCGTACGTACCATCTACCTCCCACAGTACAGTACGAGCGGGAGGAGATCCTGACGTACGAGGAGGTGGCGCTGTACTACCCGCGCGCGTCGCACAAGCGGCCCATCGTGCTCATCGGGCCGCCCAACATCGGCCGCCACGAGCTGCGCCAGCGCCTCATGGAGGACAGCTCGCGCTTCGCCGCCGCGGTGCCGCGTACGTACCATCTACCTCCCACAGTACAGTACGAGCGGGAGGAGATCCTGACGTACGAGGAGGTGGCGCTGTACTACCCGCGCGCGTCGCACAAGCGGCCCATCGTGCTCATCGGGCCGCCCAACATCGGCCGCCACGAGCTGCGCCAGCGCCTCATGGAGGACAGCTCGCGCTTCGCCGCCGCGGTGCCGCGTACGTACCATCTACCTCCCACAGTACAGTACGAGCGGGAGGAGATCCTGACGTACGAGGAGGTGGCGCTGTACTACCCGCGCGCGTCGCACAAGCGGCCCATCGTGCTCATCGGGCCGCCCAACATCGGCCGCCACGAGCTGCGCCAGCGCCTCATGGAGGACAGCTCGCGCTTCGCCGCCGCGGTGCCGCGTACGTACCATCTACCTCCCACAGTACAGTACGAGCGGGAGGAGATCCTGACGTACGAGGAGGTGGCGCTGTACTACCCGCGCGCGTCGCACAAGCGGCCCATCGTGCTCATCGGGCCGCCCAACATCGGCCGCCACGAGCTGCGCCAGCGCCTCATGGAGGACAGCTCGCGCTTCGCCGCCGCGGTGCCGCGTACGTACCATCTACCTCCCACAGTACAGTACGAGCGGGAGGAGATCCTGACGTACGAGGAGGTGGCGCTGTACTACCCGCGCGCGTCGCACAAGCGGCCCATCGTGCTCATCGGGCCGCCCAACATCGGCCGCCACGAGCTGCGCCAGCGCCTCATGGAGGACAGCTCGCGCTTCGCCGCCGCGGTGCCGCGTACGTACCATCTACCTCCCACAGTACAGTACGAGCGGGAGGAGATCCTGACGTACGAGGAGGTGGCGCTGTACTACCCGCGCGCGTCGCACAAGCGGCCCATCGTGCTCATCGGGCCGCCCAACATCGGCCGCCACGAGCTGCGCCAGCGCCTCATGGAGGACAGCTCGCGCTTCGCCGCCGCGGTGCCGCGTACGTACCATCTACCTCCCACAGTACAGTACGAGCGGGAGGAGATCCTGACGTACGAGGAGGTGGCGCTGTACTACCCGCGCGCGTCGCACAAGCGGCCCATCGTGCTCATCGGGCCGCCCAACATCGGCCGCCACGAGCTGCGCCAGCGCCTCATGGAGGACAGCTCGCGCTTCGCCGCCGCGGTGCCGCGTACGTACCATCTACCTCCCACAGTACAGTACGAGCGGGAGGAGATCCTGACGTACGAGGAGGTGGCGCTGTACTACCCGCGCGCGTCGCACAAGCGGCCCATCGTGCTCATCGGGCCGCCCAACATCGGCCGCCACGAGCTGCGCCAGCGCCTCATGGAGGACAGCTCGCGCTTCGCCGCCGCGGTGCCGCGTACGTACCATCTACCTCCCACAGTACAGTACGAGCGGGAGGAGATCCTGACGTACGAGGAGGTGGCGCTGTACTACCCGCGCGCGTCGCACAAGCGGCCCATCGTGCTCATCGGGCCGCCCAACATCGGCCGCCACGAGCTGCGCCAGCGCCTCATGGAGGACAGCTCGCGCTTCGCCGCCGCGGTGCCGCGTACGTACCATCTACCTCCCACAGTACAGTACGAGCGGGAGGAGATCCTGACGTACGAGGAGGTGGCGCTGTACTACCCGCGCGCGTCGCACAAGCGGCCCATCGTGCTCATCGGGCCGCCCAACATCGGCCGCCACGAGCTGCGCCAGCGCCTCATGGAGGACAGCTCGCGCTTCGCCGCCGCGGTGCCGCGTACGTACCATCTACCTCCCACAGTACAGTACGAGCGAGAGGAGATCCTGACGTACGAGGAGGTGGCGCTGTACTCATCATCTAAATTTAGACGCTATCCTGATTGCATCCGAGGCCGAGATGCCCTCGGAGCTCGGGGTTCGCCTTCCAGCTCTTCCTCCTACACTTCGTACGATCTTGGGCGTCCATGGTAGTGAGACCATTTGCATGCATGTCACCCTCCACAACATCAAGCCAGGATTTCTTGGGCCTACCCCGTAAGATGGCACTATACTGACGTCAGTCAATCAGCGGTGGTTTTGCAATATCTTACGCCAGATTTTCACGGACACGCGGTTTTACTATGACAAACGTGTCTGCATTATCACGAACGAGCCTCTTTCCATGATGTGTGGTCCGTGAAATCACGCACAAGTTTGTTAAATCGCAGATCGTGGAAAGCGGTCATTAGTGGGATCCCATACACGACGTCCAAAGTATGTAAGCCGGGTTCAATCCCCACTGAAAGTGCAGCAGCCAGCAACGGCTTTTTGAGGCTAAGAATTACAAACCATTTTGAATTGAAACAAACAAAACAAAACCGCTGCTCTTTCAGTGGGAATTAATTCTTAGGGCACAGATCACAGATGCTGACGGCTGTACTAAAGGAATTTCCCCTAGGAATCCCCCAATATACCTCCATTATTCAGTACCTACACATCCGTTGACACTAGCGGTAATTTTCTGTTCTCCTTGCAGATACGTCACGGCCCCGCAAAGACCACGAAGTGCCAGGCCAGGACTACCACTTCATATCGCGCACGCAGTTCGAGGCAGACATACTGAACAGAAAGTTTGTGGAGCATGGCGAGTATGAGAAGGCGTATTATGGTGAGTGTTTTATTTATGATAGAAATTACAATACATTTTCGCAATAAAATTATCTAAAAGATGGGCTTGTAGCTAAGTGGTAGCCGACTAGGTTAACTCAATGCAAAATGAAACCAAAAACTTTTAAAACAAGTCAATAATAGAACGTCCGTCATACGAACCAACTGCAAATATAACTTTGTAATCCTATCCATTTATAAGGGATTACAAAGTTATTTATGCAGGTGGCAGTATGACAGCTATTCATTTATTTACCTATTACAGAGTTCATGGTAGGCCTGTAGGTCAGTTTTAGCATGGTTAACCATTTTTAACACACTAAGACCCCATCTTGCTACAAAGAGTACCTTAAGCCGTCAGTCTGGTAGCTATACGAACTCCTATGGCAGTAGTTACGGGTCCCGAGGAGGGCCAGACTCCCGAGGAGGGCCAGACCGGAAGGGATGGCCCTGGGTCAGCCGGGGTGCGAGGGATATGTCGCATGACAACCTCACCTTCGGCTTAGCACTACGACCCAGAGACGGCGTGCGGTTTAGTCGGTTCGAGTCCGACATAACCTCCCCCTCCGGCTCCGGAGGGGGGTGGGGGGGGGTATCAGTGGGAACTTCCCGCACGTAAAAAAAGGCAGTAGTTACGGGTAGTTGATGACCTACATCTAATCAAAAATCTAAAATCAGTCGACCCTTCATATTCAGTAATTTCACCATGGTTAACGTTCTGACCTTTCCAGGTACGTCGCTAGAAGCAATCCGTGAGGTGGTGAACTCGGGGAAGATTTGCGTGTTGAATTTGCACCCGCAGTCGCTGAAGATCCTTCGTAACTCCGACTTGAAGCCCTACACCGTGTTCGTGGCGCCCCCAAGTCTCGAGAAACTCCGACAGAAGAAAATTAGAAATGCGGAGGCCTTTAAGGTAGTTATAACACTTTCGATTTATCACTTGCCTTCAGAGTATGGTATGGTCATCACAGCTATAGACGGAGATGCTGAGTAGTAAGCGAGATTTCGAAAGAAAACAGTTGCCTGGATTTCGCTGTCCATATTTTTCTTTGGATTTAATTTTTTTTTTTTAATTCACCTCTGCCTAACCCTCCGGGGATAAAGGCGTGATTATATGTATGTATGTATTTAATTTTGGATATTGCGTTGCGACTGCCATCGGACATGCTAACTTGAAGAGAAAAACTCGCCTCTTTGGATATAAACCAGATTTATTTTTGATTGTTCTAACCGCGTGGTTTCCGGCAGAGTAGAATTGGGGCCACCCCTTTCTTCCCATGTGGTGTCGTACAAGGCGACTAAGGGATAGGGCTGATTAACTTCAACATCAGACAGATATGTACAGCCTAGACTCAGCCTCAGATGCATGGCTCGAGTCCACAATAGTGCCCGGAATACGGCAATAGGCTCACCCCCTATTACGTGGGACCGAATACAGATTGGTGAAATGTGGGTGGTAATTCACCTCTGCCTAATCTGCCTATGTAGATATGTAAGTATGTAATTATTATTATGAGAGTAATTAACACTCTGAAAGGAGTGCCTGCGTCAAAGGCTCGGCAAATGTATCAGCTGATAAGTGAGGCTGCCTTGGGATCCAAAGATCATGGTACTGCCTCGTTCACCTTTACGAGAATTGAAGATTATACCTTCGCTCCCTCTAGGGGAGATAATAGAACTCTCCCGTTCAGAAACGAAACCACCCATTTAGGAAATACTTTTACCCTTCTAACAACTTTATATTTTTCGCCATTCACAGGAGGAAGAATTAAAAGAAATAATCGCCACCGCCCGCGACATGGAGCTGAGGTGGGGTCACCTCTTCGACATGATTATAATAAACAACGACACACAACGTGCCTACCAACAGTTACTGAACGAAATCAACAGCCTCGAACGCGAGCCGCAGTGGGTCCCGGCGCACTGGCTCAAGCACACCTAGCGGGAAACCCCCCCTGCCAGGGGAATCCCCCCGGCAACCCTCGCCCGAGTCGATAACACTCATCGGAATTATCGATTGACGCTAGCGAGAGACTACGCCATGTCTAAACTCTTGCTAATGTTCGATATTATTACGCAAATGGTTTTACATTTGCTTTTCTATTTCTTAAACGTTTGCGACGTTAAAAGGAACAGTTTAATGAGAGTTCTCGGGAGCGATAGAGACGTAAGTATCGACGCAGGCATGTGGTCGGATCGAAACGACGTAGAAAATATAGAATTTAGAAATGTGTTCCGGAAATCACGTTTAGTTAATGGACGTAAATATTTGAATCGTGAGGAGAAACCGTTTGCGTGACTTTATATCGATGGCCGAATCGATTTCGGTGCATCGATTGTATTTTAATCGTTTCAAACATCACTTTAGTTTAGATTTATGAATTTATTTGGAAAATATTATGAGTGTTAAAAGTGAGGTGCGAACTACTTATGAATATGAATGGAGATGGTGTTATGAAATCAAAATGAGAGAAATTATATAGTATTTATTCATTAAAGCCGATAGACCAGAAGATTCGTACGTTTTTATCTGTATTATCATTGATAGGCCTTCATCCTTGCAACAGTATACTGGCAATAAAAACACTTAATGTGTTTATGTAACTTCCCAGCGTAATAGGGTATTTTCCACTTTTTTTTAAACTATTTTATTTTGAAGACTGTGAAGGAATATTTAACAGAAAAATAAAATTTCTGTGATTAATGTCCATTTTCCGCGTTAAAAGTAAAAAAAATCTAATTTATTTTTAATGGTTTTGAATTTACCGCCAAAACGCGCCGTGCGCTGACGTTTAACGTGTGACGTCATCTTTGTGTAAACAAGTTGTAAATCCCCAAATACACCGATATCACAGTCCACAGATCACTCACGTCACAATTCTTTGTTTACTCAAAGATGACGTCATACGGTAAACGTCAGCGCACGGCGCGTTTTGGCGGTAAATTCAAAACCATTAAAAATAAGTTAGATTTTTTTCACTTTTAACGCGGAAAATGGACGTTAATTAGAGAAATTTTATTTTTCTGTTGAATATTTCTTCTCGGTCTTTAAAATGAAGCAGTTTTTAAAAAAACGGAAAATACCCTATTATGTAGAAACAATAAAAAAATGTGAATTTTAATAATCTAAAACATCATAGGGATTCCTTTTTAAATTTTAACAAAATATACTGCCTTATTCATGGATGTTATACATTTTAAACTTCTAAGTAATTGTATGTTAAAATAAGAAACTAAGGACCTGTAACGTGATCCTTGTTTCTCATTTTAATAATATCTAGAAATAGTTATTATATTAAAACCCCGAGAGTCAGTCATTAAATCCTTCGGTAGTTTAGATATTTATATATAAAATCGAAATAATACTTTCAATGTTTTGTCCTGACTGACTCGGCAACGCACGCCCCAAAACCTTTTAAACCTATTTATGAGTGTATTTAAATGCCAATAAAATTATTGAATAAAATCCAATTTGAATAAAAATATTTACTGCTTCGTCTTATTCTTTAATCTACGACACTATAATTCTACGTTTTTTTTTACTGTTCCACCTCTAAAATATAAACCTGTTCTTAAATTTGCAACAAAATAAATAATATTGCCAATTAAAATATTTAAAAAAGAATAAAATTTGCTAAAAGGATGTTTACAAAAAAATAATGCTAAAATACAGTTTACCTTTCAAGGTAATAGTAATAAAATACATTCCGTTTAGCAGTATAAAATAACTTTAATTAAATGTATTTATTTTCAAATTGTGAAGACTGCCAAATTAAAAACATTCATATTTACTTTCCTAATTTGGAGGCCTTATGCGTTATATTTTGTTTGGTGGTTTAAAAAGGTTTTTTTTTTAAATGAATAGTGTATATTGCCAGTCTAAATAAATAGGAACGCATAAAATGGCACGTTTAAAAAAAGGATGATCTTTTATACCATAACTGTTATCATCAACAATAATGCGATGGAATTTATTGTTTGCAATGAATTAAATAGTTAGAGAATTAAATATGATCGTAAACAATAAAATATTTCTCTATTGCCAAATTTATGGGGTAGTTATTAAAAAAAATAGGATTTTTTGAAAAATTTCTCCTGTAGACTTCTTGTGGATTTCTCTATAAAGAAACGACTCGATGGTAGCAAGTTAATAGTTTCAATAAAACAAATTAAATTAACACTGCTATTATAGTGAGTAGAGAAGCAATATTTTGTATCCATATAATCAAATTTACCTACCTACTGTACAACGACATATCTGTTTTTATAGTATACCTATTTCAATTAATATTTTCGGCCAATAAATTTTTTTTTGGCAAATATACCTTTATTAAAAAATAATGATAGATTAAATAGTTGCGAATATTTAGAGCTTGAAACGGTATTGTTACAACAATATACCGTAAATTGTAACCAGAAAATATTAATCTATTTAAGTATTCAAATAATATTTAGTAGGAGATTTAAGTTCGAAATATTGTTTTTTATTATTGAATAATGATACGGAAAAATGGGAATTAATGTTAGTATAATGTTTTAGTGACGTTTAGACGTTCTACTGGAAGGATTTTACCCAGGACAATAAATATCATAGGATAAATTTGAAAAAAAAAAGTGATTATACCAACCATACTTTAAATAATGTCCACAAATCTTATATAGACGTATTACTAGTATTAGACACTGGTCACTTTGCAATAATTACAAAACAGGTACAAATTTTACAAAATAATTTTACAATCAGTATTAATATTGTCTGGTTACGAACTTAATTTAAAGCAGCGATATAAATTATTGCAACAAAAGATTTTTTATGAAACAATATTCTAAATTAATTAATGTCCTGGTCTTAAATGAGTTCTGTATTTGTATATCTACGTAGATAGACATGTGCATTCCAAATAATTTAGTGCCAAATATGTAAGGCCACGTGACAGTGGGTTAAATATTCATTTTTAACGTAATCACAATTTTTAAATATATGTTATTTTATATGTATGTTGTAGGTATTCGACATTACCACTTACATGTTATGTGTACTGATTTTGAGACATTGTGTCATAAAGTTTTTGAAATCGTGAAAATAAACTGCGTTAGTTGTGTAAGTTATAAGAAATAAATCAGTGGTAGCCTGTGGAGGTGCTAAAACTTATAAACTTTTTTTTTTACATAATTCTGTGTGTTTTTAAGTTATTGTCCATACAGTGTGATTATGAATAATTTTTGAAAAGGATATAGGTATTAAAATTTTGAACATCAGAGAACAATTCCCCAAATATTATTCATGATTATAACTTGAAATCCTTGATTTGTCGGACTTCACAGTATTGATATTATCTAATTTATAAATAGCCATGTATATAATTTATTAACAACTGAGGAAATGATAAAAAATATTATAAATAAATAACATGTTAATAGTGAACAATTTATTGTAAATAATAGAATACCTATTAAATTTAATATCAGATAAAACGTTTGTTTTATTTTATTTCTACAATTTATAGAGCTTAAGTACCTACTAAGGCTATTTTTATCGGTTTACACTTGGTTTCAAGTAAGGCGAAAACTCAAATTGCCCCACTCTTCTTTTTGATTAAAACATGACTCAAATATCAAAGATGAGGCTTTCTCGGGGTACTGATATAAACGTATTGAGAGAACGGAGCATTGCGATTGGCTGGCTTCACATACACACAGGTTCACAGTAGGCAGCCGGCCAATCGCATTGCTCCGTTCTCTCAATACGGTAACGATACGACTACGATAGTCGTTCGTGCTAGGGGTACAGGTATGTCCATGTCGCTACTATAGCCGACGAGCATATTCTTATGGGCATGTAAACTCACAATACCTATTTAATTGAGAAGCTAGTGATTTTTATAGATATTTTCATTCTCAAACCCCAAAGAGCAATTTGTGCTACCACCTTTTTAGATATAAATGGAAAAGTATCAATCCTACGAATAAATATGAAAAAAAAAAGTAAGAAATTTGATTCTAAAACATTTCTAAATTAACTTTTGTTGGGTAGGTTTCTTTTATACCACTTACGTGGCAGACAAGTACACGGCCCACCTGATTGAAAGTGGTTACCGTGGCCTATGGGCGTATGCAACACCAGGGGCGTCATACTTAAACTAAAACTTCAACTTTAAGTTTATGGCAAAAAAGTCTAAAATTTAATGCCATTTATCACTGTGTCTGTGGTGTGACAGTGGATTTTGCTCTAGCAGAATCGAGGGCCTGGTCGACGCGCCGAGTTAGATTCGGTCTGAGGGCTTTACTGGTGTCTTGTTCCTGCGACTCCTCTTCCGTCTGTACTTGACGGTGGTCCACTCGCTGGCTGCTGCTTCCTTACTTACCCCCATGCTCATTCGGACAAGGTCGTCGCCATGAGTCTCCGATACGGATCTCCCGGATCTTACCCTGGCACGGGACTGTGGGTGCTAATGTGAGTTTAAATATTTGCGCAGATGTGTCTACCCGAGAACAGGTAGGACTGCTTGTGTCTAATGACACAAGGAGGGATTCTCCGGCCCGGCCAGTACCCCGGTGGGGTAGTTTGTTCTTATCTTTTGCGCTCATTTTAAAACAAATCGATCCGAGGCTTCCGGTCGGGATTTGATAAGGTATGGAAAGGGAGGGGATAGTGGTTAGTGGGTATAGTGTGTGGAGGTGGAGAAGAAAAGGGGGGGGGGGGGCTTCTGTTATGTATGTTTCTTAGAGAACCAGACCAATAGCAGGCGGTACCACGTGCAGAATAACCTCTGGTCTTGCCATGGGGGTTCTTAGGCGCAAGGACCCCGAGCTGTCTCCACCCCGCTCAAAAAAGGCAGCTTAAAACTGATTTATTATGCTGCTACTTTCTAAATAAAATTATACTATACTGTGGCCGTCAACCTATTATGTTTGCTACGCGTTTTGATATCTTTTAAGCCCATAATTCGGATCAATTTGTCGCCGCGTTAAATACCTACCCTAATAAATTGCACATGTTTTTGTATGAATATGTTTTATTTTCCTTATTCCTTTCCATGATAGCTTCAACAAATTTCTAATCGCACTCTGACGATGAGTGATGGTTTTTCTCCGAGAATAGGTAGGTACCTAAATAATTTATGCAGCACGATCTAAAATGGGAAAGAAATAGGAAATTTAACAACGCACATAGTGGATAAACTCCCGAAATGTGTGCGGTGAGATGATTTTTATGCTCATCTTTCTCTAAGGGACTCAAAAAATGGTATTTTGTTTCTATATTACCTGACACGCTCCCCACAAAATGAAACAAATTCAACCATCAATTAATGTTTCTGTTGCTACCTAGGTATGAATGTACTGAATGTATTTGTTGAATATAATTACAGATATTCCAAATTAATTTACATACTAAGCAAGAGAAATATATATATATATATATATATATATATAAACGAATGATGAATCATCTGCAGGTAGAACATTGAAATAACTTAAATACATATTTTATTTAGAAAACTAAGATACAGTAAATTTCATAATCACATAAAATGTATGTTCTCAACGATAAATGAGCCATCACTTTTATTCAAATATTGGTTGTTATAGCCAGTTACAGCTTCGCCTGTGTGGATGTCGGCAGTCTATACCGTATAGCTAAAACTAGTCGTGGGTCGTAACGTCTTTTGGGCGTAATCGGTTATACGTAGTTTCATATATATGAGTAACTAGTTTCAAAACCGATTATTTTTGTAACTAGTTACTTCTGTATACAGTAGAGTGTTGGTTAGTTTTGCTCCGATCATTTTTGTAACTAGTTACTTCTGTATACAGCTGTAGTGTTGGTTAGTTTTGCACCGATTATTTTTGTAACTAGTTACTTCTGTATACAGTAGTGTTGGTTAGTTTTGCTCCGATTATTTTTGTAACTAGTTACTTCTGTATACAGTAGTGTTGGTTAGTTTTACACCGATTATTTTTGTAACTAGTTACTTCTGTATACAGTAGAGTGTTGGTTAGTTTTGCACCGATTATTTTTGTAACTAGTTACTTCTGTATACAGTAGTGTTGGTTAGTTTTGCACCGATTATTTTTGTAACTAGTTACTTCTGTATACAGTAGTGTTGGTTAGTTTTGCACCGATTATTTTTGTAACTAGTTACTTCTGTATACAGTAGTGTTGGTTAGTTTTGCACCGATTATTTTATAACTAGTTACTTCTGTATACAGTAGTGTTGGTTAGTTTTACACCGATTATTTTTGTAACTAGTTACTTCTGTATACAGTAGAGTGTTGGTTAGTTTTGCACCGATCATTTTTGTAACTAGTTACTTCTGTATACAGTAGTGTTGGTTAGTTTTACACCGATTATTTTTGTAACTAGTTACTTCTGTATACAGTAGAGTGTTGGTTAGTTTTGCACCGATCATTTTTGTAACTAGTTACTTCTGTATACAGTAGAGTGTTGGTTAGTTTTGCGTTTAATGAACTTAAATTCTTTCCAATTGCATAATTATATATTTGCATGGGCATATGAAAAGAAAAAAATATGCAACGATTATTATATTGCCTTCTCTTTTTATCTTGCGTGTAAGGCATACCTATCCTTTACCCTCGTTTCCGAGTCGTCTAACGTTATTTGGTTATAACGTGTAACCATAATCATTCTAATATTATTCTGTTGAACGAAACGCTAACGCGTGTGTGAGTGTGAACTGCGTACGTAAAATAATCGTTACATTGTGTCTACGAAACTAGTTACACGATTATCAGCCTCGTAACTAGTTACTGAAACCGATTACGTTAAATAACGCTCACCTCTAGCTAAAACCAATCCCAAGGTCAAATCTATATCTGTATACGCCAAAACTATTAATCGGTTCAGTAGTTAGGCGTCAAGGCGTAATAGACAGAAAGACAGAGTTACGTTCACATTAAAATGTAGATGCAGTAAGGCGGATTCAATACTAATACCTTAGAGGAAGAATACTGTTATCATATTCAGAGGCTGGCAACTCCAATCTTGACGTTGACATTTATGACGTAAGTATAATTTGACAAGTGACGGCCTACTTTCCAAAGGGAGCGAAAATTATATCAACAACAAACATTCTAATAATTCTCCCTGGATTTGTGAGAACTGCTACATTACAAGTGTTACGATGCCGTCAATGAAAGTAGAAGGTGATAGTGATGGGGACGGTGATATGTCTGGTGGTGATACTGAACGTTCCAATGGATCTTCGAGGGGCCCTGACAGGGATTCGAGTGCTGAAGAAGCTGATGAGCCTGATTCTGATGACTCTTCCGAGATGGACGAGAGCGAATGTGAGCGGCGGAGGAACGAGTGCCTCGAAAACCTGAGTTAGTATTTTCTCATACATTTTGAGGTTATGTTTACAAAACAAAATGTTTATAATGGTATTTTTGTGTTATTTGTTATTGTTATACTTAAATATTGTCGATAAGAATGTTACCAAACGGCTAATGATATAGTAATGATCCAACTGTTAGGTACCTATAATGATCGTGAGAAATTAAAAAGATAGCAAGTTTTTTTTAAATCAGTAGCTACATCTTTGCTAAGGGCGCAAAAATCTAGCGTCTATTAAAAAAAAAGTATATCTATATTTTTTATAGTGGTTTCAAGAGCCACAAGACATGAGATTGATCTTTTATTTATAACTCTTATCAGATAAAAATAAAAACACTATTTATTCAGGTCAGCTTGTTGATTAATAATAGCAAAACCTACAAAATATATTATATTTACACCAATATATCCCTGAAGGAATAGGCAGAGGCCGCAGAGGTGTTTTAACAGCCGCATTCCTCAACCAATTATTTTCAATCTGTGTAATGCATGTTTATTTTCATGGATACTGTGGCATGCCGCAAGGCCAAATATACTATACTTGTAAAAAACAATGTTGTATTAACCCTCCACCTGTATTTGCAATATAAATAAATAAAAACCTTTGACAGTTGCTGTATAATTATGCTTTTCATAAACTGATGGATAGCATTCATAATTTTACTTGTCCTCTGAATGAATTCACAAGAATTCCACTAAATGTAGTGTTACATTACCCACAATTATGTGGGCCTGTAAATATATAGATATGTGTAGAAACAAATATATATTTATGTGGTTAAAAGTCATCTTGTGGTCTTGTCTTATTTTGATTTAATATTCTGTGTGTACCAATGACAACATTATTTTTAAAACTTAAATAACAAAGTTTTCTCTGAAAAATCATTTCTACAAGGTTATTGCCGATTTTGTAGCTAAGAAGTTTTTAATTTCTTCCTCTGTTTTGTTTGCACTATGGTTGAGAATTCTGCTTCAAAATTGAGTTAAAACATGCCACCTTAACATAATTACATTGCAAGTTAAATAACAGCTTGTAAAAATAGAAAATTGACGAGGTTTATGAGCTGAGAGTGAATGCAAATTGCTAAAGCTTTCCTTAAGCTTATTCTGAATTAACGTAGATATGTATGGATTAGGGTGTTAATTTTAAGTTACGGCACTATCGTATTAGGGCCTACCTGTAAAGATAGTTGTCAGTGTGTGTAAATAAATAAATAAACTATATGACAATTATCATCCTTAGTCTAACCGTAAACATGGCTGATGAAAAGTAGCCGAAATGTAAGTCTAAAAGTAAATAATAACAAACAAATTGCAATACAAACTGTTAAAAAGTGATTTCAATTCAATGAGTGATATTTGAATAAACTTAAGGAAATACCCTGACCTTTTTTTACTTATAAACTGGAAACTGAAATCACCTATTATTTGTTCCTTGGCAAAGGCATAATACCGCAATACTCTCTTTGTGTCTTCTGTTCTAGCCAGTCTTGGTTTCCCAAGCTGTCATAACCAATAAAAAAAAAGAGATTTTCTCATCCACATACCAGCTGACCAGTTCTAACATTATATTCCTAAAATTTTCAGCGAACCTAGAGCGTCAGTTCACCGTCCTCCGTGAACAGCTGTATGTCGAGAGAGTGAAGCAGGTGGATCACCAGCTCGCCGAAGTACGGTGTGGACGCTCGCAGGAGTACGTGGGCCCGCTGCGGAGGTTGCAGGAGAATATGAGGATCAGGTAGATAAATAGTACCTTATGCTTGTAGAATATACTGCTTCCGGGCTGTTTGGCCGTAGTCCATGTGAATCTTGCGTTCCAGACGTGACGCAGCGAAGCCACCGACGAGGCAAGCTCTCCGAACTCCTTGTCGCCTGGACCTGCGCCACTGAAGATGTCGACCGCAGTTATCGACGAAACGTCTGGAACGTAACTTTCACATGGACCACGGCCAGATAGCCCGGAAGCAGTATATTCTACATGCAACGCCGGCCGTGAAAACCTGAAGACTTATAGTACCTTATGCTATTAGTAGTAGAGTAGACCATCACAACATATACTCAATATGCGCGCTCTGGGTTTCTCGGTGTCTTGGGGTGGACGCTGGAAGAGCTCAAATCCACAACACATAGGTTATGTGAAATCCCCGCACGCCAAAGACTCATATCTTTTGCGACCTGGGGTTAAGATAAAAGCACAATGCTATGATAGCAGTTGTGTTGTCGACTGTTTCTGTGCTCGGTACAAATATTTATACTACTTTATATACATACTAATATTATAAATATGAAATTTGGTATAGGGGTAGATTAAAGCTTGAGAAAGGACAGGTCGCGATAACCGACATCCACGCGGGCGGAGCCGCTGGCAAAACCTAGTGTGTTAAACGGCTGTACTGAACAAAAAACAACATAAGCACCTATTAACTTTCCGTAGCTGTCATACAAATAACGTCACAAAAAGGCCTATACTGATAAGTGTCAAAATTAATCAACTCACCATATAGTTTCTTTGCCCTTTCAAAATTCACTTTGGCCTCACCCAGGAATCGCGCTACAATTTTTAGTATAAACAGTATATATGTATCTACTAAATTTCCCGTTTTCGCGTGACAATCTCCACGGATAACCACCACCAGCACTTGAGGCCGAAATTAAAAGGGTTCGTTCGAGTCGACGAAAACCGTCGCCTCTCATTGCCCCGAGCATGAATATAATATTCGAATTCGTAACGTAAACGTATCGATAGAACAAGTGTCGCAATTAGCCGCCTGCCTACCGTGAACCAATCTCTCAAATCCGTTATTTCGATACGTTAACGTTACGGTTGTTTTTCGTGCTCAGGGCGTAGGTCCTTGAGGTATTCAAATTCAAAAAATCATTTAATCCATAATTAAATATAATATAAAATGGAATCGTCATAATTTTTTCCCCTGCCGTGCAGTGCGTGACATGGCAACTACTGAGAAACACTGCCAAAAAATTCAGTAGGAATCCTTTTTTTTTTTAAAAAACGTCGTAATTTTTTTCGCACCTGGGCTGATTTACTAAATCCTTAATAACATTCAAGCTCATATATGTCTAACTTCTGTGCACAGAATCGAGGTGGCCGGCATACTAAAGCAAATGCGGATTGAAAACATCAAGCATAAGTACGAGGCGGAAGAGCAAGCAGCACACCAGCACTTTAAGGTAGGAATAGCATAAGGAGTGGTGCAGAGGCATTAGTTTTGGGCCTGACCATCGAGACTTAATATACGAAATCTTTATGTGTATTACTTTACAATTAGAGTGTGATGGAGTGGGACCGGTGGGTGTCACGCGGTGCTGCGACGACAATCCTCTTTTGATAAGGCCGTCAAGCTGAATGCCACCATTGTTAACATGGTACTATCTTTCCTGAGACACTGCCTTCAGCTTACCATCAGGCGAAGTGAAGTCAAATTGAAAAAGTCCGACATAACCGATTCAAAACTATGCCTGCTTTTATTGGTGTGTGAAGTTCCTTAATAAAAAAATCATGCTGAAGACAATAACAGCTATATATTCCTTTTTTGTATTAATAGAAACGTTTTGCTTAAAGAAATTCGAATATTGAGTCTTCAGACAAGGTAAGGTACATATAATACCTACTAAGCTGTTACAAAGTTCTTTCTTATGTCTTTGTAAAACTCACACCGTTTAATAATACTTGCTAAGTTAAAATGTCTACGTACATCAACAAAAAAGAAATAAATCAAAATAATAATGAAAATACCATATGATATGAATAAGGTAGAAAATTATGCAAAGATTAGTCTTTTACATACATAAGCTCACGCCGGTTTTCCTCCGGGCTAAGCAGAGAAAACAGCCCGCCACTTGGCTCTATTCTTACACACTTAAGTAACGTTAGTAAATCTTTCATTCTTGTCCGCCCGTTTCAAGTGCTTCTGACCTGTTTTATATTAATAATTTACTTTAATAATACCCCTTTTTTATATCACTGATGTGGCAGACAAGCACACGGTCCGCCTGATGGAAAGTTGTTATCGTGGCCTCTGGACGTGTGCAACACCAAGGGAGTCACTGCTATCGACCCTGTAAACACAGAGTTGCTGTGCCTTCAGAGTAGAAAAAAAAAGTAGGAATAATAGCCTTTGGTCTTCCCACTGACAGCACAAAAACTCTCCAGTGAGCTCTGGCTACACTACTAACCGCCGGGAACACAATAGGAGGTTATTATGGCCGCGGTATTCTGTAGGGTGGAGGTAATTCCCCAGTCGGACTGCTCAATTGGACGGAAATACCGTCGTGTCCTACCTACTCTGTGTCTGCATGTTCTCCTGCATCTTAGCGCTAATCTCAGTCGCATCCTAGGGTCCGCTTTACCTGTCTGACTGCGAATTTGGCTGAACTTGAATATTTTCCGTGAAACGACTGCCACTGACCTCCACAACCCAAAGGCGATATCGAAGCATTGCAGTAAGACCAGTCGTTGGTCTTATTAGGGCTCCAACTACCCGTAATGGATGTGTTTCTGACTTTTCCGTCGGGAAAAGAAGTGATGGTCACAGGTCTCTTCGAAAATTGTACAATTCATATTTTGTTTTTAATTAATTGTGTATTAAGTGTGTTATTTTTGTGATTTATACGTTTGTAAAGCGGCACTTATAAAATAACGTTATATACATAAATGACCGTGCTTTTGTTTACAACCGTAAATAATTACAAATACTGGTATGTCCTTGACGAATTGTCCTAACAGACCAATAGATGGCGCTATTCTCAATGAAGTTATTTTGCAGTAATGTCATATCCTACCGCTAGATGTCATTAGCAGTTTCAAATTTCAGCGAAATTCGCTGCGTACTGAAAAATATATTTTCATGATGAAATAGTTTTTTTTACTCGATTTGATTATTTTGTTATATTACCATACCTAAAAAGTTTGTTGGCTATATGGATAGTAATTCGATATTAATAATTTGAAATCGTAATATATTTTATTTAAATTAGTCTTATGTAATCTTGACATTGACTTTCTTATCTCTAACGTGTCTAGACTGTCAACACTAAATCAACTATTTGTTAGATGAACACTTTAGTATGGCAACACTATGCGTGACGTAGCAACTCCCATAAAAGAGTTCAACGCAATACGCACTATTCCACTATCGCACTATCTCTTTTGAAACCAACTATACAATGACGTAGTAGTTGTTGAACTTGCTATTAAGAGGTTGCAGGTTTGAACCCTGCTTAGTATATAAGTTATATGAATCCACTGCTAATAGAAACGATTTACTTTAGCTGCTGAGGTTGACGTGATGGCGATCCTAGTAGTAGGTACAAATTAAATAATAATAATCAATAAATATTCCACAACATTTCACACAACGCTATCCTAGACCCATGGTAAGCATAGCTTAACTAGCTTGTGTTATGGAATCTAGAATGCGGTTAAAAATACTAAGATACTTTTTTTTTGTAAATCGATACATATTATACATAGAAACAATGCAAATATACCTATTCATGCATACAAAGATTTGCACTGAGCGGGGATCGAACCCGCATAGCGGCCGCGTTCACTGCCGCCACGCCACGGAGGCTGTAGTGATCTGTTCAAATCACTCATTGAAATAAAACCAATTTTTAACGGATCCTATCGCGTTTTTTTATACCACTAAGGTGGCAGACACGCACACGGCCCACCTGATGGCAAGTGGTTACCGTGGCCTATAGACGTGTGCAAAACCTGGGGGGAGTCTTTGATATAGGGGATATCAAATTTCATTAAAATGGGTTCATTGGTTTAGGCGTGGAAGACGAAAAAACAGACACACATAAATAAATAATAGTAGTAATAGTAAATTACTTAAAAAACGCAATGGAATGTTATTAACGGGAGATGGAACGAATCCCAGTAAGATCCCGAAAAAGGTAGATGGGATAGGCTGAATACATAAGGCGAAGGATCCAGTGCTATGTCGAACATTGGATGAGTACCCTACCCTACTTATAAATTTGTTAAGATGCTTGGATGTTTACGTGTTTGAAGTTCCATCCATTCCTTCAAGCTCTGACCATTGAATGGATCCGACTGAAACTTGTAAAAGGGATAGATTATATTTGGGAATGACACAAAACGCCAACGATCAAAAAAGTTAGCTTTATACCCTTACCACGAACAACAATCGATATCGTATTAATAAACGTATTGAGGTAACGGAGCATTCTGATTGGCGGGTTTCGCATACACACAGGTGTTAAAGTAGGCAGGGGACCAATCGCAAAGCTCGATTCTCTTAATGCGTTAACCATACGATTGCTATAGTTGTTCGTATTAGGTATACTGTATGTGAATACGCGCAAAAAGGTATCAACCATTAGGTACTTAAAGTTTGATATACCATAGATACTCGCTAAAGTGTGAGCTCATTCTGCGTAAATAGAAATACCAACAATTGATCATGATTCGGGTTCTTCGAGATAACTTACACTTCAAACTATATGACAACTACCATCCTTGGTCAAACCGCGAACATGGCTGCTAAAAAGTAGCCAAAACGTCGGTCTTAAAGTAAATAATAACAAATAAATCGAGACAGAATCCTTTAAAAAGTGGTTTTATTTCAATGAACGATATTAAACTTTAGAAAATATCATAACACAAGTATTTTATCTGATGGGGAACGGATTAAAGAACCACGCGGTTGAAGCCACGGGTAACAGCTAATTGTTTAGTTTGCTACGGTCAGAAGTTCAATGTAAATGTACCTACAAATTATAAATAGGCTTTATCAAAAATGTTTTGGTATTGAATTCCATACTTCTGCCGTCGGTACATAATTAATTTCACCTAAGTAATTTTCCCCCTTATTTCGTGGAACGCTCGGGAGCTGGGTATTTTAGGATTCGTCATCGGCCCAATTTCACGCCCGATCTTTATTCATGTGTGATGACTAATATTTGATGCCTGTAGCTTCGTTCGTAAAGGTTATATCTCTTTTTATTTTTTGTCACTAAAGATTACATTTACTCATCAAATGTTGGTACTTAAACTGGTAGATTGTTAGGGTACCTACTTTGCTTCTGAGAACGCTCACACTGGTTGGACTGGACAAAGAAAATATGGCATGATAAGTCGTAGAATAGACAAAAAGTACTGTTAAAAATTACGTGCTGCTATAGAAAATTTAATGCCTTTAAATATATCTATCTCTACATTGATTTAGGTCCTTGTGCTTTTTAAGAATGAGTAACAAAGTAACATATATCGTGTTTTGCCGTTGGCGAATGCAGAGACTCAATCTGTCTACTTGCAACGATCCTGAGAATACCTTGCAATACGAAGAAGAAGCGAAATCCGTATTCTTTTGATACCACATAGGTGGCTGACTAGCACTCGTGACTCACCTGATGGAAAGTTGGACGTGTGCAACAGCTAGGTAGTCACACTCGTGCTGCCGACCCTGTAAAAACAGAGAGCTACTGCGCCCTCAGTGTAGAAGACAAAGCAGGGCAAGCTTTCGGTCTTTCCTCTAACAGCACAAAACTCTCCAGTGAGCTTCCGATCGCATCCCGAACATTGGCTATACACTCACCGCTGGGAACACGATACGAGGTTATTATGGCCGCGGTATTCTGTACTTCTTCAGTCAGACTGCTCAATTGAGACGGGAATACCGTCGTATCCTACCTCTGTTGTATGAGCACATGTTTCGGTTGAACATATGTTTAAGAAAGGTAAAAAGTACTCGGAGCCGGGTCTAGACTCTAGGTCGACTTTATCGGGTTGCCCTTCATCCTCAAACATCTATATGCTATGCCGCTAGTTTAAAATAGGATAGGAAGGTAGAGAGGAGAGAAGGTCGGAATATAATCTAATCGAGACGAAGAGGCCGCTGGTATATTTCTGCCTATCTCCTGTCATTATCTCAGCTTATATTTACGAATATAAAACAAGCATTGTCTATTTGATAAGAGAAAGTTACATGTGTAATGTCATTCAGCGGTTTATCAGTACCCTGTTATCGAAGAGATCATCTTTGGCATTGGTTACGTGATTTTTGTTATAACTGTGTATTAAGGGTTTCTGGTATAACCGTAGCAGCCAACTAGCTTTATCAGTCGTTCAATTAACTGCCTAGGCATGTCCAGCCAATTAATTAAACGGCTAAGCAATTGCCTTTTTTTTACGTGCGGGAAATCCCCACGGATACTCCCCCTCCGGAGCCGGAGGGGGAGGTTATGTCGGACTCGAACCGACTAAACCACACACCGCCTCTGGTTCGTAGTGCTAGGCCGAAGGTGAGGTTGTCATGCGACATATCCCTCGCACCCCGGCTGACCCATGGCCATCCCTCTCGGTCTGGCACTCCTCGGGAGGGGAGACCACGCGGTCCCCGACTCAACCCTGGTGTGGGGAGGTGCGCATCGCCCTACGCCGTGGCCTGCTTCTGCTAGGGTGACGGGCGGCTCCAGCCGTCACCCTCAGGCCCGCGGTCATGGGGGGCGGAGGTCAGTCTGCGCCCTCCGACGCCCGAGCCGCCTTCGAGCGCGTGCAGCGATGTCAGCGAGTCTTTCTCGCTCATCGCGCCGCGCCCGCTCTGCTGTCTCCTTCGCGAGCATGACCTGCTCGCAGAAGAAGGCGCTGGCCGCCCACGCATCCGCGCAGCGGACCATCGCCGCGAGCACGGTGGAGAGCGTGAGCACTCTCACCCCCAGGGCCGCCACAAGCTCCCGCCTCGGCGTCTCAAACACCGGGCACTCGGTGAGCGTGTGCAGCCCCGAGTCCACGCTCGCGTCGCAGTGATGGCACTCGGACGTTGGCTCTATGCCTATCAGATGCAGATACCGCCCGAAGCTACTGTGTCCGGTTATGATCTGCGTCTGACGGTACGAGAGACTACCGTGTGGCCTCTCTAGCTACTCCCCCATGATGGCCGATCCCTGGCTAAGCAAATGGCTTGGATCGATGACGTTTACTAACTTGCCTATCCATTTAATCAAGCAGCTAGGAAAAATACTTATTTTTGTATGGTTATAAACTACCTATCACCAATTTTCTGTGAATACACCTCTATTTACCTCCTCGGAGATTTACAGGCTTGAATATATGTATTTATGTAATTTTTTATCTTATTTTGGGGTGATGCCCCATCTTACAAATGGCCTAAGCATTAGCCAGCCAGTTTATTAAATGTACTGTAATATATGTGTATGTGTAAATGTTACGGCTGAATATCCATTCAGGCCGTTAATTGAATGGCGCCGTTGAGTTACCAGCCCAGGCAGTTAATTGGACGGCTGATTAAGCTAGTTGGCGGCGACATAACAACAAAGTGGTAAATAAGCTTATAATAAGGCTTATTTTAGATTGTAGCATTGATGATTCGTTAACACTTTATGCGTCCTTCAATCTTTAAAGTGTCCTTATACCTAAGCACCTCTGATTCTGGTTGATCCGGTGCTATCAGATGGGCCATGTGCTTTCTTGCTATCTAAATGGACTCGGGGTGCATGTGTGCAAATAAGTATGAAAGTAAAAGTAGCGAAAGGCGTTTGCCAGGATAGTAGCAATTGAAAAGGTGTCTTTGCTTATTCCGATAGGCAAGAGGCGTTATTTTATATGTATATGCTATCCTCAATTTATTGAATTCATCAATTCAAATCAATTAGCCCACTGCAGTCCACTGCTGGACATAGGCCTCGCCCAATGTGCGCCATTTCGTACGATCCTCCGCCTTCCGCATCCGGTCCGTCCCAGCCACCATTTTCAAGTCATCGGTCCATCTGGCTAGGGGGCCAGGGTCTCTTCGTTTGCCTTCTCGCGGTCTCCACTCTAGGACTCGTCTGCTCCAACGGCCATCCGTCCTTCGACAGACGTGGCCAGCCCATTGCCACTTCAGCTTGCTTATTCTGCGAGCTATGTCGATAACTTTGGTTCTTTGTCAGATCACCTCGTTCCAAATTCTATCCTTCAGAGAAACTTCAAGCATAGCTCGCTCTATAGCCCGCTGCGCGACTTCTAGTTTTAAAGACTTTTAGGTTAAGACGCAGTCAAAACTTAGACATCTAGATATATGTAGTTACCGGCAAATATCCCAATATTTTTTTTTGTACCACTAAGGTGGCGACAAGCACACGGCCCACCATATAGAAAGTAGTTACCGTGGCCTATGGACGTGTGCAACACCAGGGACGTCATACTACACTGTTAAAACAGAGAGTTTCTGTGCCGTCAGTGTAGTAGATTAAGCAAGACAAGCCTTAGGTCTTCCCACTGACAGCACAAAATCTCTCCATTGAGCTCTGGCTACCCTACTCATCGCCGGGAACACAACACGAGGTTATTATGACCGCGGTATTCTGTAGGGTGGAGTTACTTCCCCAGTCGGACTGCTCAATTGAAAGGAAACAACGTCGAGTCCTACCAAAAAAAAAAAAATGGAACGGCGTTGGGATTCAAATCCACCAATCATAGATATGCTATATAATCATATTCACGCCTGTAAATTCCCGAAAGGGTAGTCAGAAGTGTTTTTAACCACCACATTTTGCCAACTGTTATATTACGTCCCGCGTAACAGGGAGTCTTGCTATTAAGCGTGCACTTTGGCTGTATGTATGTTTACAGTCCTATCTCTTAGACACCCCCAGGAAAAGTTGGGATGGCCCTATTTTAGTCCACCGGGAATCAACAGGACATACCTATTATTCATACATACTGTTGAGGCACCAGCTGCATATGCATTCATATCACGCCACAAGAAAGCACGCGTTGTGATTGGTCATAACGTGATATTGCACCAATCGGACGCGCACCCTGCGCGGAGGAGGGATCCGCAAATATTTGGCGTCAAGGATAACTTTATTGTTGATAAGGTTTCTGATGACTTCCTTTCATTTAATTTACCATGTTTGTTGGATAGATTTTATTTTTATGATTGATACTATCGATTGATGCCATAAAAATACAGGTTTAACATTATGGGATTTTAGTCGGTTTAATTACCGGGTGTGGCATGCGAATTTTAGAAAATTTTTGAATGCCGTTTTATTTCTTTAAAAAAATAAAGGAATGTTTCCTTTGAGCGAAATTCGCTATTTCTGTATTTAGAGTACTTCCCCTTCAGGTAAGGTTAAAATTTTCCACCCTGTATACTCAATCGAAAGCTTTTTACGGGCTGCCACGCAAATCTATATATTTTTTATTTGCAATTAAATAGTCGTTCAAATCAGTCTACACTTTCTTCATTTTCTACTGCCCTCAAGATCCGCTACACATACATACCGGCCCCTCCAAGTGACCATTCGATGAACGGCGTTTGATAGAATAAAATGATGAATGTGTGAGATTTGACGTTTACGACATGCGTTAACGACTGTCAGATACGTCAAATCCCATACATTCGTCAATCCATTCCATCAATCGCCGGCCACTGGTCAAGAGGGGTTGTTAATGGTAACAAAATTATAATAATAGGGGTTAAAGTATGAAATTGCCGTTTCATTGTAATAGGTACTTCGAATTGACATAGAACCTTCATGGTTTCAGATTTTTGAGTGTAACTTTTTCCACATGGTACCTATGTAGTTCTTCATTTAAAAATGTGCAACATTCGATTATCGACTTTCAGTTGTTTCTTTTATTCAGCTTAGACAAGAAAGATGGATACTTCGAAAATTCGAGTGATTTTTGAATACGAGTTCCGACGCGGAACTAACGCGGCAGAAACAGCTCGCAATATCAATGTTGCGTTTGGAGAGGGGACTGCTAATGAACGCACCGTGCGATTTTGGTTAAAACGCTTTCGTGATGGAAACTTTATTTGAAGAACGAACCACGAGGAAGGCCGTCCACACAGGTGAATAACAATGAATTGAAAGACATGGTGGAAGCCGATCCGAGCCAAACTACCCAGAAATTAGCTGCATGGTTTAACGTTACCTTACCAACAATATTGACTCATTTGCGTCAAATCAATAAAATAAAAAAATGTAAAAAATGGGTACCTCATGATTTGACTGATCTGCAGAAAGAAATGCGTGTTGAAACTTGTGTTGCCTTGTTGAATCGATACAGAAATGAAGGAATATTGGATCGAATTGTGACATGTGATGAAAAGTGGATTCTTTACGATAACCGTAAGCGAAAAATGCAATGGCTGACCCCAGGTGAAACGCCACAACAGTGTCCTAAAGCAAAGCTTACCAATAAAAAGGTAATGGTAACTGTTTGGTGGTCTCAGCATGGTGTTATTCACTATAGCTTTCTACGATCTGGTCAAGCAATAACGGCAGATGTCTACTGTGCCGAACTCCGAACAATGATAGCAAAACTAGCAGTGAAACAGCCCCGACTCATGAATCGATCTTCACCATTATTGCTCCATGATAACGCGAGACCTCATACAGCACGAGAAACCGTTTTAACTCTACAGGAACTGCAATTAGAAACTATCCGTCACCCTCCGTATTCGCCAGACCTTGCTCCAACAGACTACCATTTTTTTCGTGATTTGGACAATTTTCTATGTGATAAAAAGTTTTCTTCTCAGGAGGCAGTACAAAATGCTTTCACACAGTTTGTCGAATCTAGATCACCAGAGTTCTATCGCAAAGGCATAAATGACCTTCCTACTAGATGGCAGCTATGTATAGATAATAATGGTAATTATTTTGATTAAATAAATACGTTAAATTAAAAAAAAAACGAATTTCAATTTGTCAGTACAAATCGGCAATTTCATACTTTAACCCTAATATTAATTTCAGTCTGAAATCCCAAAGAAAGGATGACTATATTGGATTTATCAAAGCCTGTAGCTACGTGGCGTTATTGATTTACTGAAGGCCTGTATAAGGCTTCTGTCTTTAGTCGGTACCTAATGTACTACATGAGGATTGAGTTAAGCTTGCACTACGAAAGGTATAACATTATGTCTGATGTCACTTTATGCCTTCTTCATCCTAGCGTTAATCCTAATCACATCCGAAGCTCTCACCTCGTAGTCCTGGTCCGCGATTTTCAGTCTAACCGTGGGTTTGGCTGAATTTCGTCATTTTCCGTGAAGCGACAACCACAACCCATAGGCGAAATGAAAGCAATGCAGTTAGACCAGTAGTTTTTAGGGCTCGATTGCCAAAGATGTTCGTATAGTAAGCGGGAAAACGGCTTAACGTATTCTCATCTGTCTCAGCCAACTTGGTTAGGCGATAAATAAAATGAATAATTGTTATATTATGGAGTGTGTCGCTGCTCGTTTTGCACACTTCCATAGGCTACGGTAATCAATTACTATCAGGTGGGCCGATTGCTTATTTACTACTTCATCATCATCATCATCATATCAGCCACACATAGTCCACTGCTGAACATAGGCCTCTCTTATAGCTTAAAGTCGCTCAACGAGCTATGGAGAGGGTTATGCTCGGTATTTCCCTACGTGAACGCGTCACAAATGATGATATCCGTAGGAGAACAAAAGCAACCTACGTAGCCCAGCGGATTAGCTCGTTGAAGTGGCAGTGGGCGGGACACATAGCGCGCTGAACAGACGGCCGATGGAGCAATAAAGTTCTGGAAATGCGACCGCGTACGGGCAAACGTAGTGTAGGACGCCCAACGGCCAGGTGGAAGGACGACCTCATCAAGGTCGCCGGGAAGCGCTGAATGCGGGCTGCTTTAGATCGTTCTGAAAGTCTATAGGAGAAGCTACCACATCATATCTACCACTTATGTGGTGTAAAAAATTGTCAATGTCAAGTGTAACTCTTCTGTTAGATTGACGGCCTGTGTGACATAGTGTAAGTGCGTTCGACTGTTACGTGAGGGGCATAAGTTCGTTTCCCGCTTACCATAAATATTTGCATGTACATTTTGTATATATTTTGGTCGTCAATTGATTACACCCCACCAGGGTACATAGATTACACTTAGCAGAAATACTTATTGTTGATACACAATACAGGGGTGTTCTTTAGAACGACTTATGCAGTGTTCAATTTCCAGGCTGTACACAAACAAATAAATAAATACACGCAGTAGTTTAGTCCCTGGATATTTTATTAGTTTTGAGTTAGTGTCAGAACCGTCTTGATGACAAAATCTCGAAATGATCTTAAAACCAAGGTATTAAGAACAAATCGAATTATTTTATTGATTTAAATCTGTACTAGTAGGTATTATTGTCTGAATTAAAGGTGTTTATCAAATATCAGCCCCTCTAGACAAGTGGCAATTTGCTAGCAAGCATTTGATGGAATAGAATGACGATTGTATAGGATTTGACGTATTTGACATGCGTTAACGACTGTCATTTACGTCAAATCCCATATATTCGTCATTCTATTCCATCAAACGCCGGTTAGCAAATTGCCACTTGTCTAGAGGGGCAGAACAATAATAGTCAACAGGAAGGGGACATTTAGATCATTTTGAGTACTTTGTTCACTTGATGAGATGAACAAGTACTCAAAATGATCGATCTGATACTTACTGTACAATGAGCGGTATTTTCGCGAAATCCCCACGGGCACTCCCCCCTCCGAAGCCGAAAGGGGGATGTTATGTCGGACTCGAACCGACTACACCGCACGCCGTCTGTCGTAGTGCTAGGCCGAACGTGAGGTTGTCTCGCGACATATCCCTCGCACCCCGGCTAACCCAGGGCCATTCCTCTCAGTCTGGCCCTCCTCGGGTCCCCAACTCGCCCCCGGTATGGGGGAGGGGGGGCGCGTATCGTCCTACGATGCGCGCCGCCGCCGTGGCCTGCTTCTGCTAGGGTGACGAGCGGCTCCTCCCGTCACCCTCAGGCCCGCGCTCATGGGGGGCGGAGGTCGGTCTGCGCCCTTCGACGCCCGAGCCGCCTTCGATACAATGAACGGTCTTAACTCGTTTTGCAATTTCTTGTATTAAAAATTGCAAGAAATTTCTTTCTTTATAAACATACATACAACACACGCCTGCAAAATCCCCGAAGAGGTAAATCGTCGACAATCCCAAACTTACAGGCGATGTGGAACCTCTTACCCTCTTAGACTGCCTCGCTGTGTGAGTTCTACCGCCTATGGTCTGCACTACGATTAATTGTTTGAAATAGATTATTAAAGTTTTCGGGATATTTACCATGTAATGATTTGTTGAGTTTCCGATATTTCGGCACTGTTGCAAGCGCCATGATCACGGAAGAGTTCTTCCGGCACTGTTGCAAGCGCCATGATCACGGAAGAGTTCTTCCGTGATCATGGCGCTTGCAACAGTGCCGAAATATCGGAAACTCAACAAATCATTACATGGTAAATATCCCGAAAACTTTAATAATAGTATGAACAACCATGATAGTTTAAAAACCGATGTTTGAAATAGATGCCCACAGCTACATTCTATCATCGCACCACTCGCCATAGACAGGGAATTCATCTTCACACATTGCGACCGGAAATGGTGCTCACCGTACGGTTTGAAAGGAACTTCATCCCACGCACGCTCCGGTTGTGGAATGAACTTCCTGCTGTGGTTTTCCCAAGCGATTACAATGTGGGGTTCTTCAAGAAGGGCATTCGGCAGCGCGGTTGTGATGCCCCTGGTGTTGCATACGTCTATAGACCACGGTAACCACTTCCCATCAGGTGGGCCGTGTGCTTGTCTGTCACCTAAGTGGTATATTTATATATATATTAACACCCACGTTTGGCCAACTATGATTTTGGGTCCTTCTGTATTGTCACTTAAATGGCATTTTACAAATTAGTAAAATATTATGTACTAGCGATCCGCCCCGGCTTCGCACGGGTGGTAAAAACGTTCCCGTGGAAATCCAATATAGCCTATGTTACTCAGGGTGAATGTAGCTTTCTAATGGTGAAATAATTTTTGTAATCGGCACAGTAGTTTTTGAGTTTATTCATTACAAACATACAAATATTCCCTCTTTATAAAAGTATTATGTAATTATGTACAAAGGCGAGCTTAATTTGGTTTATTATCCCAATTAAACTACAAATATGTCCTCATAATTCAATTCCAAACAAATAAGTAACAGAAACACTCGCATCATACACAGGACAGTCGCACTGTCACGATGCGCGCGCGCACCGGACGTGGCGTCACAACTTCATGAATGGCCTCAGTGTCGATGACACTGCGCACACTGTCCGCTACATATGTGACAGTTATCGTGATATCGTTCTACCGCAATACTTACATCCAACTGTTATGTTGTCGGCCGTTTTATCCTTCTAATATTATAAACGCGAAACTTTGTATGGATGGATGGATGAATGGAACTGAATGAACTACTGAAAGGATTTTAATGAAACTTTACAATAATATAGCTTATACGTCACAATTAAGCAAAGCGTCGGTATATAGCTTAGTGGTTAAGGGGTCGGCTTTATGATCGAGAGGTCCCGGGTTCAAATCCTGGCCATTACACTACCGACGTGAACCCACTCCTAGCACAAGTAATTTAGCTTAGTTGGAGGGATTAGAGGGAATATTAGTAATTTCGAAAATTTCACGTACTACTATTCTTAAAATAAAAATATGGTCGATATTATAGCGATAACCGACATCTATACGGGCGGATCGGCGGGCAAAAGCTAGTAATGTACTAAAAGGGTACTGTTTTATCGTATCCATTCGTGTGTATCAATTGTTATTTATATCAGTTATTACAGGTGAAACTGATACTCGTCAAAATTTGTTTATAACAAGCCGGCTCTCCCCGGCATCATGGTATAACTCGAAATCTCGTTGAATGAAATTTAAAGCATTTACTATGCTAACTTATCAAATCGATTAAGATAGGAAAAAGTGAATGCTCAGGTGGGACTCGAACCCACGATCTTTCCCTTACAGGGGGAATGCTCTGACCACTGAGCCACCGAGCCACACCTGAAGCTATCCAAATTCTCCTATACTACCGTCTTAGGGCGACGGTGCTCCTAGGACACCAAACATTGTTTGCTCGTATAAATGTCGGTAGATGGCTCCCCATCTACCGACATTTATACGAACAAACAACGTTTAAAAATGATTGCAATATCATTCATTGTTTCCGATATTTCGTATGAATGTCGGTAGATGGCTCCCACCGTCGCCCTAAGACGGTAGTATAGGAGAATTTGGATAGCTTCAGGTGTGGCTCGGTGGCTCAGTGGTCAGAGCATTCCCCCTGTAAGGAAAAGAACGTGGGTTCGAGTCCCACCTGAAAATTCACTTTTTCCCATCTTAATCGATTCGAAATCTCGTGTCATATCATTCCTTCAACCATATTCGACGTATGACGTATGAGAATCTGCCGGATTTGTTGTTCTTTATGATTACTGCTCTGCTCCCTTGAGTCGAAGCGTGATGATTTAAAGCATATAACCTTCCTCGATAAATGGACTATTCAGGACAAAAGTAATTTTTCAATTCGAATCAGTGGTGTAATTGGAGCTCGTTCAACCAAACAAACTAATTCTTCAAATTTATAATATTAGTATGGATTACGATCAAACAAACATACGATTTCAAGTGTAACAAGAGCTTGCAAACAAAAAACACTGCTTTTTATTTCGTTTAGTGGTTATCGCGCCCATCGCGAACAAACATACAAGAATTCCAAAAAAATATTTTTATATTCAGTTTCATTAATATAAAATAACCCAGGTATTTTACACTGACACGACCACTTTACAATTAGTTAATCTTAATATATATAAATCTTGTGTCACAATGTTTGTCCTCAATGGACTCCTAAACCACTTAACCGATTATAATAAAATTCGCACACCATGTGCAGTTCGATCCAACTTGAGAGATAGGATAGTTTAAATCTCAAATTATAGTCCGATTCGCGATAACCGACATCCACGCGGGCGGAGCCGCGGGCGACAGCTAGTAGTATATATGTCGCAGCCAACTAGTTTAATCAGCCGTTCAATTAACCGCCTAGGCTATTTACTGAATGGGGCCGTGCAATTAGCGGCCTGAATTGTGTTCAGCCATTTAATTAAACGGCTAGGCAAGTAGCTTGGATCGATGACGTTTAATTACTTGCCTAGCCATTTAATGAAACAGCTAGAAAAATGACTTATTTCTGCATGACATGGTTATAGAAAAAATAACCACGAAAGCTAATGCGGGAGCTCCGCTCCACTCCCTCATTAGACCTTCTAACCTAACCTATCCAAGTCAGATTAAGTAACTTTCTCAATAAACCTATCACTAATTTTCTATGAATACACCTCTACCTACCTCCTCGGGGATTTACAAGTGTGAGTATATGTTTGTATGTATGTCATTTTCTGTCTTATTTCTGGGTGGTTGCCCGTCTTGCGAATGGCCTAAGCATTAGCCAGCCAGGTTATAAAATGTTGTAATCAACGTTACGGCTGAATATCATTCAGGCCGTTAATTGAATGGCGCCGTTTAGTTAACAGCCTAGGCAGATAATTAAACGGCTGATTAAGCTAGTTGGCGGCGACATATAGATCATTTTATACTTTTTTAAGTGGAGTAAGGCTAGCTGATAGGAAAAGGAATACAGATATACTTAGGTACAACAACAGTTTGACCAGAAATAGGATATTGTAACGAGAATTGAAAGGGGTGTGCTAAGGTGGTTCTGGCACGTAGAAAGAATGAATACTGAACGAATGACACACCAAGTCCGTTGGGGACCTCGCAGAACATACACTGATAAATTAATGATGCAATTAAAAAAGTCGGATCAAAAGCAATCGAAACCGATGGCCTTGCGCGTAAGGTTTAATGACAAGTTTGAAAATGACTAACTTCCTTACCTTACCCCCTGAAACTGAATCAAATTTACGTTTCTCTATTTATTTTTGAAAATGTTGCACTTAGATTATTGAAATAGGGATAAAAAATGTATATAGAACGTTATTTACTTTGAAGAAGTTTTATTTAGGCATTGTCCTCGACTCATCTCGCGTGGATTTCGGCTATCGCGACGCAACCAAACATTACGAACTATCATCCCTTATTTCATTCTTACCGAGGTCGAAATTCGAAAACCGCTCCAAGGCAATTATTTATTATCAAGTATCTATAATAATATAAAGTTTAGTAGAGTTGCCTTCTAATAATAAATAATACAAAGTTTAGTAGTGTTGCTTTCTAAAATAACGTACTTTTAGCGTTTTTTTTTTCAATATAAAAGCTAGCTTATGCTCTTTCCCAAGCTCTAGTACATATGTGTACCAATCAATTGGCCTATTGCAGGCCACTGCTGGACATAGGCTTTTCCCAATGTGCGCCATTGGAATCCCGAACCTGCAGGGCTAACATGCGCGCCACGATATAGCTATCTCGAGGCATTTTGCCGTTTTATGTTGATATGTCGACTGTTGGTAGCTTATAGGGCTAACATGCGCGCCACGAGATAGCTACCTCGAGGCATTTTGCCGTTTTATGTCGATATCGACTGTTGGTAACTTGGCAAATTTCATGGCGATCTGTCAGATGTCGACATAACTCGACTTCGAGAAATCATCTCTACTTAGTGTCTGCAAATTGTAACATACGTGCCCTTATTTACTCGAATTTTGACATTTAAAATGTTTTGTCTCTCGTCCTTCATTTGGTCGACGAGAAGTTATCTCGAGTAAACTTTTCTTGTGCTCGGTGCATTTTGGATCAACATTTAGTACCTTTGTGCGACTGCAAGCAATTTTCGACCTTAATGACATTTCCTTTGTTACGTGTCTTTTCGCGTTAATTGATGACGCTGATCACGAATATAAGAAAAAAAATTCGATAGCATGTCATGTCAATAAGGTCGAAAATTGTTTGCACTATTTTTTCTCTTTTTCATACCTAGCATCCCTAACTAGTCTGTGCTTTCGAGCAAATGGCCGTATCGGGCCGATTTTATCGGATAAATGTTTAAAAAATGTGTATGCCATAGACAACAATTGAAAACGTTTGACGCGACAAAATATGTCGGCGTTACTTCGCTCGAGAAGACTCGAGATGATATCTCATCTCGATTCGAGATATTTGACGATGCGCGCATGTTAGCCCTGCTGGAGAGTTTTTGTGCTGTCAGTGGGAAGACCAAAGGCTATTCCTGCTTTGTCTTCTACACTGACGACACAGAAACTCTCTGTGTTTACAGGGTCGGCAGCACGATTGTGACTCTCCTGGTGTTGCAAACATCCATAGGCTACGGTAACCACTGTCCATCAGGTGGTCCGTGTGCTTGTCTGCCATATCAGTGGTATAAAAAAACCTCCGGCTTGTGCATCCAGACAATCCCAGCCACCTTTTTCAGGTCGTCCGCGTTCGTCCAACTTCTAGGGCGTCCTACATTCTGTTTACCGATCACGTTTACCACTTGAAGGCTCCTTTACTCCGTCGACCATCGGTTCCTAAATAGATTTGGCCAACCTACTGCCATTTCAGCTTACATTTTGTCGGTAACCAAAACCTTCGCACTAAATATCATCAAAATCGGTTCAGTTCCACGAACAGTTCAGTTGTTTCAAAGAGTTACATACTTTTTTCACATTTATCGTATCCATTTAATCTAAGAATTGCAATGATTTATAAAAAAACTAAAGATACGGCATGCAGGAACAAGGCGGCTTTTAAAAAATGGCGCAAACATTAAGACAAATTAGCTACGTACCAATAATACGTCAATATTATTAATTTATATTAATTATACTATTATTAATTAATTACTAAAATTATTATTACTAATTTACTATTGAAGACGTATTTTTTCCGTAGCGCACTGTCGTGTCGCTGATTGGTGTATAAAATGATGACCAGTCATCATTTTTTTTGTTGCCCTTTTAGTGTGCGGACAACGCATCTAAAGATTATATACATCATTAACGAATTGCTCATATTTAGCCAGAATATAATACAGTGTTCTATTCTCCACACTGTGTGGTTTAATTCTGCTTAAATATGATCAACTTTTTTGAAATTGCGTTATAAATTCTACACGTTGCATGGGAATTAAAAACAATAGAATGTAGGTCACAGACGTAGTGTTCCAATCACTCGTGCAATACTTGGCACTGTTTTAGTATGAGGTGAGAGTTAATTGCTCAGAGTTTATTATGCATAATTATTCACGCCTGTGTAATGCTGAAGGGGTAGGTAGAGTTGTAATGAATGAACTGTAAATTTTGAAGTTGAAACTTTTAGCACAGATAATATAATATAATTCTTATACAGATGCACAATCAGGAACAAAAAATGGTTACACTTGTAACTTCATTAAGCAGGCAGGCAACGTTTTTTCAACGGTCTTTCAACAGTCCTATATGGGCTACCTGAACAACTCTGTCACAGGTTGGTCACTTAGCATACGAAAAGAGAAGTAGAAGATTTAGTTTCATCTAGAGTTTGCTTTTTGAAGCCCGAAGTCCGCTGATTGGTTTTGGATTGGTATGTATGTCGTCTTTTCTGGGAGCAACTACAGTCTGAAGTTCCAACTCCGAGAGCAAAGCTTGCACCAGAACCTCGTCCATTATTCAGCAATAACATCGGCCACCAAGGATGACTTGGTCCCCAAAGGTTAGCAGAGGAATCTGTATACCCATCATTTTAGTCAATATACTCCAGTAAATGTTCGCATATGCCAACACAAAGCCAAATAAAACTCTTCAAAAATAAATCATCTAACCGAAACTTCGAGAAAGATTCTCTTCGCTTGACGAAGTTTGAGTTCAGTGCCGACGTTATTAAAACACGAGTAGATTCCTAAAGTTGTTCACTTCGGAATTGGGGTGAGAAAGTATGGAAGAAACTTAAATTGTAACTTTGTTTCACTCGTTTATCTTTCATACAGAATATTATGTTTGGTAGACTATCTTTCATGGTTAATTTTTGGTACCAAGTAGCGAGGAAAAATAACTTTAATAAAGTATTGTAGGTACCTTAGAAATCCATGGATTCTCCGTGCGGGTGCCGGGTCCATCCCAACTCAGCAACGCGATGGACCCGGCACCCGCACGGAGAATCCATGGATTGCTAAGAATATCGTCTCATAATGCTAGGTTAGAGTGTTGGCTCCCGACAGCCTCCGTGACGTAGCGGTGCTGAATGCGGCCGCTATGCAGAAGGCGCGGGTTCGATCTCCGCTCAACGCAAATATTTGTATGCATAAATATAGGTCGTGCTTCGGAGAGCACGTTAAGCTGTCAGTGGCAGTCGTTACGCTTAGTTTGAGCCCTCAAATTCCAACAACTGGTCTAAGTGCAATGCTTCAATATCGCCTTTGGATTGTAAAGGTCAGATGGCAGTCGCTTCACGGAAAATATCGATGTTCAGCCAAATCCGCAGTTGGACTGGTATAGCGGACCCCAGACTCCAAGTTGAGAGCTTCGGATGCGACTGGAATTAACGCTAGGATGAAGAAGGATGAGGAGAAGCTTGTTGGCTCCCGTTGGAATAGGACCGTCCCATATCTTCCCATGGCTGTTCTTCATCCGACATTGAACAGCTCATGACAAAGTGTGCCATTTGAAGGCAATAGGTTTAGGTACGTGGGACCGAAAATCATTGTTGGCGAAATGTGGGTGTTAAATCACTTCTGTCTACCTCTTCGGGGATTAATAGAGGGACTAATACACCTAAATATTTTATTGACTCTTCCTAATGTATTTTCAAAATGGCGGTTTCTATGTTAAATTCAGAGGTTTGGACTTAAGTGCTTTACCGGTGTAATTACGTGTTGGTGCACAGAAAATAATTAAATATAGATCTACATGATAGAACTTAATTGCGAACCATTAGCAACATTAGGCAATCTAGTAATTATAATGTACATTAAATATGTTACTGTGAGTATTTTATATTAGTAAGAAATACTAGGACTTACTATACGTCACGTCACGTCGCACTATTAAGACCTGGAACTCCTTGCTAGCTCACGTGTTTCCTTCTTCCTACAGTCAGGGTCCTTTTTAGTGGGACGTGAAAAAGCAACTGATGAGGCCGTCAAGCTGAGTGCCACCATTGTTAACATGGTACGTGTATATAATAGTGACCCTCTTTCCCGAGACTTTGCTTTCAGCTTACCATCAGGCGAGGTGAAGACAAATTGACGTGTTCTAAATAATAAAAAAGTCAAATGGCGGGCTGTTGTCTCTGCCTATCCCTGAGGGAAATAGGCGTGAGCGTATATATGCATGATTTACAACACGATGTTATTATAGCCGCAGTGTGTTGCAAGGTTATTCCTGCTTTGTCTTCTATATTGACGGCACAGAAACTCGGTAGCACGAGTGTGCCTACCCTGGTGTTGCTTACGTCCATAGGCCACGGTAACCACTTTCCATCAGGTGGGTCGTGTGCTTGTCTGCCACATCAGTGGTATAAAAAAACATACTTTACAAGCTTTCTTTACTGTCATTAAACCGGGATTAATTCGGGATTGTAACAGACAAGCTGAAACTGAAGGCCACCATTGTAACGTTATTGGCATATGTATGAATATAGAGGTAGGGCCAAGAAAAGATGGTGGGAATGCGTGAAAAAAAAATTTACTCCCGAATTGCATCCAAAGCTTGCACTTTGGAGCGACTTTATCTTGACTTTTACGGCATCGAATAACGTCTGATGAACCTCCCAAACACGATAAGAAAAGTTGCGCCAACGTCTCGTGTGGGTGTACTGGCTTGTCCCGATCTTGACCAGGCTTCATGGACCATGTATAATTACCTACCTAGTAGTCGAACTCACCCAAATCAAAGTCACCCAAATCGTACTCAACCAAAAAAACTCACCCAAAAATATCTCACTCAAAACAATTCACCCAAAACATCTCACTCAAAACAACTCACCTAAATACAACTAACCCAAAAATCTGCTGTACAATCCGACTTGGATAGGTTAGGTTAGAAGGCTACGCTCCGCTCCCGCATTAGGCCATCGTGGTAATTTTTTTTATGACCATGCAGAATTAATCCATTTTATAGCAATATGATAATATTAATTAAAGCAATATGATAATCTATGGGCCTTTCATTGGCAATACTAAATTCCTCTCCCTCTTGAGTAGTTCCAAGAATTAGAACTTTTGGGTGAGTTCGATTTTGGGTGAGATATTTTTGTTCGATTTGGGTGAGTTTTTTGGGTGAGTTATTTTGGGTGAGTTGGATTTGGATGAGTTCGACTACAGCCAATTACCTACCCATCGCAAAATCAGCCCCAAATCTTACCTTAATCGATATCAATATACAAATATCTGCCGATATTCAGTCGGTTCGCTCCAACAGCGAGCGGTATTGTTTACGCAGGCGCGGCGGCGGGAAGTGACGTAGATAATAATTGGCGCTATTGTTTCGTGCTTATGTAGGTCAAACGGAAAAATTGAGGTTTCTTGTTTGTATGTATTTGAAAGCTGATGAAATTAATTTGCATACTCGTCGTTGAATATCACTAAAGGGCTAGGTAGATATATATATCACGATTCTGCAAAAGCCAAGATAACAGTCCATAAGGGAAGGAGAAATAGGAGAGTGAATTCTTAACTCCAAAGTAAGGCTTTAGTGATCGAATGGAGAAGAAAAAGGTGCTACGACTCATGAGAACAGTGAATTCTACGTGGGTTGATTTATTGACCCTCGGAATATCGACCATATTCCATGAAATGAAGACCCTTTATGTGATGAAATATGAAATGAAAAGGCAGTGCCTCCCCCAGCTATTGCTAGTGAGCATTTTCAACATAATTTACGTACGATTTAATTGTTTTTTTTAAACCACTGATGTGGCAGACAAGCGCACAGTCCACCTGATGGAAAGTGGTTACGTGTGCAACACCAGGGGAGTCACACTCGTGCTGCTGACCCTGTTAGAAGAGAGAGTTTCTGTGCCATCAGTGTAAAAGATAAAGCAGGACAAGCTTTAGGTCTTCCCACTGACAGCACAAAAACTCTCCAGTGAGCTCGTGCTGCTGACCCTGTGAACACAAAGTTTCTGTGCCGTCTGTGTAGAGGACAAAGCAGGAATAGCCATAGGTTTTCCCATTGACAGCACAATAAGTCTCCAATGAGTTCTGGCTACCCTACTCATCGCCGGGAACACAACACGAGGTTATTATGGCCGCGGTATTCTGTAGGGCGGAGGTACCTACTTGCCCAGTCGTACTGTTCAATTGGACGGACTGACCTGTCCTCCGTCATTTAGCGTTGTTAGAATTACACCTCAGAGTCCGTGATCCTTGTTCTCCTTTCCTCCCTTTTCATCATGCCCTGAACCTTTTACCAACCCAGTTGAGGTCGGCTTTCCAGTCTAACTGCGAATCGCGTAAGTCCTTTAAGGGCATTTGGCTTTGAATTTAACCCTTGTGTTTCAATTTTAATTTCTTTATTTCCCACAATAATGCCATTTGTTTACATCTTTTTGACGTCAATTCATTGTTATCGCAAAAACTTCCACATTTCAAATCAAAACCTTCAACATAAGAATTAAAAATCAATACTGTGACGTCACCATAATAACACGCTGATGTCATTATATTGATTCGATTTTGTTTTTGCAAGGCTGCTAAAGTTCCCACCCTTGATTAGAATGAATAATATTACCAGTGCAAAACTATTAAGCAAAATATACTGTTTCTTAGAGGTATTACGTACTGTTAGGAATACGCCAGGACATACATTGTCAAATTACTTATACCTAGTTAAATCTTAGGACACATATCAGGCCCTGGCGTGTGCAGATTGTTTTGTAATAATCTATCTATGCTTTGTGAATTTAAGCTCGTGCATTGCCGTAGCATCCCGCACTAATCTCAAAACACAGCCAAGAAATGTTGACTGCGCGTAGGACATTTCGAGCACATTTTATGTCTAAAATAAATGTCCCTAGGTACATTCAGGGCGTCCTACTGCTGTGCCACATGGAGGAATAGCATGTTAAAACACTTAGATAAAAAAATAGTGAAAAAAGTTACCGGAAAACAAAACAGTCACTCGAACCACACTTAACGGAGTTCGGACACGACGGTGTTTCTGTCCAATTGAGCAGTCCGACACAGAATACCGCGGCCATAATAACCTCGTGTTGTGTTCCCGGCGGTGAGTAGCATAGCCAGAGCTCACTGGAGAGTTTTTGTGCTGTCAGTGGGAAGACCTAAAGCTTATCTTCTACACTGATGGCACAGAAACTCTCTGTTCTGACTGGGTCGGCAGCGCGTGTGACTCTGGTGTTGCACACGTCCAAAGGCCACGGTAACCACTTTCCATCAGGTGGGCCGTATTCTTGTCTGCCACCTAATTGGTATAAAAAAAATCTTAACGGCGGTTTGGAAATTCGTACGAGTGCGAATTTCGGCATTTGACTCGACCACTCAAACGATATTGGCTTACGTACTGCCGAGACGCCTTAAGAGCATCAGGTAATAACTTTTGCGACACTTATACAGGTTACTCTCTTTAGATACACTTTCCTCGTAGATCCATAGCCATACTAAAATTCTAAATGCGAAAGTAACTCTGTTTGTCTTCATATTACGCTTTCACGCCTGAACCAGTGGATCAATTTTGATGAAATTTCCTACAAAGATAGATTAGAGGTTGGGAACGAATTGGTATAGGCTATGTTTGGGCGCAAGAACCGATATTCACCCGAGCGGAACCGCGGCCTACAGCTGGTACAATATATGCTAATATACAATATATGCTGTGGTTTGGGTATTTATAACGAATGACTGTTGTGTGAATATCATACCAAGTAAGAGCGTTTTCACATTCATCCGATATCCGGTATCGGTGTCGGACGCCGATAGCCGACATCTTGTGCTGTTTTCATATTTATCTGATTAAATCGGCCTAATATGGATGCTAGGGATGAAAAAGAAAGAAAAAAAATGCATATTTCGACCTTATTGATATGACATGGTATCAAGTTTTTTTTCTCATATTCGTGATCAGAGCGTCATCAATCAACGTGAAAAGACACGTAACTAAGAAAATGTCATTAAGGTCGAAGATTGCTTGCATTCGCTGTTTTAGTTTTTTTGTAATCCGATATCGGGCCAAAACAGTGGTTGATGGCACCGATAACCGATATTGGGCCGGGCAATGTGAAAGAGAGATACATATGTCATACATTTGACTTCCTCCGATATCGGATGTCGGATGTCCGATAGTAAACATACAGCTCATGGCAAAGTGCCCGCTTCACGGTTATATGCTCACCCCCTATTACGTGGGACTGATAATCGTAATTGGCAAAATGTGGGTGTTAATACACCTCTGGCTATCCCTTTTAGGGATTTACAGGTGTAATATATAAATATATGTATTGAAAAAGAACATGTCACGAAATCTCAGAAACTATAACACCTACAAAATTAAAATTTGGCAGGTACCCTTATAGGATTTTAAGAAACTTCACCCCTAATGGGGTAAAAGGGGATTGAAAGTTTGTATGAAATTCCTATGATTGTGAAGTAAGAGACTTGAAATTTAAAATGTATGCCGATTAAATAAAAGGACATTGACTAGAATATTTGACATACATCTATAGAATGACAATTAAATATTAATTCAATAAAGTTCTTAATAAACTTAATGATTGTGAATGTAAATTAAACTCGACAAAATATGTATTTTCTCAAACATGCTTGGAAATGTGAACATTATTTTGACAACCTTCTTCGAGATCAATCGAAATTGCTGTACATGCGAGCAGCGGCCAGCAAAAGTTGTATGAAAATCCATATCTGTCGTGTTTTAGCGGCCAAATAAATGACTATGTAAACTCATATCTGTCGTGTAATTTAAAAATGGAACCAACTTTTGCTCCGAACCATGGCAACCAAGGAGGTAACTTGTCCAAGGCATTATTTAAATATAGAACTGGCCTGCAAAACGAACGCTGTTTATTAAGAAAAATAAAAAACCAATGAACATTCCGCCGCGTGAAAAATTACTGTTGTTCGTTGTTCGTCATTGATTTTGAAAAGTAGGTAACTAAAAAATTCTGCCTAGATACTACTTAGTTTTAATTTCCGCGCATTGTTTAAGAAAAGCACTATACAAGCCTTGGCCACAACTGAGCGTTGCCGGACTCCGTAATGCGTGCCTCGGCTGCGCCTCGGCCCGCATACTTCACGATCGTCCGGCAACACTACACTTGGCGGCCGCGGCAGTAATCATGTGGAAGAATATGAATGTGCCTTATTATTTTGTAACACGTTTGTACTTACCATATTCTGGCAAATAAATTGAATTTGAATTTATAGATGATGGGGATGCCTACTCATTATGTATCCTTAGAAATTAACTCCCTTTTGGGGTTAAAACATGGGATGGTATTTTATATGAAAGTAAAATGTGTTTAAAGTTAAAGTTATTATGACAGAAGGCCATTATAACCTCGTGTTGTGCTCCCGGCGGGAAGTAGGGTGGCCAGAGCTCACTGGAGAGTTTTTGTGCTTCAGTGGGAAGACCAAAGGCTATTCCTGCTTTGTCTTCTACGCTGACGGCACAGAAACTCTGTGTTTACAGGGTCGGCAGCACAAGTGTGACTCCCTTGGTGTCGCACACGTCCATAGGCCACGGTAACCACTTTCCATCAGGTGAACCATGTGGTTGTCTGCCACCTCAGTTGTATTAATAAAAAAATGAAAGTTAAAGTTATTATGCCAGAAGTATTATTTAAATGGTATTTTAGTTTCAGTATTAAGTTTTATGATAACAATAAAGTGTAATGGGTAGAATGGGATCAGAATTCCACGCAGGCGGAGCTGCAGGCAATAGCTAGTAATCTACATGCTTATACCTACATCAAGTTATATTACACGTTATATCATCTACCTATTGTAAATTGCGTTGTAGGTGCGATAAGAGTGACTTTACCAAGGTCAAATATATAGCTAAATCCCTCTTGAATAAAGATTAGATACATATATAATGCTCAGTATGAAAATTGAAAGACTATACTCAAGCTTGTAGTTCTCCAGGGTAGGTAGAGTAAATAACATTCACACGAATTTTGTGGGTCCCATAAAATAGCAGATTTTTGTCGTCAGTCCGAAATTCATTTTTTAAAGAGTATTTGTAATCGAAATTACCATAAAAAAGACGGGTTGCACTCCGGGAGTGCCGGCAGAATTGAAAACTTTTTCTTTCTTTCTTCGTTATATACAGATAAAAAGATAAAAATAACACACCATACCATACCATACCATACCTATAATATAGCGCCAATCATAGAACCTATCACTAATTTTCTGCCAGAAGAAATTAATGAATTACAAAAAGAAAAAATAATCACAAAAAGTGTCAGAAGCTAAGGTTCGAACCCGGTACTATCTAAAACCATAAGAACTTACATTCACTTACCGCTAAGCTACGAAGCTTCTTAGCGTACCTAACAAAATAAACAATCTGTAGCTAGAATAGATTTCTTCAAAAACTCTTTGTATTTACTACCAGTGCTTACTTAAGAAAAAACATGTTATAGAAGTTTATAAACGAATTAACAAGATTATGAACGTTAATATTCATAGTGTATGAACTAAAATAAGCGAAGCGATCTCTTCCAGGCAACCTTTGTATGGGCGGATATATTCCACCAGACACTGTAACAGGTGAAGTTGGTTTCTTCTACGAAGGCTTCGAAATCCTATGCTTAAGACCAAATTTATTAAATAGGTGTGTATTGTTATCGTTTTGCGAATCTGTAATTTTTGTTATACTGCTAGCATAGCCCTTTTTAACCATTCCAAAACATCAATCTCATTGGCGTAAATAACTGTAATCGATTTATGATCTTTGATGAAGTATACTTAAACAGTATTAAATAACTATCAAGTAACTGTTGATATACCACCTAGAATACGAATTTCGAACCCTCCTCCATACATTAATTAAGTTTTAAAACTTCGAGCACTGCTAGCCTCATCTCTACGTCAATTACCATCTATTCATTTATTTATTCATTCATTATTAACAACATAAGTTCACAGTTTGCACCAAAGCGCTTATTTGCAGTCAGTTACATAAATATACATTTTACATTACATTATTTTAATTATATGATACATTTCTTGAAATGGAAAATTATTCAGAATATTAATACGATGAAATACGTTACATTTTAGGCATACAAATAATATAAATAACACAAATATTTTGTCACAGTTGTACCGAAGACACTTTGCTTATCATAGAATATTCATTCAGGTACTGAACAGCTCTGTAAGTAGGGTACCCTATGCCAAAAAGCGCCAAACTAGTGGGCAAGTTAAGAGCTGATGCTGTCGCAGTCCAGCGCCACTCACGTTCTTGTCCGGCACATTGTAGTGGAACATCATTCGGGCCGCTAATTGAACGGCGACGTTTAGTTACCAGCCTAGGCAGTCAATTAAACGGCTGACTAAGCTAATTGGCTGCGACGGAAACATTCTCGCATAGACGAGTAGATATCTATATTGAACTTACGATATTCTACCGTGGTTTTCTTTCAATAAATTGCCCTCTATCGTCTCTATTGCTATCTTGCCTATAGGGATCATTATATCCGGATCATTAGGTCCCATTATTGAGTTAGCGAGTCGTCGCCTGTCAGAGTTATAATCTGATTAATTTTGAATATCGATGTCATGTTTTCCAGGAGCTTTTACCAAAGCAGTCAATTTAATCCTCACCCTTACATATCAATTGGCTACTCTCACGCATTCTTTGCTCCGGGGTAGGCAGAAAAAGTAGCTCGCTATCTGTTTTGACCTAACACGCTTCAGAAATTTATCTATTATCACAAGACTATTCATGCTTGGTCGCCGGGAAGCGCTGAATGCGTACTGCTTAGATCGGTCATTCTGGAAGTCCATAGGAGAGGCCTATGTTCAACAGTGGACTATTTGCAGCTGAAATGATGATGATGATGATTCATGCCTGACCATCGGTTACCGATCTGTCTTTTTGTAGGATTCTGTACTGAAAGGGTAAATACGAAAGCCTATTATTAAGACTGCACTGTCCGTCCGTCTGTTTGTCTGTCTGTCACCAGGTTGTATTTCATGAACCGTGATTAGCATGACCATATAAATTTTCACAGGTGTTTAACAACGAGTACTAAAAGCAGAATAAAATATATATTTAAGGGGGCTCTCATATATCAAACGGGATTTCAAGGGGCGCTAGATAAAGGTATAGAACTCTTCATGCGTGAGTCTGACTTGCACTCTGACCGATTTGTTCAATACAATAACTAGTTGATCAGTGTATGCCTGCATATTTTCAACATACCGGTATTTACAGGATACATTCAATCGTCTCTAGTGAGTCTCCTATCCTATTAAAATAAATTAAAGTTCTCATAAGGCCTCGCATGTGACATCCCAAGGCTCCAAAATAACTGTGTAGGTAACTGTATAGCAGTATGTTATTAAATAAAGTATTGCGTAGGTAACACTTGTAGATATAATGGTTTATGTAGGTAGGTATTTCGTATAAAAATATACCTTAACATCTTTATACATGCATACCGATCTATGTATAACGTTTCATGTGGTCATAAGCTGAAATAACTTTTGTATTTTTAGATGTGTCTTACCATGTTTTGTCTTACCGAAACTTAATACATACATACATATAATCACGCCTTTATCCCCGTAGGGTTAGGCAGAGGTGAATTAACACCCACATTTCACCAATCTGTATTCGGTCCCACGTAATAGGGGGCGAGCCAATTGCCGTATTCCGGGCACTATTGTTGACTCGAGCCATGCATCAGAAGCTGAGTCTGGGCAAACTTAATAATGTTTTACATATTCATGTACAAGACAGATGTCTCTACAAGAAATAGATAAAAGTGACAGAAAGTTCTGTTTGTGTAGACGTACCTACTTCAATCTCTGTAGGTACTATAGAGATGGTAACGAAGTATGTCGATATAAAAAAAATCTTATAACTGTTTAAAACATTTCTTATACTACTAAGGTGGCAGACAAGCACACGGCCCACCCGATGGACAGTGGTTACCGTGGCCTATGGACGTGTGCAACACCAGGTTAAAACAGAGTTTCTGTGCTGTCACTGTAGGAGATAAAGCAGGACAAGCCCTAGGTCTTCCCACTGACAGCACAAAAACACTCCAGTGAGTTCTGGCTACCCTACTCACCGCCGGGAACACAACACGAGGTTATTATGACCACGGTATTCTGTAAGGCGGAGGTGCTTCCCCAGTCGGACTGCTCAATTGGATGGAAATACCGTCGTGTCCTAACTCCTACATTCACGAATCCTGGCTTTTTTATACCATTTTATGACGAGCGATGTGATTATACAATGTAGCTGTAGGCATCATGTCAGACAAGTCTTTTGAAGATAAGCTATTCATCATCATCATCTTTATGGAGACGTATTTTCCTGATTGCATCCGAGGCCAAGGTGCCCTCGGAGCTCAGGGACCGCCTTCCGGGTCTTCTTCCTCCACTTCGCACGATTTCACCCTTCTCGACGTCAAGCCAGGACTTATTGGGCATGTCCCTTCTACCTGGACCCAGACGTCATAGCCCGGTATTTATTACCCACTTATTTGGCATTAGTTGTCTTGAACATAAGCCATTGACATTGCTTTTTAGGCACGAAATTCTGGCTAACAGTAGAAGGAGCTATGTTACAAGTGAGACCTCAGTTTCGATGTTAAGTAAATCACCGCCTTTGTTAACCTATATACATACAGTGGCTATCATAATTGTTGCTAATTCAATCGCAACGAACGAACAAATACGTTGATTCTTATCAAGAATCAATTCTAATTATAGAATGAGTGCTGAATATATTTCAAACTGCTTTAAATTCGATTGATAATAGTAGCGAAGTTAAATACATATATATAAATAGAGTATCCGTATGTTTGTAGACGCAAAACTCGAAAATGTTTTTACGGTAATTCATTCGATTACAAAATTATTATCCAAACGTATTTAGTTTATACTACATCCATCTTATCCAGCTTGTCGTATCCATCACAACTCTATGCAATATATTAAACACACTGCGCAGTTAATTCTGCCATCTTAACAAAATAATAGACAATGCACCTACCTTGATCATAGTTTACTATGCTTTTGCAGAGTCACTGATTGCCATGGATTGAGTAGCTATGGCTTAACATTTTACAATATAAAAAATGGAAAAAATTTCAAATAAATTGTCTGAAAATCATAGCTTATAAGAAACCACCTAACAGATGTAAAGATGAATACAGTTAATAAGTAAAATCGTATTTACAGTACATAGCGAGACAGTGCAGTCAGCATCAGACCATTCTTGACTAGGAAATACTCAAAATGATCTACTAAGGAATAAAGATCATTTTATGTACTTTTTCTCACACAACAACACCACTGTGCATCGACAGTCAGCATAGATGAATGAATGAATGAATGAAAATCTCTTTATTGTATGGTACACAAAGAAAGAACACATTATAATTTAGAAGAAGGTACAGTTTTGTAGCATACAATTAGCGGCCTTATCGCGGAGGGCAATCTTGCCAGGCAACCATGGGACGGAGTTCAAAAAAATATAACCACTACATTTTGAATCAAACTAGAGACAAAATGAAAGGGATAGTTTCCTCATAATTATTTTTGAATTATGGACCATTCTAGATATATTATTACATATAGGTAATAGATATTATAAGGCTATATATACATGACTTACTATAAATAATATGTAATACATAGATAAATTATAGTGAAACAGTACCTAACATCAGGTACATGATATACATATACTTAAATAAAATACTAAAAACAGTAAATCAACTGTCATGAATAAGGGGATGCATGTTTTTACATCATGTATCAAGATATTAAGATCATTTTGACTATTTTGCCAGTCACGATCTGAAACCAACTGTACCAAGATATTATACAAATACATATTAATCATTTAAACTTGTAAACTTCACGTAAATCAACATTTTACGTATATAACATATTCACTATGGTTATTATCCTATACGAAAGTCTATATTAAACAAGCCCTTCAAACAGAGGTACGCAAGTCTGAAAACGACCGCTCGGTCATCAACCCGCGGGCCGTTGAACCTATTTCGGGGCACGGTACTGCTCTGAGTAATTTAGGGTCATTTTGTTACATACAAACACAATTAATTGCTTTTAGGGTGATTATGAACAAGTTATTCAAACTAAAGTACAATTATATACTATTTAAAGTATGAACTATAAGTAGTATATTTCTCTAATGTACTTAATGTTAGATGAATTGAAATATAATCAATTGGTAACGGATTCTATCGAGTGTTAGATAGATTGATAGATAATGATTTATTGTATACTAACAGATTCACAATAAGACAAGTAGGTAGCATGTATGATACAGTTTTATGTACAATGGGCGGCCTTATCGCTGGAAGCGATTTCTTCCAGGTAACCACCTTGGGATGGACAGTAATGTGATGAAAATAAAAGATATGGTATGTTATTTGGTAAAATTTAGATTTAGCTCGCCGTTCAGGCTACTTTTCAGCGGGTTTCGTACATAATACCGAAAGTTAAATAATCGAATAACAATGGGTCGACAACGATTGGTCGGACGATCTAATGTTCGCTGGTATATTAGGTCGAAATATGAACACGTCGACGTAATACTACGTAAAAATGCAAACGGTCTTTTAGAGAGCCTTTTTCAAAAATTTCAACTTTATGAGGAGGGGACAATAGACCGTTTGCATTTTTGCGTAGTAATACGTCGACTTATTCATATTTCGACCTAATATACCAGCGACAATTTGATCTTTCGACCAATCATTGTCGACCCATTGCATTTTCCACGTAATAAAACCTCGACGTACTAACGTTTCGACCTAACGTACCAGCAACAATTAGATCTTTCGACCAATCGTTGTTGACCCATTGTAATTCGATTATTTAACTTTCGGTATTATGTACGAAACCCCTTTTCAGCAGTCGTGGTGGTGGGGTGACTAAAGATGGTAGTTATTACATAGTTTGACGCGTAAGTTATCATAAAGTACCCGAGTTATGATGGATTGTTAGTGTAACTGTTTACGCAGAAAGAGCTAAATGTGTCGTGAAATTTTCTTGTGTTTTGCTCTTACGATCGAGAGGTCCCGGGTTCGAATCCTGGCCATTACACTACCGACGTGAACCCACTCCTAGCTCTCGTCAATTAAGCTTAGTTGGATGGGTTAGAGGGAATATTAGTAATTTCGATAATTTCGATTGCAAATAAATAGTGACATGAATTACTGGAAGGTTTGATATTCAAGTTCCGACGATATCATATATTAGAAAAAGTTTTACAGTGGCCCCAGTGAATGTTAAATTGAGAAGCTGACGACTGTCTTAGTATGGTCATAGATATCTGATTCTAAGCACTCCATGGATTCACCGTGCAGTCGCCGGGTCCATAGCGTGCTACAGAGAGAAATACCGTGACGGCGGTTCAGGGTAGCCACCTTGTGATGCATCAGCGCTCACCTCCACCGTCAGTAGCCCCCCCCCCCCCCCCCTACCTATCCAAATTTGGTAAGATCCTATCAATGCCGCTTTTGATATTCGATTTAGTAAAGAGCTGAAATGCTGAAATGAAAGTAGGTACCGTAAAAAGGTTCAGAGTATGAATCTAGAGGGCTTTAGTACCAGTGGAATAAGATGGCTATGACAGGAACGTGAACTTATAATCCATTCGATTGAGTACTTAACTAAACTTGAACAATCTCGATGTGAAATTACTTATCATTTCATTTAATCGAGACGCTGGGATCATGGGGTCCAAGTGCCTGACGCCAGCCTTCTGGCCACCCTCCCAGTTGACGTCGATGGGGAGGAATTCTTTGACGCCTGCAGGTTTTTATTTATTATGTATTGTTTTTATATTTTTATTTAAATAAAATACATCTTGATTTGTCTTTTTAATATATTTCATAAGAAAAACTCAGTTTATGAGTATTTTTCAGTTTAGAAACTCATTTTAAAAACTAAAAACCGAAATTAAATCACTGGTTAGTTATCCTAGTTTATTTGTTTAATGTTTTATGAAAAGTTGCTACAAGATACCTTTAGTTAATTTACCTAACCGCATGGAGTACATACATTTTGTAAATAAGTACGTGTTATACATAGAATATTAAGGTCTTCAACAGCTACTAATCAAATCAAAAGGAAATGCTTCAATAGCTTAACCTACACAATAGTTAGTTAATAGTTTATACTTACACTTCAAACTATGAGACTACTATCATTTTAATCTCATCAATCAAAGCAACTGAAATATCGGTTTTGTTTAAATAATAAAATTAATACCAAATGCATCGCGATAGAATCAGTTAAAATAGTATAAATGTCGTCAGTCAAGTAAATGTCAGTCAGTAGCCCATGCATTGCGAAAATATTTACAGCATTGTTTGTGACGCACAATCGTAACGGCGCGGTTCTTCGAGATTTCAAATTCATTTACCAAGCCCCTTTAACTTGGGGCTATTTTGTTTTGCCTATAGACTCGATTGCCTTGCAACATCTCCGCTATCATTTCCTTCTCCATGGTCATGCTAGATAACTTGAAACTGGCGAGGATGGTTAAATATCAAAATTCCGAAGCTCATAATACCGAATTTCATTAGATGTACGAAAGACCGAAATTCAAAATCCCGAATGTTCGTTTGATCGAATGATCAAAATACCGAAATCACCAAATCCCGGCGTTCAAAATCCTGAAAATTAGATTTATGGAAGATTATGTCTGGATGGTTATAAAATAAAATCATTATTAGTAAAAAGTATTCGGTTCTGTTTCACCACGACGCATTACCCGTTTGCCAGGTCTCCTCTCAAGATTTTTATTACTATTCAATTTTCAAGACCTGTATTCCATTACAACGCTCATTTGTGAATCGCCCCTCACAATGCCATTGCAACAGAACTGTCATCTAGAATATAATCTAGTCTCAAGTCTAGTTATAAATCAAGATTCAGGATTGAGTACCCTTAGATAGAATACTGTTAGATCTATGTCATGCTTTTCCCATGAACTAAGCTCGAACGCAAAACTATTTTTTTTTTAATTGCTTATGTAGTTTCTGAAATTAGCGCATCCAAATAAACAAACAAACCACGAAATAACCAATCAGCGTGCATGTAGCGAAATCTACAATTTCCCGTCTCATTTGAAGTGGCAATAGTCGTTACCACTTACAGCTTGCTTCACAGTTCTTATCATGTTCACTGATAAGCGAAAACCATAATATTTTAGAGCTCAGTTTCGTACCTACTATAATATAGGAGTTATGCCTGCCTATTGGTAAGCTATATGTAAGAAAACTGAAGTCTTCAAAATGAAGGCTACTACTGAATATCATAATCAAATATGGTAGTTACTATTAGAGAAAAAGACAGTTTTTCATTTTTGTAACTAACGTCTATATTGCCAACAACCACCTAGTAGCCAAGTACAATCTTCACCATATAAAGTTTATAAGTACACTCGCCAACACCGGCCCTTAAACTTTATGTGAAAAATAATAACAATTACTAAGTGCTTACTGTCTAATCAAACCTAAGTCTTTTACAAAAGCCTTATGCTTATGCACTGCCAAAGGTTTGGTCAATGCATCCGCTATCATTTTGGTCGTTGGCAGAAATTTAACTTGTATTATTCCATTGCCTACCGCCTCCCGGACGAAATGATGTCGGATGTCAATATGCTTCGACCTCCCATGAAACATACTGGTCTCAGTCAGTTTTAAAGCCGACTGATTATCGTTGAATATAACTATTTCAACATCCTTATCAAAGTTACACTCTTTAAAGAAATTTTTGATAAAAAGTGCCTCTTTACCTGCATCAGAGAGTGACATGAATTCCGCCTCTGTGCTGGACAATGCCACAGTCCTCTGTTTCCTACTCTCCCAACTGACAACATTATTACCAATTTTAAAAACATAGCCCGTATAAGACCGCCTATCAATTTCATTCGATGCCCAATCAGCATCCGCAAACCCAGTTACTTTTAAACCACTTTTCTCGTATGTAAGACAATAATCTATTGTGCCTTTGAGATAGCGTAACACACGTTTTGCCGTCTTCCAGTGAACTTCGGAGTAACAATTATTGAATTGGCTTAACACACTTACCGTGTGGCAGATATCCGGACGCGAGCAAACAGCCACATACATGAGGCATCCTATCAGCTCACGATACTCCAAATTGTCATCCTTCACGTCAGCTTTAGATAACTTCTGACATTGCATCGGTGTTTTAGCAGGCTTTGCGTCTTGCATACGGTATTTTTCTAAAATTTTCTTATGTAGGAGCTTTGATCTAGAGTGATCTTACCGTTTTCCCTCTTAATTCTGAGTCTAAGTACTCGTTCGACAGGGCCTAGATCTTTCATAACGAACTTTTTCATTAACATTTGTTTTATTTTACCCTTCTCATTGCAATCATTGCTGAAGATTATCAAATCGTCGACATACAGTCCAATGATTACAACTTTATCTTTCATCTTTTTCATATACATACAAGCTTCTGAATGAAATCTGCAGAACTGTAATTTATTTTCAAGTACATCGTTTATCTTCTCATTCCACGATTTAGGCGCTTGCTTTAATCCATAAACAGCCTTGCATAATCTAAATACTTTGTTCTTTTGTTTTTCCTCTTCAAATCCTTCCGTTATCTCCATGAAGACAGTTTCCTTTAACTCTCCATTCAAAAAAAGCTGTCTTCACATCCATGTGATCTATTTCCATATTGTATTCTGCAGCTAGGGTTAGCAAAATTCGTATCGTCTCGTATCTGACTACAGGCGAATAAGTTTCAAAATAATCTACGCCATATTTTTGCGTAAATCCCTTCGCTACGAGTCGAGCCTTGTATTGTAGTAACTCACCATTCAAACCTCTTTTCTTTTTAAACATCCATTTGGTTTTGACTGGTTTCACACCTTTCGGTAAATCTACAACAGAAACACACTGATGATCCAAAAAAAAATTATATTCTTCTTTCATCGCAGTTTTCCATTGCTCAGATTCTGGTCCGCTCAACGCCTCTTTAACAGTTCTTGGTTCATCGTTCCCACAAGATTCACCAATGAGAAAAACTGACAGTAATGAATTTTCATAATCAGCCGTCTCATACTCCGCTCGTGAATCATCACTATCAAATGACGTATCTGGAACATAAGTGACATCCGAAGAACGATCGCTATTCGATGATGGCTCACTATCTACGTAATTATCATGAGTGTTGGGAATTTCCGGAATCTGATCTAATTCGACATTCACGCACATTTAGGTCCTTGAGGAATTTATTTTCAAGAAATGTTACGTTACGCGCAATTGTCAAATTAAATGTTTTTGTATCCAAAAGTCTATACCCTTTAGTACTCTCGCAGTGCCCTGAAAATATGTAAGGTTTAGTTTTTGGATCCAGTTTACTACGCTTATTCTGTACAGCATACGCTAAACATCCAAATACTCTTAAATGTTCAAGGTTTACCTTGGATCCAGTAAATTTTTCTTCTGGAGTGGCCCCTCTAACCGCTTTTGTTGGTGAACGGTTTTTCATATAAACAGCCGTGTTTGCCGCTTCAGCCCATAGACACTGACCCAACCCAGCCTCCAGCGACATACAGCGCACAGCCTCCATAATGGTGCGGTTCGCGCGTTCCGCTACAGCATTTTGCTGCGGACAATGAGGGACTGTAGTTTGGTGTCATATTCCACATTCATTTAAAAAAAGTTTGAAACGGACATTAATGTACTCGCCACCATTGTCGCTTCGTAAAATTTTAATTTTCTTATTAGTTTCGTTCTCTACTAGCGACTTAAAAACTTTAAAATTCTCAAAAACTTTGTCTTTACAATCTATAAAATAACAAAATGATTTCTTGAAAAATCATCAATAAAAAGAAGCATATCAAGTCCGTGTGAATCAGACCTAACACCTCTGTAGCACGTGTAAACGACTTTTTAGGATAGGGAAGTTTTGTTGCCTTACCTTCGATACACGCGACACATTGATTATAAGTAGAGCAATCATAGTCGATGCCATCCGCTAAGCCGTTTTTAAGCAGATTCATGCTGCGACTATTCAGGTGTCCTAGCCGACGATGCCACAATCCCTGGCTCACAATAGGCACCTTGGTTTGCACTATATTTTTATCAGTGGGTACACTAATTGGCATACTAGTTAATAATGGTTTTGCGGATGCCGATTCGGCTTGTAATTTATAAAGCTTATTTGCATCCCGTTTTGCTACAGCTATAACAGTTTCATCGTCATAAATTTTACATAAATTTTTATCAAAAATTACACGATAACCTTTCTTAGTCAAAACATTGACTGACAATAAATTACAAGTCAACTTTGGCACATATACGACAGAACTGACAGTCTTTAAATTGTTTTCTAAAATAAGTTTTACGTCACCATGACCCGCAGTAAAAAGTTTTTCACCGTTTGCGACTGTTACTTCCTTCGGTGTTTCTTGAGTGAAGTCGTATAGTATACCTTTGTTATTCGTCATATGGCAAGTAGCACCGCTATCTACATACCACACGTCTTTCTCCGGACTCACCGCTAACGCAGATAAAAGGGTTCCAGTCTTCTGCGATGACTTTTCACTACTTTGAGAAACTGACGGCCTTTCTTTAGATATTTTTTTATTGGAACAATCTTTTGCATAATGTCCAAATTTCTTGCAACGATAGCACTTAGGGCGTTTTGTACTCACTAGAACCTTATCCTGTGTACCAGAAGTACCTTCTCCATTACGTCTCTGTGTTTCTTGCAGTAATTTTGATTTTACAAGATCACTTGACAGAGTCAGGCTTGAGTGTTCCAGTGTCATGATTAGTGGATCAAAATCCTTGGGTAGTCCACTAAGCATTATAATCGCCACAAATTCGTCTTCTAGGTTGGCACTTATATCCTGAAGTTGTTGAGCTGTATCTTGAATTTTTGTAAGATACGCCTTCATACTCTCAAACTACTCTAACTTTAGACTGAACAGCAATCTGAGCAACCCCAATCGACGACATAAACCTTTGTCTTCAAACGATTTTTGTAAGTTTCTCCAGGGTTGAAACGCAGTACTACTATTTCGGACAACAGAGTAGACAGATGGCTGAACACTGAGACAAATACGTGCCAGAACTTTTTCCTGTTTCTTCTTATCTTCGCACGCAGGTTTATCTGTGTTTTCTGTGCTGGCCTCAACGCACTCAAACAAATCCTCATTGATGAGGATCATCCGCATTTGAAATTTCCAGGAGGAATAATTTTCTAGCCCGGATAATTTCTCGATGACCAATTGTGACGCACTCGCCATTTCCGCGAAACTTTTAACACGATTAAAGTAGTATTTTCGTTTTTAAAATCGCTCTGCTACCATATTAGAGAAAAAGACAGTTTTTCATTTTTGTAACTAACGTCTATATTGTCAACAACCACCTAGTAACCAAGTAGGTATAATCTTCACCATATAAAGTTAATAAGTACACTCGCCAACAGTTACCAAGTTGGTTGGAATAAATTTTTCTTTTAAAATGTGTCACCTTTTGGGTTATTAATCGAAAAATATCGATCCTATGTAAAAACGATGACAGCCAAAATGTAGAAAATTTAATTCTTAACATCTTTTGCATAACCATTTATCGTGTAAAATTAATAATATACGACTTATTCAGAAAATAAAAATCCATCCTTCAAATCAAGATGGCGGCGAACGCAGCTAACTGAATACCGCGCAAAACCAAATGTAAACTGTCAGTGACCTCCCCCAACGAATTCTGAAAGAAAATTGCTATCATAAGATCATTTCAAATTCTATCTTTCCTGGAGTACTAAAAACAAACAGTAAAAAAAAAACCAGTGTAAAACCGTATCAAAATATTTTGTGCGATTCATAAGAAAGAAGTCAATGAAATATACAGATTTAAAGACGTTATTTTATTTTATGCTTTATAATGACTAAGGTTTGGTTTAACAATTGTATTATCTGTCTGCTTGTCTCTCAGCTCAAATAAGATAACAGGAGGAGATAACTTAATTAATATGTCGATAAATAAACGTTTATTAACATCACTCACCTACTTCCACAGTAGATCCAAACTAATATCTATTATAAAATGCGAAAGTAACTCTGTCTCCCTTTCTGTATGTTACGCTTTCACGCCTAAGCCACTGAACCGATTTTGATGAAATTTGGTATAGGGGTAGATTAATTAGACCTTAAGAAAGGACATAGGCTATGTTTGGTCGCGATAACCGACATCCGCGCGGGCGGAGCCGCGGGCAAAAGCTAGTACTACCCAAGGGACAAGTAGAAGTATACTTTTCGTCCAGTCGTAAAACAATGAGATATGAATTTGTTAACTTTATAGAAGGTAAAGATTTTACACTCCGGAGGCGGAGGGGGAGGTTATGTCGGACTCGAACCGACTAAACTGGTATTTTAAATTTTAAAACTGCCCACCCAAAAAAATGGTTAAATAACGTAGTGTTTAAGACTAGAAATGTTCATGAACATCAATGTCAACCTTTGAAAATGCCGTAAGGCGAAACCGATCAGGTTCAATAATAAATACTGTCGAAAAAGTACAAGTATACCCAATATGTGTAGATAATTCGTGCCCCCGCCCCGCCAAGACGAGCCAAGCGAAGCGCAAGGGCACTACCTACCTTTTCTCGAAACGCTTCGTCGTTTTTTGAACTTTCATAACTTTGCTTTGGATGATGCTAAATAGTTAAAATTTTCAAGATAGAATGCCATCAGTACAATCGTTAAACATAGAAAGTTTGAATGTCGTAGCTATTATACTTAAGATTTTATTAATGTCTCAAAACCCTTAATTTCGTCACTGACTCATATAATCGAAGAAAAAAAACGTTACATGAATTTGTATATATATAGGTATTTGGAAATGAATCACAGGGTGGATTCGCAATAAATATTCTGCCGAGGCGTTGTTTGATCCGTTGTGCAGAGATGGTAGTATGCACTTAGCTCGTTGGAAGGCCAGGGTCCTCGCTGGTGTGCCTCACGACCAAATGATGGCGTGAAGCCCGTTGCGAAGACCCTGGAAAAAGAAAGAGTGCGGGTCAGTATGTCACATGGGAACTACGTCGACTGACCCACTAAAAAAATAGCAGGTGAAGATAATCTCCCCAGCGGTAGAACACCGTAGCTAGAAGCTATAAGAAAAAATATAATTAAGCAGCGCAAGCTGGTGATGTGACCTAAGTAGGAAATGTTGATCTCATATTTCTTTTTATTTACTTTTTAAATAAAATTATATTTTCTGAAAATGCATCCTAGCTAGATCGATTTATTGCCCCTGAAATATAATATTATGTATGTACCCCCTGTATACTAAATTTCATGAATATATATACAAGAATTTCTCGTTTAAATATACACTTGTGGACACATCTATTGGCCCACCTTGCATTTTAAGTTTCGTTTAGTCCTAGCAACAAATTTATATTAGGTCGAGCAAAAAGTTTTTATGCAGTTTTGAACCAGGCACATTCATAATTTTATTGAATAGTTTTATTTTGAATTTCGAACACAGAATTTAAAGAAACAAAAGACAATTTGGAGCCTGTTCGTTGATATTAAACAATCGAATACTAAGAAAACTTGAGTTTATTCGTTTACTTGGGTTTATTTCTCGAAAGTGTGATTTTTCTCTTTGGTTTTGCAACAAACATTACTTATTCTTAGCATTAAGGTGAGGTTCTATCAATAATCTATAGATACTTCGCCTGAAGTCGCCGCCCAAGCTGTGGCACTTATCCAGGCCGGATACAGCCAAAGAAATGTGAGTGCTCAACTTAATTTAAGTCGATCTGCGGTCCGAAATGTTTATCGGAGGTACCTAGAGACTGCCGACTTTGTTCGTCGCCAAGGAAGGCCACGATCTCGGGTCACAACTGACAGGCAGGATCGATTCATCGTGACGACCAGCTTGAGAAATCGTCACCTTACCTCCATTGAGATACAAAACCAACTTCGCGACTTCCACGGAGTATCTGTGAGCGCTCGAACTGTTCGGAGAAGGTTAGAAGAACGCGATATGGTACCACACAAACCAGCTAATGGCCCCAAACTAACGCGAACCCACTGAACAGCGCGTCTTCTTTTCACGCGCACTCATTTAAATTGGACTCAGCAGCATTGGAGCCGTGTACTCTATTCTGATAAGTCTAAAATTGCGTTACATGGCAATAATGGAAGGAAGATGGTCTACCGACGTAAGGGAGAGCGTTTTGCACAATGCTGCTTTCAAGAGAGGGTTGCTTATGGCGGTGGCTCATGGACTATCTGGGGCGGTATATCCGCGAGCGGCAAAACTCAACTTGACGTTGTTACGGGACCACGGTTGCCAACATTAAATGCTGAAAGGTACATTCGTGAGTACTTAGAACCTCACGTAATGCCATACGTGGACTATGTGGGCCCAAATTTCCTTTTTATGCATGATAATGCAAGAGCCCATACGGCCGGCATCGTCAGGGAATATCTTCGGGATAGGAACATTACAGTTATGGACTGGCCAGCCAGGAGCCCAGACATGAACACGATTGAGCACATGTGGGACGAGCTAAAAAGACGTGTTAGGGCTCGTTAGCCAGTTGCCCAGACGATGCCGGAGTTGAAAACTGCGATAGAAGAGGAATGGGAGATGATCCCTCAAAATTTCATAGAACGGTTGATAAACTCTATGCCTAATCGTATGAGAGCTGTCGTAGATGTCCATGGAGGCAACACGCGTTATTAAATTAAACCTTTATTTATAATTAAACCTTTATTTTGATAAAACATGCTTTTTATTCAAAAATCAACTGCACCCATCAAGGCGCATACGCGACTTGTTAGGCGTAGCTCCGTGTCCTGTGGAATTCTGAATTCAAATTTAAAACGATACGATCGAAAAAGATGGTAAAATGTATCAGGTTTAAAACTGCATCAATAGTTTTTGTTCAATCTAGCAATCATATTTAGGTAGGGGCCATCGAAACTTAAACTCTAAGGTGGGCCAATAGATGTGTCCACAGGTGTACAAGATAAATAGTTATAAAGTAAATAGAACATTCTAATATGAAGGGAAAATAGTGAGTGAGCACATAGTTGTGAGCTATCACAGTGTACAGCATGATAGGTAGTCCTTTACCATTATTTTAAAGACGTTCTTGACGACAGTTGACGATTGCCGAAACCATACAGTTCATGGATCTACTAAATTAGTATAATACATGTTAATATACTGCTGAATAGCTCTAAAGGTTGATATAGAGTCATTTGCATGCTGTCCGACTGCGTGCAATCTGGTGGCAATAACAGTCAGATTGCAGTGACAGCGATGCATACCAAAGAGCGTTAGGACTGTCTCAGACATTATGTAATTTAAAATATGTGGATTAAGAGCGGTCTTCGCCAATAATAGGGACAATTAATCTCATTGTGTTAAACGTGAGAGCTCAGTTTAATTGAATGGAAATTCTCAGGTGAAATTCAGCTTTAGAAATTTTTAGAACGTAAAGGCTACGGGGTACTCAGTATTAGGTATAAGTGACAACTTCTATGTTACCTAGTAGTTCCTTAATTCCTTAGTTAGTGAATACTATAATTTGCGAATACAAATCTCTAACTTCTATATTTGTTAGCCTCTTTACTTACAATACTGTTGTATTTACATACTGTTGTATTCGGTAACTACAATAAGACAGTAAAAATTTCTAATAATACAATTTTTATTTATTAAATGGCTATTAGAGCAAAGCGGGTTGAACTTTCACGAGTGATGGTCCAAGAGAAAGCTTTGCGTTGGTTTACAATCAGACAAGCTATCTTCTAGTATACTAAGGCCCATGTTCTAGCATGTCACTCAGCTGAATCGTGAGCTTTCTGAGAAAAAAATTGTATAGACAATCTGCTAGACAACTTGTCAAATTTATTAATGTGTATACAATCGTTTCCCAGCTAAATCGAGATTCAGCTGAGTGGCATTTTAGAATACGGGCCTTAGTTCTGTTTAATTTTCTATCCTTTTTATTTCGAGCGTGTCTGTAACCGCCTTTTACTCAACAACCGCAATTCTTTGTGTAGTTTAGTGACTCGTTTACGAAGAGACAGATTTTAGTAAGTTGCTCAAGTTAAGCAAAATAAATAGTTAATTATTATTAATTCGTCTTATTTTGAAATTCAAAATTGACACAAAATCGTTACAGTTAATATAGCAAGGCTTGAGGGACAACGTATATTGTTGGGTGAAGACGGACCATTGAGGATCAAGCTGACCTGACCTGCAAGTTGATAGGTACACGTAATAAACAACAGACGAGGTTCTTGGGCAGGCTTTTCTCCCAGGGTTGGGGGTCAGTGGCAGTCGCTCTCAGAAAAGCCAAAATGCGAAACAATAACAATAAGTGTACCTCGGACTCCAGTGCCATCTGTGGATGCATGCAACTGGGAAATCGCTGTAGGCATGATGAAATAGTCAGTAGTAAAAGATCTTTTTACTGTAAACTAAGCCGTATAATGAATTTTATTGCATTATGCTAATTTATTATGCAATTCAATTTGGTTATTTTTTATCCACCACTGAGGTGGCAGACAAGCACACGCTCCATCTGATGGAAAGTGGATACCGTGGCCTATAGACGTGTGCAACACCACGGGAGTCTGTATACACAGAGAGTTTCCGTGGCGTCAGTGTAGAAGGTAAAACAAGAATAGCCTCTGGTCTTCCCACTGACAGCACAAACACTCTCTAATGAGCTCTGGCTACCCTACTCCTCTTACCCTTCATCTAAGTTTTGGTCATTTTTGCCTCCCAAAGTATAGCGAGTGCTTATTTTGAAAGTCTTTTCGCAGCATAAATACGCCGGTTTAGTAGGCAAACCTGTAGGCCGTGTAGAATACCACCCTTTCATGTAAGATATCCTCTCGCAATCAGTGTAATAATCTTGCGCAGTATCTTAAATTATGATTTTAAGAATTTTTATATCCAAAAAAAAGTGCCTCGAGCACGAATAACATTCGAAATCGTAACGTAAACGTATCAAAAGAATGGAGCATTGCGATTGGTGCACAGTAGGCAGGCGGCCAATCACAATGCTTCGTTTTCTGGATACGTTTAAGTTACGAATTTGAATATTAGTCGTGCTCGGAGTACAGGTCTGACAGGACAAGACATTAAATTTACTGGTATTCTCTGTAACCTACTTCTAATATTACACATTTGAAAGTTTGTGAAGAGGTTTGAGCTTGATTCGGTTGTAATTTGGTACAGAAACAGATTATAGTCTGAAATAACACAGGGGAATTGGTTCCTGTGTTTCATCGTAGACCACTGCATACCAGCTTGAGCCCTTCGAATCGATATAAAGACGGGCGTTGAGGATCGTTGATAATCCACATGTGGCTGAGAGGTACCACAGCGCCTGCGACGCTGTGGTGCCTCTCAGCCACAGGAGGGACTTCGCCTCACTGCGTGTGTTCTACCGCCTATAAAATGGTTTGTGCTCAGATTAATTGCTTGACATGATGCCCACAGCTACATTCTATCATTACAACGCTTGCTAAAGACGGGGAATTTATCCTCACACATTGCGACCAGAAATGGTGCGAGCCGTGCGGTATGAAAGGAACTTCATCCCACGCACGCTCAGGCTGTGGAATAAGCTCTCTGTTGTGGTTTTCCCAGGCGACTACAATATGGGATTCTTCAGGGTCGGCTGCGCGAGTATGACGCCCCTGGTGCTGCTTTCTATCAGGTGGGCCGTGTGCTTGTCTGCCACCTAAGTGGTATAAAAAAAGACATCACCACTTACCAGCAGGTGAAGTAGAGGTTTATCAGTGTTCAAAATAATTATCCCCTGCATTTCTATTGTCTGATGGAAGGTAATCCTGTCCTTTCGACCTGTTGTTGTTTGTGTACATGTCGACTATCTCCTAAACTGGAAGTGTGAAGTAGCAAGTATAGTGGCTAGCATTCATTCAGCTTGTTATGTGCTGAGCCTTAGAGATGTTGTACACATGGAGCACCTAAGAAGTGTGTATTTTGCGTTGGTAGAATCGAAATTGAGGTACATCATCATTTTCGGGGGGGGGGGGGGATGGCAGTTATGCATATAGTGCTCAAAAGGCATTCGTCGCGCAGAAAAGAGCCATCAGAACCATGGTGCGCATAGACCAGCAAAACTCCTGTAGGGAACATTTTAGGGAAGTACGCATTTTAACAGTGCCCTGTTTATATATAATGGTTACATTGACTTTCTTCGCAAAAAACATATACACCTTCGAAAACAAGGAAGGCAGAGCACTGCGTGGAAGCACTAGAAGGAAAGACATGCCTTCAATAATTGCACCCACGCTAAATGTAGTTAAACACAGCCCATTTTATAGCGCAGTCAAACTTTTCAACAGCCTTCCTTTAGATATTACTAGCTGACCCGGCGAACTTATTCGTACCGCCAATATTTTATCGCTCGCGTGGCGTCACATCCCGTTCCCGCTGCACCCTCTACTATATTAAACATGTATTATACATATAAACCTTCCTCTTGAATCACTCTATCTAATAAAATAAACCGCATCAAAATCGGTTGCGTAGTTTTAAAGATTTAAGCATACAAAGGGAAATAGGGACAGAGAAAGCGACTTTGTTTTATACTATGTAGTGAAGAGCGCTGTATATACGAAGGAGCGAGAAAGACTCGCAGACATCGCTGGCCGCGTTCGAAGGCGGCTCGGGCGTCGGAGGGCGCAAACCGACCTCCGCCCCCCATGAGCGCGGGCCTGAGGGTGACGGGTGGAGCCGTTCGTCACCCTAGCAGAAGCAGGCCACGGCGGCGGCGCGCATCGTAGCACGATGCGCGCCCCCCCCCATACCGGGGGCGAGTCGGGGACCGCGTGGTCCCCCCTCCCGAGGATAGCCAGACCGAACGGAATGCGAGGGATATGTCAAAGAGAACCTCACCTCCGGCCTAGCACATCGATCCACAGACGGCGTGCGGCTTAGTCGGTTCGAGTCCGACATAACCTCCCCCTTCGGCTCCGAAGGGGGCGGGGGTATCCGTGGGGAAGTCCCAGACGTAAAAAAAGGTATACCTCTCGCTCCCACTTCTACTGCATAAAAACTAACCATGTAACCGTTTTTGATTAATTCGTTTGTGAGATCATAGTATTTATTTTTCTTTAGTGTGTGGTCCTTCGGTATATTTGTTTCCCACGGTACAGTAAGTCCAGACAACCTGTAAAATTTGTGAATGTGTATACAATCTTTACCCAGCCAAATCGAGATTCAACTGAGTGGAATTCTAGAATACGGGTCTATATCTTCTCTTCTTTATTCTTGCGTTAATCCCAGTCGCATCCGAAGATTTCACTTTGGAGTTTGAGGCATGCTTTTTTCCAGTCTAACTGCAGTTTTTAATCAACCTCACTATTTCCCGTGAAGCGACTGCCACCTGATCTCCAATTAGTCATATCCTACACATATATATATACCGTAAAATATGAACGCATAATAAATAATCTTCAGAAGAAACAAACTTCCGTTCTAAATTAATTTCATTATCATAAAAATTAATAACAGAATGTGTGTTGGCACCCAAACAAAGTTCCCATACGCCATATCTGTTACAATAATTACGTTGCAAGATATCTTTCAACACAACGTGACGTAAGAACCATTAGTTTATGAAAAAGTCACAGACAAAATCCTCTACAGGTTTACAAATAAAATTTTTCATTTTTCCTCATCGGATATAAATGTCAACGTAATATAAAAATATCATACACTCGTACAAAAGCAACCTGAGCGTGTTTATATAAATAACTGTACCGCAGTGGGCTTATAGCCTAACCTTGTGAGCCGTGAAGATCGTTTTAGTTCACCAAGTTATGCACTAGATGGAGCTAGTTGTCGCGAAAGTTCTTAATCGCGCAACTGTTTTCAGGCTACGTCACTTTTTATGTACCACGGTGTTATATAAATGATTTTTTTACTTATTATAGTTCATACAGATTATAAATCTTTCATTTGTGATGTAAGATTATGTTTCAACATGACTTTGTGGTTTTAAACTAGTTTTCGTGGGCTCACACGCTTTTATCTTATCTGCTATGTATAGATTTATTGTGTATTCAATTATTCAATATTATAATGCGCAATTACTTGTAATATCGTATGTGAACCATGTTTCTGTTTGCTGTGAAGCTACTCACATTCGAAGTGTTACGTCACAGTTAATCTACGTACATTGTAAATATTCATCAAACTCATTGAAATTCAATGAAAGTTTATCAACAAATGGCGTCATTATGACAACATAGTGCATTTAGTCTCTATGACATTATAAACAATTCTGTAAGTCCTGTACTTATATTAGACCAAAAAGTAGAAAAGCATAATATATCTACTAAGATAAGAGATATTATATAGAAGGTCATTGGATAAATTATTCTGGGTCAAAGATTAGACGTTATAAAACCTAGAATTGAGAAATACCTATTAAGTCTAAAATACTTATTCTTACATAAAACCTTCTAATATTTAGACATTCAACCATAAACTTATACTCTTTAACGAACAAGCATACACAAAAGATGCCACACAAAAGAATCCATCAAAAAATAAGGTCCTCAAATTAATATCTGTTGACAAAACAAGATGGCTGCCGCAAATAAACCGCGTAGCGTTTCTGAAAGCGTCCGTCTACGGATGCGTGCATCTCTCTCCCACGCGGTATCTACGCGGGCGAGCGAACGTGATGGGGATAGTACCCCGTGGGGCCTCGTGTCAAGGTGACGTACCCTTGCGCGCGCGCCGCACAAACTTGCACCGAGGTTGTTCCAATTTGCGAATTTTGTTTTATGGTTTGAATTGAGGTTCTTTTATTAGCTGCCGTTTCATTAAGTATATTGAATGGACTGAAATATTTGATTTTATATTGTTGAAGTGTTTTAATGGAGTATCGTTGTTAAGACATTAATAGATACGTTTTAATTAGATGTTTATTTTAGTTGTCGTGTTGGCGGTTCGTAGACGTAATATTAGCTATTTCTAAGAAGATACGTAATAACGTGTAAACGTATTTAATGGAGGGGAATGATAACCTTATGATCGTCATTATGATAGTGATGGCGCATTTGTGTCTTTAATTATTCACGCTGCTATGTCTTCGAGGGGTAGACAGAGGTATCTATAACGTTCTTATTTCGTCAATTAGGATTTCGGTCTCATGTAATAGGGGACGAGAGTATTGACGTCAACTGCTTGCTTGTCGAATCTTGAACGTGAGAAATCTCCGCCGGAGCCGGTGGGGGAAGTTATGTAAGCCTGTGGGTCGCAGTGCAAGGCCGAAGGTGAGCTAGCTATAGTGCATATCTCTCACACTCCGGCTGACCCAGGGCCATCTCTCTTGATCTGGCCCTCTTCAGGTAGGGGGAGCAGTGGGTCGCCGCCATCGTGGCCATGTTTATCGCCTGAATTCTTCTAAACCATATAACGGATCTTAAACGATTTTCACTGCCATTTAGATTTTTTTACCAAGTTCTTTGCCTGCACACGTGTTTCTTCCTGCCTACAGTCCGGTGTCTTTTAAGCGGGGCATGTGAAAGCATCTGATGAAACCGTCAAGCTAAATGCCATTATTGTAGCATTCATTATTGATGTCTGTAATGGTAGTCCTCATTGTTGAGCTTACTATTAGACTAGGTGAAGTAAATTGACTTGTCCATTATAAAAAAAATTAAAACCTTACTTAAGCTATTCTGACCTCTACGTCTAATATTCTTATTGCAGGGCTGTAATCGTACAAGAAAAATATATTTTATTGTTGTTGCAAAATTTTATTATGTGCGTTTGCGCACGCCAATCATAAATCAAATTACTTGTATCTCGCAGAAATGGTATGGTCACACAGCGACTTGCTGCTTTGGCGATAGTGTAGGTTTGACCCTCAGAATATTTATTTTTGCGATTCGTTTATTGGCCATGGCCCGATATCAGATTCCAAGTTAGTGGTAGGTTCTTTTCTGAAGTTCTATTAATCAAATCCACGGCATATAAAATCAAGAAAAAATGCTGTTAAGCCTAGTTAATTAGATAACTAATAGATTTCATAGGGTCTTACCAAGATCTGCTGGGCCCAAGTTAAACTAATCCGTCCTGTAACAGCCAAGGAATCGTCTGTTTTGAAGAGACGAGTGGGCACTGAGTACGGATTTTAGGGGACCAGTGGGTTCATACCCTGTTAATCTAGGAGAAGCGTCCGTTAATCCCTAGGATTTTACTTCGATTAATCCTTAAGCCTTTACCCACGCCTTTAACACGTCTAAGGTTTAATTTCAGCAGTGAAAATAATTGAACGAAAAAAAAGACAGAGTTACAGATGGGTTTGGCTGGGTATAGATTAGTACCCTAATAATGTTATTCCATAAAAATATTAATAATAGGGGTTAAAGTATGAAATTGCCGTTTCAATGTAATAGGTACTTCGAATTGACATAGAACCTTCATGGTTTGAGATTTTTGAGTGAAACTTTTTCCACATGGTACCTATGTAGTTCTTCATTTAAAAATGTGCAACATTCGATTATCGACTTTCAGTTGTTTTTTTATTCAGCTTAGACAAGAAAGATGGATACTTCGAAAATTCGAGTGATTTTTGAATACGAGTTCCGACGCGGAACTAACGCGGCAGAAACAGCTCGCAATATCAATGTTGCGTTTGGAGAGGGGACTGCTAATGAACGCACCGTGCGATTTTGGTTTAAACGCTTTCGTGATGGAAACTTTGATTTGAAGAACGAACCACGAGGAAGGCCATCCACACAGGTGAATAACAATGAATTGAAAGACATGGTGGAAGCCGATCCGAGCCAAACTACCCAGGAATTAGCTGCATGGTTTAACGTTACCTTACCAACAATATTGACTCATTTGCGTCAAATCAATAAAATAAAAAAATGTGAAAAATGGGTACCTCATGATTTGACTGATCTGCAGAAAGAAATGCGTGTTGAAACTTGTGTTGCCTTGTTGAATCGATACAGAAATGAAGGAATATTTTATCGAATTGTGACATGTGATGAAAAGTGGATTCTTTACGATAACCGTAAGCGAAAAATGCAATGGCTGACCCCAGGTGAAACGCCACAACAGTGTCCTAAAGCAAAGCTTACCAATAAAAAGGTAATGGTAACTGTTTGGTGGTCTCAGCATGGTGTTATTCACTATAGCTTTCTACGATCTGGTCAAGCAATAACGGCAGATGTCTACTGTGCCGAACTCCGAACAATGATAGCAAAACTAGCAGTGAAACTACCCCGACTCATGAATCGATCTTCACCATTATTGCTCCATGATAACGCGAGACCTCATACAGCACGAGAAACCGTTTTAACTCTACAGGAACTGCAATTAGAGACTATCCGTCACCCTCCGTATTCGCCAGACCTTGCTCCAACAGACTACCATTTTTTTCGTGATGTGGACAATTTTCTATGTGATTAAAAGTTTTCTTCTCCGGAGGCAGTACAAAATGCTTTCACACAGTTTGTCGAATCTAGATCACCAGAGTTCTATCGCAAAGGCATAAATGATGCCTTCCTACTAGATGGCAGCAATGTATAGATAATAATGGTAATTATTTTGATTAAATAAATATGTTAAATTAAAAAAATAAACGAATTTCAATTTGTCAGTACAAATCGGCAATTTCATACTTTAACCCCTAATACTTGTCAAAAAATATCTCGTATTACATCAAATGATCGTACCATAATTGCGCTCAATAACCAGAATCGAGTTATTTACGTTCCACGTCTTTTGGACGCCGAAACGTGTCCGAATATGTCGTAATACTGAGACCGTACTTAAGAAAACCTTTGTGTGTTCATCAGTTGTTTAATTCTATAAGCACTTCTTATTTAGCAAAACCTTAGACAATATGGTCTACAACTTCGCCCCACTTACTTTTGCTCTAACATTTGCTGATTTAGAAATAGGTATCAAACACAGTTCCTCATTCAGTTACAAAATTAATTGTTTTCTTATTTCATAATATACTGTATAGACACAGTATTTACTACAAAGTGAATTGCAAAAGGCGGTTTGAAATACGCGTTATGTGAGTTAGCTACTGCCCATATTTCCGTTAAATTGTCATGGATGTATAGTATGTATGATGACGGTTATCGCGACCAAACGTAGCCTAAGGTCTAATCTAACCCTGTAAAAAATCATCAAAATCGGTTCAGTGGTTCAGGCGTGAAAGACAGACAAAGATACTACATACATACAGTTTCTCATTTATTATATTAGTCTGAATGTCAAACTTGTACCAAAGTAATCGCTATTTCTTATGCTACGTTGTATTGGCCATTACTGTGTATAGTTTGTTGTCTAGGGTTTTGTTAAATCAGAAGTGCTTAAAAAATTTAACAACTGATAAACACACAAAGTTTTTCTTAAGTACGTTTTAAGTATCGCGACATATTCGGCCACGTTTCGTAGGCGCCCAAAATATGTGGCATGTAAATAACTCGATTCTTGTTATTGAGCGCAATTGTGGCACGATCATTCGATGTAATACGAGACGATGTTCGTTTAAATTGTGCAATTATGAGATTATGTATGCGTTTGATCAGAGACACTGAATATGAGATCAAACATATGAAATGTGTCAATGTCATCATTTTATATGCACCAATCAGCGACGCCACAGTGCGTAACGAAAAATAAACGTCTTTAATAATAATATCGATTATTGATATAAGATAGTAATATAACTCATATATATTAATGATATTGATGTATTATTTAGTAACTATATATTTTTTTTTTAGTTTCTGCGCCATTTTATTTTGTGCCGCCATGTTCCTACATGACTTATCTTTAGTTTATTATACTCGTACATCATTGGATTGATTCACTCATCAACTTCCAATTTAGAGCACAGGGTTCTGTCTCACTTTTTCTCTTGATTTGGCTTATCTTGGTATTCACGGGCGCGACTGCGCTTCAGCACATCGTTCCTTAATCATCAGCTTTACCGGCTTTTACATGAAGTTGACTTAGTCTCTCAAGTCTTAGGTCAATTTAATACACCAAGAAAAATAAGTGAAGATACTGGACACTGAAGGAGGTAGGACACGACGGTATTTCCATCCAATTGAGCAGTCCGACTGGGGAAGCACCTCCGCCTTACAGAATACCGTGGTCATAATAACCTCGTGTTGTGTATCCGACGGTGAGTAGGGTAGCCAGAGCTTACTGGAGAGTTATTGTGCTGAAAGACCAAAGGCTAATTTCTGCTTTGTCTTCTACGCTAACGGCACAGAAACTCTGTGTTTACATGGTCGGCAGCACGAGTGTGACTTCCCTGGTGTTGCACACGTCCATAGGCCACGGTAAACACTTTCAATAAAGGCCGTGTGCTTCTGCCATCTCAATGGTATATAAAAAAAGATTGTCGAATAATATATTGCAACTTTGTATCGAGAATAATGTATTGCAATTAGCAATACATTATTGTCCACAGTGCTCTAAAATCGTCAGCGTAATTGAAAAGTTGCCAAGGTTAGGGATCGTATGTAATTATTTTAATTCTTAATCAACCAACCGTAAGCTATCTATTTAGATGTTAGTTTAAGGCTGAGTTCCATGTCCAACAACTGAAAGAACTGTGATTACATACATACATAATTATACTCATTGCTGTGTAATACCGAAGGGATAGGCAGAGTTATAATAACGTACACATTTCGCCGATTATGATTTTCGATCACACATATAAGATGACGAGCCTAATCCTATCAAGGCAAAGTCAAAGATATATATTCAATCTAGAACAACATTCTAGTACCTAAGTTTCCACCGCTTCCAAGGCGCTGGTGGAGAAGAAATGGCGCAGCAAACTCGACTGCGGGACGTCAACTAACAATAGTTATATCCTTAAGGCTAAATGTGGACGAATCTATATTTGTCTCGTGTCTTAATCCTAGTAATATTATAAACGCGAAAGTTAGTTAGTATGGATGGTGTTTGAGACGCCGAGGCGGGAGCTTGTGGCGGCCCTGGGGTGAGAGTGCTAGGGCACGCCGTGATTGCGGCGGTAAGACCCATCATGGGGGAGTGGCTAGAGAGGCCACACGGTAGCCTCTCGTACCGTCAGACGCAGATTATCACCGGGCACGGTAGCTTCGGGCGGTATCTGCATCTGATGGGTATAGAGCCAACGCCCGAGTGCCATCACTGCGACGCGAGCGTGGACTCGGGGCTGCACACGCTCACCGAGTGTCCGGTGTTCGAGACGCCGAGGCGGGAGCTTGTGGCGGCCCTGGGGGTGAGAGTGCTCACGCTCTCCACCCTGCTCGCGGCGATGGTCCGCTGCGCAGATGCGTGGGCGGCCAGCGCCTCCTTCTGCGAGCAGGTCATGCTCGCGAAGGAGACAGCAGAGCGGGCGCGGCGCGATGAGCGAGAAAGAATCGCTGACATCGCTGCACGCGCTCGAAGGCGGCTCGGGTGGACGATGCGCGCCTCCCCACACCGGGGTTGAGTCTGGGACCGCGTGGTGCCCCCTCCCGAGGAGGGATGGCCCTGGATCAGCCGGGGTGCGAGGGATATGTCGCATGACAACCTCACCTTCGGCCTAGCACTACGACCCAGGGACAGCGTGCGGTTTAGTCGGTTCGAGTCCGACGCAACCTCCCCCTCCGGCTCCGGAGGGGTGAGTATCCGTGGGGATTTCCCGCACGTAAAAAAATAAAAATAAAAAAGTTGAAACTGCGGGGAGATTCTTCTTCTACTTTTGTGTCAATGATACAGTTTTCAATCAATTAATTAATAAGCCCACTGCTGGACATAGGCCTCTCCCAATGTGCGCCATTTCGTACGATCACTTTTACACTACGTTAAATTATTCGAGAAGACAATTCTGCTATTACGACCGCGCTCTCAGTGAGTTTTATTTAGATCGTCTTTGGTGCTTTTTACATGAAACCAAGTGCACTAGTAATAAATAAATTGCAAGTTAATTTGTAATGTCTGATTTAATGAGAATATCGGGATATAATTCAGCATTCTATTAGTGAAAGAATTTTAAAAATTAGATCCCGTAGTTTTTTTAGTTTATTGATTACTAATAAACAAATCGTTCCCCCTTATAATATTATTTAGTTTTTGTCAGTGATTGCCTGTTAAGCTATTTTCTTAAATGTAATTCTGATCTCTTCCTTTTGAAGCTATTTCAGGGATAAACAGGCATAAAAATAGCATGTAGACTAAAATTGGAAATAGTCTGGAAAAACATATAGGCTGCTTTTTAATCCTGGAATTTGTTCCCGTTAACTATGGTAAACGGGATCATATTGCTACGCAGGTGGAGCCACGGTCAACAGCTAGTATGGTACAAGTCTTATATGAAACTTTAGCCTGCGTTTTGTAATAAGGCAATTAACATTTTAATTGCAGCGGAAATTGCGCTATGTTACTGCAATTAGGTAAAGCTGTTAAAACAAGTACTGCTAATGTTTCTTACTACAACATACGTAAACGAACTTACACGTGTTTTATTACGTTTTATGATTTAGTTCTATAAATTGAGAATTTGTCTGAACCAAAATCGGTAGAATTAACTGCCTAGGCTCTTAACTAAACGGCGCCGTTCAATTAGCGGCCTGAATGGTGTTCAGCCATTTGATTAAACGGCTAGGCAAGTAGCTTGGATCGATGACATTTTATTTTTTAAATTACTTGCCTAGCCATTTAATTAAAAAGCTGGTAAAATTATTTTTCCGGTATGGTTATAAAAAAATTAACTTGTGTAACTTTCTCAATAAACCTATCACGTATTTTCTGTGAATACACGTCTGCCTATCTGCAACGGGATTTACAGGTGTGAGTATATGTATGTATGTATGTGTAATTTTCTGTATTATTGCGGGGTGGTGCCTCATCCTATGAATGGCCTAAGCATAAGCCAACCAGGTTGTAATAAACATTTACGGCTGAATATCATTCAGGCCGTTCAATTAATAGCGACATTCATTGGCGTATTGCAGAACAGTAGCCCCCCATCCCGGGAGGGATTCATTTGTCTCTCATTTGGCTGTCGTTTATTACTGTTAAAACGTTCCTTTAATTCCCTATTATAAATTCTCTAGCTAGGTACAACTAAAATATGTAAGCTAATCCAAATATGAAAGTAGGATTTTAATGCACGTGCATTATATTATAATGCTAGCTTTTGCCTGCGAGTTCGTCCGTGTAAGTTCGGAATAGATGGTCGCTTCTGTAATCTATGTGCTAACTCGTTGCACCTATTTTAAATTATTTGTATTGTAAAGAAAGTTTTCTTACAGTACGGACTAATAGCTGGCTAAACTAACAAGAACTACGAAATAAGAATGACTTCTTCTATGGTCTAGGTAAGCGCTGAGAAAGGGTTTTAAGGAAAAATCCTTGACCTAAACATTATCATGTATCCACATTTATCAATGTTCATAAGTTAATGGTTTTAATATTCTTCCTTCCTCCCTCTTCAACTCCTCAAAACGCACCATTACCATAATTAAGAGGCTTGCAATAGATAGTCCCTGTGCGAGAGTGTCACGAAAATAGCCCTGTTTAAATTCATAAGGTTTTTTACACTGGAGAAGCGGTACCTTTCTTTCATAAGACGCAGGTTCGTCGTGTTCGTCGTTGCATTCTGTTCTTATCACTGGGATGGTTTATATTCAGATTTACTCAATCAAAAAGATTTCAGCATCATACTCGTATATTGAGAGTCGTTTTTTTCTTTTTTAGATAAATATCCACTGACAATCATACGCCATTTGTCTTACAAAAGAGAGCTGTAAGGACAATGATGCACATTAAACAGACCAAGTCTTGCAGAAAACATTTTGTCAGGTTGGAAATTTCGACGGTACCGTGTTTATACATCCTTGTAACTCTAACAGGATTAATTAAAAATCTGCACAAATATGAGACAGAAATAGAGAGGGGGGAAAAGTCTGAAAACGCGTAGAAAGGACTTATCAGTATTCTATGTCCCAGATTAAATGTGGTTCAACATAGCTCCATAGTCCAATCTTTAAAACTATTTTATAAATTAGCTTCTGCTTCTAAAATATTATTAGATATTAGATAGATTAGAGAGATAAAATAGAATTAGAGAATTAGATTAGATAAAACGTTTAACTATAAATTGAAATCTTATTAGAAAAATGTTACTATAGCATAAATGAATTCATCCAGGACGATATTTTTTTACTATATTTATGCAGTGATATGAATAATTAAATATAAATGATCTATAGTAATTTACCACTTTGCTACTGTATTGCTCTAAAAATGTTAATACAAATAATATAATTAAATAACTTAAACTGTATTTTGCGCAAGACAGTTCGATTTTTCAGTATTTAGTATTATTTTCTACAGTTGTTTTCTACTGTCTTATGTCAAAATATTTAAATAGTACCTATTTACATTACAACAATACTTTACATTTTCAACCTTTTTATAACAAAATCTGATTGGGTTTGAAACATAATGTCAAAAAAACGTCTCCAAAGGAATAAAATTTTAATAAAAAATATAATAAGTTTTGTGTGTGTGAGTGCTTCGAAACAAATCACCCCCAAAATAGCTTTTAAGCCGTTGTAACACCAATAGAGGGTGAAATTTCATAAAATAAGTAATACGTTTTACATCAATTTAACTAGCTACGTAGCTATAAGCGCTAGAACCTCACTAGAGGCTCCAGTCTACCTTACAAGTGGAGCCCCGTGAGACGACTCGTCATTACATATTCAAGGAGTCTTATATTGCTATCCGAGCGTCTGAAAAGCACTCCTGTATGAACATTTTGTATGCACTTTTGTTATATTTTAACACGATGGATTAGAGTTTAGTGTTTTCGGAAGCATGCAAAGAATTCTATGTATGTACTTATACTACTAGACTGACTCAATAAATTTAGTATCACGAAAGACCCCTATTTGGCCAGCATATATGAGCGATATTTTTAGCTGTCATATACATAGATGACATTAGAAAACAGTACACTATGAGGAAGTGCTTCATCAAATGGGTACTTTCCTGTAGTTTAAATTAGTAATTTAACTAAGCTCATTAAATTAAGATTAGTAAAAGAACGGCAAAAGTTGTGTCTGCTCTAATTTTATCGTTTTAATGTATTTAATTATTCACCCAACATGTAATAGACAATATATACCACAAAAAAATTATGACGTCACAATTTTATATTTCATACAAGTTTTCTTAAAACTTACCGTTTTGACATTAAGTAGGTAAAAAGTACCTAATTTGATAAATACCCAATTGGATATGGTAAAAGGGACGATGCACGCGTGTTAAGTTGGTGAAGCTCAAAGTTTATGACTAAAGACTCATTTACATGATGCCATTTTTTTAAATATACAAGAGCAATTATAGAATGCAATAAATTGAAAGCAATAATTAACCATTAAGAATTGCTAGCAACTGTTTACACGTAAAAAAATAGAGTGGAATTATTGAATGCAAGTCTTTACAAAAAATAATTGCAAACGCCTTTTGCTTACACCAATATATATATAATAAGTATTTTCTTTGCCATGAGATTATTGCTTATTCAAGTTTTTATTTGTCTAAACACATACTTGTATGTGTGTGTACAATTTTTTGTCGGGTTGCTTCAAGTATTTGCACGTATTTATTTTTAAATTTTCATTCAAGTTTTGAATGATTTAACACCAAGAAGTTTTGGAGCAAACCTTGTCCAATTTATCAAAGAACCTGTTGTTTAGACCACACAAGTCATTTATTGCTTCAATTTAATTGTAAACTTGCATCGTGTAAATGGAACTTAATAGTCAATCCCCACTGAAAAAGCAGCGGCTGACAGAGGCTTTTTCAGACAAAATATTACAAACCATTTTAAATCTTATCCATGTGAGAAAAAGATCACAATCATTTGAAGGCGAAGGAAGAGCAGCGCGGCGCTATGTAATACTTTTCGCAATCATTTCTAGTGCCGGCCGTTGCTCTTTCACAATGGGTTGACCCTTACAGATAACAAGATGTCAAGATGGACTAATTTGTCCAGTTTTGGTTCAGACATCGTATCGTTATATAGTACCGATAGATGATTTTGTTTCGATAGTATTGATTTAATGATAAATCCATGAAGTAAATAATGAATTACAATACAACATTTCCTTAAGTGCTAGACCGCAGTAAGTCCGATATCTGTCCCCTACAGCAGCAAGTACATACCACCAACGAAGACTTTTCTTAGTGCTTTTATTGTTACATGTTATTCAACAAAGGATCTGTCGGTGGGCAACGAAAACGGGGATAATTCCGAGTAATCCACGAAAATTACAGGAATATAAAGTAGATTGCAAATTTATGGTCTTGTAATTAGTAGAAAAAAAAACGGTCTTATAGCGACGAAATTTGATAATAATATAAAATATAACTCGATAATATAAAAAACCTTTAGCGATATAACGAATGGACAAAAATATCGTTTATGATGTTTGAACTTCATAGTGCGATATTCTACGATATTTTATTGTTTCAAGTTACTTAACTTTTTTGGCATGATAAGCAATTTTCAGTTCTAGTGATTCTTGTTTGTCTGACTCTTCCATGTTAACCAATTCCAATCCATCGACCACTTACTTTATAAATGTGATTAAAACTTATTCCCAAGAAGAATAACACTAAGCGCTACTAACTCATATATAATATGGAAATGTAGTGCTGTTAAACCACGATTTTCTATCCTACGGTTGTAGGTGGTTGGAGGTGGGTGGTACTCCCAGTGGGGTGGTTTTGGATAACAACGGGAAATTTAATTATATCCTTCAATGATTTAGCGTTAGTTGACACGATAGGTATAAAAATTTCAGGCTGGATTTCACGAAGTTTAATTCCTGTTTTTTTTCTACCTCAGGTGGCAGAATTAAACACGTTTTAGTCAATGATCTACTATGTACTCCGAAACCGGCGGGCTTGCATGAAAAGTTTAATGACAGTGCAAGAAAAAAAGCATGAGTATTATGTATGTATAAATTTCCATTATAGTCGAATATTCAATTAGACGAAGTTAGCTGACGTTTACTGGGTTATCAGTTTTTGATGAAATAAAATAGTATTGTGACAGGTTATGACAAAGTGAATGATTATGACACAATCCTAGTAAAATCATTCGTTGATTCTTCTTTGCTTCCGTCAAGAAAGTCATGACAATTAATTGAGCGCCGCGGTGCTGCGCTAAGAGTGAACGAGAATTGAATGCATCACTATTACATTGAATATGGTATCATTATTTCACAAAGTGACATTGGCTGCTGTCCATTTACTTCGTCTAATTAAAAATTCGACTATAGACGTGAAAACAGAAGGCTTGTTATATCCACATAAGTAATAGTGAGTGAGTCCATTGCCGCCAATCTAACACTTTTTATGGTCAGTATGTTTGCTATTGTATAAAATATTCACTCACAATGGTACCTAATAGAAAGCCGGCAGGAATTGGGTTAAAGGGATCTCTCTCCACTGTAGGAGCTGCCCGTACTATCGATAATAAAGGCTTCATTTTACCATGATTACAAATTTAACAGTAAAAATATCAGATTAACCAAACAGAATTCACACAGTAAAATTGATTATCAATTTTACTGTGTGATTAAACGCATGTGACACTGACTTTCACCCATGAAAGTACCTCATGGGTAAAAATTTTTAAATTTTCACGTGTTTGTGACCTTCCCTAACAGAACTTATCTCGAAATGACATTAAGAAGGATGCCCTCAAAAAAAAAAAGACATGTTACACTCCGGGAGTGCCGGCAGAAGTGAAAACGTTTTCTTTCTTTGTTTCTTCGTTATATACAGAGAAAAAGATAAAAATAACATACCATACCATACTTATAATAAAGCGCCAATCATAAAACCTATCACTAATTTTCTGCTAATTTTCTGTCATAAGAAATTAATAAATTACAAACAGAAAAAATAATCACAGAAAAGTAATAAATTACAAAAAGAAAAATAATCACAAAAAGTGTCAGAAGCCCAAGTTCGAACCCGGTACTATCTGAAACCATAAGTACTTACAGTCGGAGCTCACTGCTAAACTAAGAAGCTTCTTATCGTATCTTGCAAAATAAACAGTCTGTATGTAGCTAATGTTGTATGACGTCAGTCGTCGGTTACGGTTCAAAGGTCAAGTGATCCTGACGCGCGAGTTTAACAATTTTTACCCATCCAACGCCGCTAAAGAAGTTTTCACTTCAATAATTTTTAACTTCACCTCACCTCACTTGTCCTTATCGAGACATTAAACCAAAACTTAATTTGTCTGTCAGTCTGTACTAATTTGTGCTATACCTTCCTAACAACTAAAACATACCCTTTTACAACATTAAATGGTTAACCAAGCCCGACATCAATATCATAGCCACTTTGAATATGATTAATTCTGAAACCGCACGGACCAAACTGCGTGACGCTAATTAAGTTTAAAATATGTAAGTTACCCGCTGTTCCTCCCATTTTCGATTCCCTCTATAAAATGTTCGGTTCTAAAATATGTCCAGTTTACATTACTCCAGTAACATTCCAGTCCAACAATCTTTGGGTGAATAGGCAGAAATAGAAATGCCCATTCCAGTGAGTTATTCCAGTTCAGTAGATTTTTGAAGCGCGTTTAAAGCACTGGAATAATGTAAATACTCCAATCCAGTACAGCACTGGACTGGATTGATTCGCTGGATTACTGGACTGGAATAATGTGAACCAGATATAGCGCTTTTTCACGTTATTACAAAATGAAAAAAAAAATCGGGAGGAATCTAGAACGGGGGTATTGAAACAACCTTTAAAATATGGTAGTTAATAAATGTTAAGTTAATAACTCATAACTCATTTATTTATAAGGATAATCATTAACACGTCATATATTATATTACAGCAAGTTCCCCATTTAACTTGCTCTTCTTAAAACCATCTGCAGTCTTTCACACATAAAATAAAAATTGTACAAATGTCATCAATTCATCATAACTTGTTTTCGTGCAGTCAAAATAATAATATGTCAATAGTTCAAATTATAACAATGTCAAGTTCTAATAGGAGACAAATTGTTCAAGGTCAAAGCTAAATATTTTACATAATTCCAATAATGATAACCATTAATTAACATACAATTAGATTTTAAAGTTAAAATTTACCAACAATTATACTTATTTCACTGTTATCAGTTCGTCAAATTATTATTATTATTATTATTAATTTCTTTATTTCGAGCAACAAGACTCAATGTGTTAGTAACAATTGACTTATATAAATCTATGTTAGTATGTATAATAATTTAAGAAAAATTCTGGAATTAATTCAATTAAAATCAAAATAAAAATTGCAATATAATATAAAATGTCAACGAAAAATTACAATTTAATTAATTCAATTACAGATTAAAATGTCAAAGAAAATTACAATAAAATCAATTTCAATTAAATTTATTCCGAATGAAATATCAAAATTACAATTAAATTTACATTTTAATAAAACATGCTCTGCCTCTGAGTCATTTGTATGTTTGTCAGCACATGAACCATGCACGCATGGTTGATGTACCGACAATCAAACCTACTTGCAAATACATTCAGGATAGTGTTACCGCTGCCCCGGATCCTGCGCCCCAGGGATGTGCACCGCTTTCGCATCGTCGTATAGAAACAGTCGATGCGAGCGTCGGCGAACATCCCCGACGCGCTACAGTTCCGTGGCAGCCCCAAGAGCACCCGAAACGCATTATTATATTGTACACGAAGGGCGCTGTACTGCTTCTGCGTATACGACACCCACAAGCTGGACGTGTACAGGGATGTGTAATGTGTAGAATGCTTGCTCGTATAATCATCACTTCAGTCGTAGTTTAAAGGACTCTGTACTTGGAGCTGAGGTCACGTTAGGTGGCAACTTGTTGTACACTAACGGCCCCATGACATGAGTCGTCTTTTCAGATTTTGCCAGTGACCTTAGGTATCGATTTCAGTTTTTCGCGATCCCGTGTGTGAGACGAATACAAATTGCCTCGCTTCTCAAACTGCTTAAAGTTAATTCTCACGTGTATCGCGACCTGGTATATAACTATTGACGGCAGGGTGAGTATACCTAGCTGGGAAAAATATGGTCTAGCCAAATGTCCTGCGGTATCCCAACTATAGCTCGCACGGCTCGCTTCTGCATTCGTAACGCGCGCACCCAGTCAGCGCGTCCCCATAGCTCTGCACCATACTGGAGCAGAACGTACCGTTGCAAAATAGCACGTTCTCACCTCAGTACTAGATACCACCCTGGCAATTCGTCTGAGAGTAAAGCATGCGCTTCCCATCTTATTGCAGACCTTTTCAATGTGGTTCTCCCACTTTAGGCACCTGTCGATTTCGAACCCGAGAAAAGCAGGTAAGCTTGATCGTAATAGTGAGCTTAAACTTCATACTGTAGGAACTATTGTGTATTATAGAACATTAAAAATAAAGCTTTAATTCAAAACTTCAGTTGTGCTTACACGAAAATGATGACTTTAAAAAAATTTAAAAGATAGAACGAACTTGCGCGGTAAGTATGAGTTTATCATACAAGTTTGTTCTTTTCAATTTGCGCTACAAGTTACAAGTAGCTTTTTAATCCTCAGAGGACTAAGTTCATATATTTTATGTTTAGCTTATTTTGTTATATGAAAGGTTTCAGTGCTGTAGTATGCTGTCAATTTAAAAAATTAACCAAATTTTATTGTTAACCTAATGCACTGAATAGGGTACACAGTTGTAGTTCTGTTTTTACTATCAGGGAATCAAATAGATACCCTTGCTAGTTATAATTAAGTCAGTAATTATTAATTGATAGTAATAAAGAAGTAATTAAGATAAGTGACACGTGCGCGATAAACAAATCGTTGTTACTTCTAGGATACTAACATTATACAGTATGAGATAAATACACAGTTTAGTACATTTTTCCCTAAAATGTCACGTACAGTCAGCATCATTAAAATGTACTTGTCTGGATACCATCGACCGGCGTGATTGTGTATATGAATATGAATACCCTACTAACTTACATAATTCTGGAAGACCGATTGTTAAGATAGTTGGACCTGTCTGGACACTTACAACTATTTGAGTACTCTAATAACCAATATAAAATTGGAATTTTGATATTTGGATTATTTTGCCTACTTTTGTTAGCAACATTTTAATGATGCCGACTGTACTAATATATGTACAATGGGTAGGTTACGATAGGCAAGACAATTAGTCGTCCTTGGCTGAATAGGCAGAAATAGAACTTACGATATAGATAGAAGCGATACGTTCCATCATGCGTACCTACTGCCAAGGAGTGAAATGCATTGCCCTAACCTGTCTTTCCGGATAACTATAACTTGAATGTCTTCAAGACTTAGAGTGAAAGCTTACTTCTAGGCAAGCGTGCTCCACCATCAATCACATCGTCACTTAACAACAGTATCCCTAGCACGAACAACTATCGTTATCTAAGTCTTCAGGCTTTCACGGCCGGCGTTGCATGTAGAATATACTGCTTCCGGGCTGTTTGGCTATGGTCGCAACTTAGCCGCCGACGAGGCAAGGTCTCCGAAGTCGTCGTCGCCCGGCCCTGCGCCACTGAAGATGTCGACCGCAGTGATCGACGAAACGTCTGGAACGCAAGTTTCACATAGACCACGGCCAAACAGCCCGGAAGCAGTATATTCTACAAACCATCGTTATCTTATCGTAACGTATTGTGAGAACGGAGCATTGTGATTGGCCGGCTTCACACACACGCAGATTTACCATAGGCAGCCAGCCAATCGCAATGCTCCGTTCTCTCAATACGTTTACCATACGATTACTATAGTTGTTCGTGCTAGGGGTACAGTGGCATAGTGGTTAAACGCGAGCCAGTCGACCATAAAAATACCATAACTATTGAAATGAAACCACTTTTTAACTATTTCTATCACGACTTGGTATTATTTACAGTTAGCTCCACGTTTCGGTTTACCTGATGTCAATTAGTAACCTACATGTAGACTGGCTACATGTAGGTTACTAATTGACATTGGCGCACATGCGGTACGTCATTGCTGATGTCAACAATGACGTACCCCATGTGCGCCATTGAACGCACAAATTTTATTCATGCCATAGTTATCCCATAGTAGGTATGGAATGAGCGGAGGCTATTCGGGCGTCCGAAGACCTCCGTCCCCCATGAGCGCAGGCCTGGGGGGTGACGCGTGTAGCCGCCTGTCACCCTAGCAGAAGCTTCCCCATATCCGATGCTAGATGGGGTCTCCGTGGGCCCCACACTGGAAGAGGCAAACTCGAATGGGATAGCCCTGGGTCGGCCGGGCTCCGGCAACCTACGGCCCATAGACGGCGTTAGTCGATTAAAGTTCGACTTAGCCCTCCCTCGCCGTGTTGAGTATCCGTGGGGACTTCGCGGACGATAAAAAATTAAATGAAAAAGTACCTATAAAATGACTTTGGTGCGATTCAAAAATGTTGCGCTATTTAAAAAAAAATATATATAGGACACGTCAATTTGACTTCACCTCGCCTGATGGTAAGCTGAAGGCAAAGTCTCAGGAAAGAGGGTCACCATTGCATACACGTACCATGTTAACAATGGTGGCACTCAGCTTGACGCCCTCATCAAAAGAGGATTAAATAAATAAATAAATAATAAATATTCCACAATATTTCACACAACGCTATCTAGACCCATGGTAAGCATAGCTTAACTAGCTTGTGTCATGGAATCTAGAATGCGGATAAACATACTTAGATACTTTTTTTTTTTGTAAATACATACATAATATACATAGAAACACCCAGACCAATGCAAATATACATATTCATGCATACAAATATTTGCACTGAGCGGGGATCGAACCCGCGCCTCCTGCGTAGCGGCCGCGTTCACTACCGCCACCATCGGTCCCACTAATGCTGCGACCCCACAATCCCACCTGCTCGGCTATGCACTTGCTGAACCCTGAACGCAATCCAACCGAGATTGGATTACTAAAGAGGGCTTTTCGCAATGGTGCACGGTGGTACCCACCCGGCCGAAATTTGTGCCATCAAGTTTCTACCACCAATGCCTCAAGTGGTAGCTACAGAGCACTCGCTCTTAATTTTAAATCCCGTGCTTATACTACTTATCAGATAGAACTAAATAAAAGGTAAGAGAAACAGACGGTGGGGTCAAACTCATTAATTTATAGCAACGGTCGGGTCAGCTTATGCTTATAACAGTCCGTCATCGCATGCAAACTTGTACCTACAAGTTACGAGTTGATTAGATTAATGTAGGTAATTATTCAAACTGTATTAACTAGGGCAGGGTTTCTCAAACTTGAAGCTTGCCATAGGTACTTACTGACTTCTAAAAATTGGTTAAACGCGATTCCCCCCTTTCTCGATTACCTAATTTTTTTTGTTTTATAAAGCGTAATAAAATATTATTTCAGAATTGAAAAATTTCCAGGGGAATCACGACTAACGCCCGAAAATAAAGTTTAGAAAATTAAAATAAGCGTTTAATTTTTATTAACGATTGTTTGTATTGTTTTGTCAAAGACAAGACAAGAAATCCAACGGGTTCAAATTTCTTGCATACAATCCTTGTCTTTACAATTGTAAGCAAATCGACCCATTCTCGAATGATCCGCGGACATACATTATAGTCACTGTTTATCTTTATAAATTATGAGATTTACGAGAGCATCACTCATTTCAATAAAACCACTTTTAACAGAATCCGTTAAAAGTGGTTTTATTGCGATTTATTTGGTATTACATATTTATATTTAACCCGACGTTTCGGCCTATTTTTTAACAGCAATGTCCGCGACCAACGGCTGCTGATGTTTTATTTCAATGATAAATGGGATTTCAACGCTTTACGTAAAGTATCCGGATATTATTCTTGTCTTGCTACTCAAAAATCAATTACAGACACTGCCAAGATTAACGTAAATTTTGCCTTGTACCCCATACGAACTACTGATGTGCGTAAGTCAGCCAAGTAATATGCGTAACCTCATTTTGAGAAACTGTGACGTAGGGATTTGTAATATAGGAGTGATATAAATTACTATGCGTAGTGACATATATATTTTGTTAGGTAGATTTATTTATATAAAATCTACTTCGTACCTATATTATGTGAGTGACACCGCAGTCTAGCACACGTTGCTTTGAATAGGAAACGACAGGCTATGATTCATTGAAAGAACTTATCAGAAGCGGTAATATACCTACTGCCTTAAAAGGCTACGTATCTACACAGTGTGACTTCAGGACTCGCAATTATAAGATTCCTACACGTATCATACTGGTAGTGAAATTTAAATACTAGTAGTGTATTTAGTTTATTTTAAGCACGCATTTTCTTAATTCTTTATTTTACACAAAAAATAATACAATAACAAACATAAATAAAGGCTAACTTAACTCAGTATTGCTGAAATTTTAATACACAAGTTAAAACCATGATCTTCATAATATCACATACTTTTATTCCTATCTTCTTCTTACGTGTCAAGTTTTACACTACGTTAGATTATTTGACAGTAGAATTCTGTAATTGTGACCGCGCTGTCAGTGGTTTTATTTAGATCGTCTTTGGTGCAGGAGGTAGGACATAGGGCACATGAAACCAAGTGCGCCACGGACTTGAACAGTAAATTCTATTAAAAAAAGCAAATGTTTGATGTATAAATATAAATATAGTCGCGGGCAACGACTATTTACAAATAAAAATGGCTGCCATTGTCAATCAAATGTCATGGACACACTTTCTAAATTCAAATCAAGGCTTGTGTGAAACAAACGATACCGAACAAACGGTTTAAAAGTAACCGTTTCGAATTGTATTGATTTTAGTAGTTTGTGTGGAGTCAATACTTCATATATCTTTCTTTATACTAGATACTTTATCTTATCGATTTGGATAGAAAAATTGAATCAGTCTAGGCGGGGTTAAACCCGCGATCTTTGCCTTACAGGGGCAATTCAGTGACCACTAAGCTACCAGACATTGCCCTAACCAATTCCAATTTCTCCTAAACCCCACCTACACCAATTCAATATTTGCCTACCTTAATAGTTCTGTTTGACTTTTGCTATATATTGTTTTTTTGTTTTACAGGTATGTTCCAGGTTTGAATAACTGTATAGTTTTGTCATCTGCACAGGTATAGTATTTTTTGCTACATTTTTATATTAATGCACATTTCAACGGCAACACCACCACGGGAGTCACGTGCCGCCTATCAATTGCTTTTCAGGTGGTGCTGGTCTAATTTGGCTTTTCTTTTCTAACTTGTCTGCGCTTCCACAGACGATAGGTATTCTTTCTTCTCGCGGTGCGCTGGGCTGACCGAAGTCCATCTGCAGACTTACTCGTCGTGGAAAGTCCCCCTTGTCATTTTATTTTTAACGTGCGAGAACCTACATAACCCCCGTCCGTGGCCGGAGAGAGGTTATGTCGGATTCAAACCGATTAAACCGTACGCCGTCTGTGGGTCGCAGTGCAAGGCCGAAGGTGAGGTAGCTAGTGCATGTCCCTGCTACCTCAGTTAAAAGATTTGCGATAGATTTTTGATACCTTATCGTTGTGACATATATAGTCCTTATCGTTGTGGCAATTCATAAATTTATAATGATATTGGATTCTGTCGCGATTCAAATGGTATTACCGTAAATTGGGGTTACTTTGTGACATCTGGGTAACTTCAGAACAATTTAAATTTTCCATCCATATAATCACGCCTTTATACCCGGAGGGTTAGGCAGAGGTGAATTAACACCCAAATTTCAACAATCATTGTATTCGGTCCCATTATCCCATGTAATAGGGGGTGAGCATCTGAGGCTGGGTTGTATATATATAATTCAAATGTTAAACAGCCCTAACCTTCAGTTCCCTAATTCGCCGTGTACGATACCGCATGAGAAGAGAATGTCAAATTCTACTCTGCTGGTACCACGCGGATTGTAAATTTGTTTTATTTTTTATTGCTGAAGAAAGTGAATTGATTTATATGAAGGAATGTTTATTAAAATGTGATTTTAAATTATTCCAAAGTCTTACCATAGAGTAATCCTAGTTCACTGTACTTAATCATTTAAGTTACATCTTCTTGACATCAGTTTACGTGTTTATCACGATAAAGGATTCTGTTTAGATATAATTTATGTGTTATTTTAGTGTCACTTTATTACACTGAACCCGACGTTTCGATTGCTTGTCAGCCATCTTTGACGTGAAATTAAACTTAAATAAATCACGATAAATTCTTTTTTATATTACTTATGTGGCAGACAAGCACACGGTCCACCTGATGAGAACCTCATATTGTAGTCGCTTGAGAAAACCACACAAAGGAGTTCATTCCACAGTTTGAGCGTGCGTGGGATGAAATTCCTTTCATACCGCATAGTGCGTACCATTTCGTAATGTGTGAGGATGATTTCCTTGCCTATGGCAAGCGATGCTATAGACTGTAGCGGTGGGCTTCATATCAGACTATTCTTCTGAGCAGTACCATTCTATAGGTGGTAAAACACACAGCGAAACAAAGTCCCTCCTGAAGCTAAGAGGTTTCATGTCACCTGCGAGAATGGGATTGTCGACAAGCCTCAACGCCTCTCTTTGTACGGAGTCAAAGGGGTCAAGCTGGCATGCAGGCGCTACGGCCATAAAAATCCCTTTAATTAGTTTTATTACAACGTTATCGTAACATTGCAACATCATTCATTGTTTCCGATATTTCGTATGAATGTCGGGAGATGAGTCCCACCGTCGCCCTAAGACGGTAGTATAGGAGAATTTGGATAGCTTTAGGTGTGGCTCGGTGGCTCAGTGGTCAGAGCATTCCCCCTGTAAGGGAAAGATCGTGGGTTCGGGTCCCACCTGAGCATTCACTTTTTCCTATTTTAATCGATTTGAAAAGTTAGCATAGTAAATGCTTCAAAATTTCATTCAACATTGGACGTATCTTTGATTTGTCGTGATAACCGACATCCACGCGGGCGGAGCCGCTGGCAAAAGCCGTCATAAATGAAATATAATTATTTCTTCTACTTCTTGGGGTTTCTTCTACAAAACACGTGAATACCTCAAATGTAAGAGCCACACTTTCCAGACTCACGTATCAATAAGTGTGCTACAATTTCCTGAGGATGATTTTCTATACTTCAACGTCTAAGCGAACTAAGTACCGGCTAATAGCTAGCTCAATCTATGCCGAGCAAATATCTTTACCAGGCCTTACCATAACTGTGTAGTGAAAGTGATCCTATTTAATATGGGCTTCAAATGACTTGCGCAATGTAGATCCGCAAATTAATTACCGTTAATCTAAGTACCTACGCAGTATTTTATTAGTTATTCTTAGTCTCCGTGTGATGACAGAGAAAGAATACGAGTATCATCACCCCATCATCTAAAAAGCAACTTACAGGAAAATACGCAGACGATGTCAATGCAAGAGACGAAAAAAATGAAATAAAACCTTTTTTTTGCTTCATAAAGAATATTAGCAATCGAAATTATTAATATTCCCTCTAACCCTTCCAACTTAGCTAAATTGCTCGAGTGGGTTCACGTCGGGAGTGTAATGGCCAGGATTCGAACCCGGAACCTTTCGATCGTAAGGCAAACCCCTTAACCACTAAGCTACCGATGCTTCCCTTGTCCCCAACTTGTGCCTCCCAACATTGGGATAGGCCTATGTCCAGCAATGGACTACCGTTACAATTGGCGAATTGATTGATTGATTCTAAGTTTAATCTACAAGAAAACATCGATGGGGAGTAATTTTTCGACGCCTTAACTCTTTGGCCTCTTTTTTTATCTATTTTGTTATATTCTTGTAAATATTTAGCTTACACGTTTTAGTTTAACTTAAAAAATAATCTACAAGTGGAAGATTTATTGCCTGGAAGTCTCCCGAGCCTTTCCTCTCAAATTCATTTCTCAATTTCATTTTCCATACTTCTGAGTAACATGTGAGGCACTAGTACTAGCCTTCTTGTGGATGTGGTGTCAGACAACAGTCGCTCCCGCAAAAAGCAAGATGAGCAATAACAACGGAAAAGGAGGAAAGAGGGCCACATACCTCCATAATACAAGCTTTAGCTGCAATCAGGACTAAAACTGTAATCTTTTTTTTCTCTCGTTTGGTTAGTGGCGGACCTTTTGACAGAGTTTTTCAGGTCGCCTTATTGACAGCAGGGACCAACTTTTAGCGTGCCCTCCGAAGCACAACACCACCTGGTCACCCATCCCTCTGGCAACCTTCGCCTCGGTAACTTAACCCACTGATCGTTTACCGAGCTGTGAGTGAAAAATATAGTGGTATTATATCAAAGTGGCTGCAAGATCTAGGAACCCGGGAATAAATGAAACTTCACACGGTAATATCATAATAAGTACTTATATAGTCCGTTTTTTAAATTCAGATAGTAAATTGACAACTGCAAATGTGAAATTGTGAAATAATGATACCAGCTTTTAGTGCTTAGTGACGTGTTCGAAACTATCGACGATGTTTGTGGCTTAGATACAAGTGGTTTGGCTTTATTATATTTTAAGGAAAAAATTAAAATTAATGAGTTTTTTAGTTTCGTACACTATCCATATAAACTAACTATAAAATAACCTACAAAAATCTGTACTAAATTTAATTATTCGACAACTTTTGATACTGGTGGCACATGCATGACTATTTTTTAATTGCAATAAATCAGCAACAGAGGTATTTTTTTACGTGCGGGAAATCCCCACGGATACCCCCCCCCCTCCCCTTGGGAGGTGAAGGGGGAGGTTATGTCGGACTCGAACCGACTAAACCGCACGCCGTCTGTGGGTTGATGTGCTTGGCCGAAGGTGAGGTTGTCTCGTTCATATTCCTGGCACTGGCAATACATGTAATGTCATTTTACTATCTGAAATTAAAAACAGACTATAGTAACTTAATCTGAACAACTGTTGCAAGGAACGGGAGAGAGCAATGCAACGCAGTTGTTTACATTATGGCCGTTTTTTAGCAAAGTACTCGAAATGACTGTAAATACCTCAGCCGTTCCTGTTGACTGCTTGTTCAGATATTTGGTACATACATACCTTTAGTTCAGACGATAATACAAGTTAACCTAATATAACAATTTGGTACTAACATCAATACAGGTATGTAGGTGTTAGGATATGTTAAGATATTTTGAAAACTTTAACTGAAGAATTTGAATTAAATTCTTAAGCATTTTTCATGCTATATATTCAAATCGATTTAAATGTCACCTCAAAGACAGATATTGAAGGAGAAATTTGTATTGGTTGTGGCGAGGTCTGGTAGCTTAGTGGCTCAAACCCCGCCTAGACCGATTCAGCTTTTTCTATTTAAATCGATTTAATTGAACAATCTTATGCCACAAATTGGGAATGATAAATGTGACGACTATATGATCAGTGACCGGCCGAAGTTCAGTTGCGGGCCTGAAAAATCTGAAAAAGAAAACAGAGTAGAAGAAAGCAAGGCAGTATATAATTATTCTCCATACATTCCTGTCAGATATAATCTCCTCAACTTGACTTAACTTAATCCACCGATGATGACAAATTAGGACTTACACTAGTTTTAAAAAATAATCCCTGATAATATTCTAACTCCCGGCCGAGTAGAATTTAGGCCACCTCTTCTCTTCCCATGTGGTGTCGTACAAGGTGACTAAGGGATAGGGCTGATTAACTTTAACATCAGACAGAAATGTACAGCCCAGACTCAGCCTCAGATGCATGGCTCGAGTCAACAATAGTGCCCGAAAAACGGCAATAGACTCACCCCCTATTACGTGGGACCGAATACAGATTGGTGAAATGTGGGTGTTAATTCACCTCTGCCTAATCCTCCGGGGATAAAGGCGTGATTATGTGTATGTATTTATGTAATATTCTAACGAATGCTTATCGATCAAATCAGTTCAAAATCGTTTCTAGAATCGTTGTGAAATGTCGACAAGCTACTTTTGCATATCCTTTCTTAAGAATGGTTAGGACGTAAAAGTTTCTCAGAATAAAAAGGGTTGATTTATTTCGTGAAAGCGCTCCGACATCACTTCTGAGTATGAATATTGTACGAAGCTACAATAGATTTCATTCTTGATGTTGTAGTTCATATTTGATATTTTGCTCAATGTTCTACACGTTTTAGTGCATTAGTCGCGGATTTTAACATCTAAAAAGGATATTCTCTTAAACGTGTTTGATGTGGAAACTATTATGTTGAGATTTCGTAATGAAATATAAACGTTTTTATATTGCCTCTATTTTTTTTTACATTTTACTTTTAAATTATTGTTAATAAAAGATCTGTAGCTATACCTATAGGCAATAGATTTTCTTTTATTTAAAGTGGTCCGAAACAGGAATAACAAAAAGAAATCGAGAATATTTAGGAGTGTGAAACACCATGAAAACTCTGGACGATACAGGAACAAGTGCAAAACCGCATAAAGAAGAATTTATGTCTTCTTGAAATCTGCTTATAAGAAGGATTCTTCTCAATATTATCCGTGTTAAACTGTAATACGATTCGAGAATTCTTAGCGTTGTAAATTTGTGTAATTTATGACGCTCGTAAAATACAAATGAATATGAATATGCATTTTTGATAGTCTGGGAGCTCGTCATACTATTTTTTCTTCCATTTCATAGTACAGTCAGCACCAAAATCGATCTTAATTAGCAAAGTATTTGGTATTATTGCTTTCATGCTGATTGTTCTTATATTTGGTACACCTTTAATTCGGACTCGGTTCGTTAATTCAATAAAACAGTTTGGCATTAACATCATTAGTAGATATCAAGATCATTTGGAGTACTTTGCTGGTCCAGATCAATTATGATGCTGACAGTACTACTGTGCTGATGCTGGCATCAAGCCGAACTACTACAACACTACAAGTCCTGCATCGCGAAAGTGAAGTTCCCGCGCTAGTACAATAGATATACAACATACCAATAACAATTGTTACCTCCGGTAATTAAACCTCCGGGAACCTGCCACCTCCCCATGTACTTACAATAAAATCGTAATTTCAGAATTGAGAAGACAATTATTGCACGAATCAGAATGTCCTTACCATTGCCTATGATGCAGCCTTTTTGGGAGAAAGATTGTTTTTTTTCGGATTTGTGGAAATCGTAACGGTTCTAGGTTAAAAACCAGCGCTAAGCACCAGTCTGGCACATGCTCACCCAGGCCGCACTTGGCACGCTTGCGAGATACCTAATCACGATTATTTGTACGTTGGTATCAAATCATTGTTTATGTGTGCTTCAAAGGTTTGAATCCTGGCCATTACACTACTGACGTGAACCCACTCCTAGCACAAGCAAATCGCTTGTGCTTTGTTGAAGGGGTTAGCGGGAATATTAGTAATTTCGGTTGCTAATATTCATAAAAAAAAAGACATAGGTTATCCTTTTTTTTCTTTCTTTCTTACGTTGGAGGGGGCAGGTCCAGGGCATTCAGTGAACTACCTATGTCGGGATAAAACCAACTAAAACTAAAACTACTGTTCCTTCAGAGTGAGCCTTTGACTTACCATAACTTGGGTAATTTCGTCGTGAAGTTTGAGGCCAAACCATCATTAAAGAGACACGCATGGAACCCTTGGACACGTGGTCCTCAGGCTTGGAGAAGAGATTTTAGTTATTGAAATACTTTTTAACCGATTTTATCACGATTTAGTTGCTATTATTCATAGTTAGGCTAGTATTCTGCAGCTAATGGTTATGAGGTGACTTAAAGATGATAATTGTCGCATAGTTTGAAATGTAAGTTATTTCAAAGCACCAAACTATGATGAATGAATTGGTACAATTTACGCAGAATGAGCTCACTGTATCTTTAAGTCTTATTGTATTTAACTTTTGCCTAGATTTAAGTGAATGACTGGGTCCCAGGGTGGCGGTACGTTCCAACTATCCCTTTTTTATGGGAGTAACTAAATTTGCTTGTGCAAAACAGAGGAGATTATTATTTTTTAATCTTGTACTAAAATATCATTCAATTTTAATCTTTAGGTTATGTTACGTTAAGCATACTATTTTTTAAAGAAAATATTACTATTTTTATGTTTGAGTTGATTTATACAGATACAAATAGAGATAGTATTTACCTTCCTATGCAGATTCGAAGTTTTCTTTTCTTTTTTAAGTAAACTTGTAACATGTAATCTTAACGTTTTTCGAGTAATTAAAGTGTAAATTTTAATGAATAGCTCAAAATTGTATATAATAATTAAAAAAGAAATTTCGAATTCGAGTCTTTTTCGATTTCTTGCATTTTCTGAGAAGCTTTACTATGGTAACATATTTTTTTTTCACCATCAGAAAGTAGAGATTTCAACGAACAGAAAATATACCAACTTTTTGAAAAAAGCTGATATTTTGACGGGTGAATTTTCGATTGAAAATTAGGGTGCTTTTTCGATATTAATTCAAAATAAGGTGAAATAATAAATATTTCTAATAAAATAAATTGCAACGTATTTGGGACATAAAAAGGTAAGTTTTCACCAAATTTCGTGAAAAAAGGAATTTATTTGAAAAAGATAAAAATAAAAAACCAAAAACGTGGTTTTTAAATTTTTCACATAAATTTTGAGGTTATGTGAAAAAAGTGTAAGTATAAAAGTTTTAGATCTTTTTATTACCTACAACTTTTCCATGGGACTTTTAGTTTTGCCGGAAATCGAGAAAAGCCGTTTTTTACCCTTAAAACTCACCCCTCATCCCCTTCCCGACCTCAGATCGCCCGTAAATTATTTTTCCTTTCATTTTTATAATATTCTCCTCATTTTCTAATGGGTTTCATCCTACCATTATTTTTTTTGGTCTTAAAAATTATCGACCGTTGTCTATATTAAAATATAGGCATTTTCAAAGTCAAAGTCTTAGTTCTTTATTTGTTGATTATGGTAGTTATGGTGCAAAAAATTATGTTAGTTAGTATGTACTTTTAAGAAGTTTTATAAAAAAAATCGTTAATATTATAATAGCATTTCTCATATAGCATGTCTTTTAAATTCTTTTTAAACATGTCAATAACTTCTTCATTTCAATAACCTCGCAGATAAATTTTAGGTGGGTTTTGACTGTATTATCAGACCATTGTTATATAAAAACACATCCCTAAAATAGTGCTTTCACCTCCTGGCTTATACGTGTAAGCCTTGATGCCCATGAAGGCATGTTTATTTTTAACATATTTTATTGCTATCAATTTAATACGCTTCAGACGATACTTACCTTCGTCTTGTCGAGAATATTTATAAAATGACTTCATGGTTGACTATAAATCAATTGATGGCTTCATACCAACCTTGTGATTGTATTAATGGTAAAATTGATGTGTCTGATTCGAAGAATATACTGTACCTAGTTACTGGTAAAGCAGATATTCTTCAGGGTTGGGCGACTCGTGGCTAAGTGATAATCAAGTAAGTTAACACATTACCAAGTTAAGCAATACTAACCAGGTCAGTCTTAGGATGGGTAACCATCATTAACGTATTGAGACCTCTCCGTGACTCGGAGAGCATGATACACCGTCGTTTCTGGTTGCCATACAAACATCAATGGCATTGGTTATGGTCAGTTTTGGAAGTCTAAATATTTTTTATACCACTTAAGTGACACAGACAAGCACACGGCCCACCCGATGGGAAGTGGTTACCGTGCCCTATGGACGTATGCAACAACAGGGGCATCACAATCGCGCTGAAATATCCATAGAAATAGTCGGCCAATCAGATTTTACTACAGAAGTTTCATATATCCATATATCCATCCTGGGCGGCTTATAGTTCCAATAAGCCGCCCAGGACCAGGGCCAGGCGAGGTGTTTCTATAATTCGAGCGGTTCCTGCGGGCTTCCCAATGGATCGCATGGTATGGAGTTAGGTATAAGTAAGACACGACAGTATTTCCGTCCAATTGAGCAGTCCGACTGGGGAAGTACCACCGCTGTACATGCGGCTATATTAACCTCGTGTTGTGTTCCCGGCGGTGAGTAGGGTTTTTTTTGTAACGTGTGGGAAATCCCCACGGAAACTCCCCCCCCCCCCCTCCCCCCTCCGGAGCCGGAGTGGTAGGTTATGTCGGACTCGAACCGACTAAACCGCACGCTGTCTGTGGGTCGATGTGCTAGGCCGAAGGTGAGGTTATCTCGCGACATATCCCTCGCACCCCGGCTGACCCAGGGCCATTCCTCTCGGTCTGGCCCTCCTCGGGATTGCGTCGTCCAAGCGGTGAGAAGGGTAGCCAGAGCTCACTGAAGAGTTTTTGTGCTGTCAGTGAGAAGACCAAAGGCTATTCCTGCTTTGCTTTCCACGCTGACGGCACAGAAACTCTCTGTGTTTACAGGGTCGGCAGCACGACCCCTGGTGTTGCACGTTGCACACTATGGACGTGTAGTCACGGTAGCTACTTTCCGTCAGGTAGGCCGTGTGGTTGTCTGCCACCTCAGCGGTATAAAAAAATAACAGCAGGGGTTGAAGTACGCCTTTTCTTCCACCGAATTTCCTTTTGAAAATATTCACCCTTCGCCAGTCTAGCGGACCCCAACTGTTGAATATAGTTGGTGAAGTTGTGCAAAGTCTCGAAGTATGAAGGTACAGCAACAACAGAAGTGTGTTTCCGAAAGGTCCAATATTCAAATATAAACAATCAAGACGTATCCTTGATTTGGCAAGCGTCCATCGGAGCTCCAACTAGGTATCGCATACCGCCAAGCGAGGTATTGTTTACAATATGAGGTCAGCACAGCACCTACACTTAATAAGTATAATTTATTGTATGGGTAATACAAAAGTCAACGACATAAGTAGCCTAGCATATTTAGGCAACGCTTTTAAAAAAACCGAAGCAAGTCCGTTTTAGCTAGGGTTGCCAGGCGTCCAGATAAAGCCGGACATAGATAGGCTTTTTAATTGGACTTTTGTTTGGCTTTTTAGATTTCGCAACCCGCTGCTGATTACAAAAGCTCAATTTTTTTTCACTATTTTCTGTTTACGCTCCATGCTTTTGAAATCAGCACACCTCTTGCATACCATTATTATTATAGGTTTATATTGTTTACTTTAGATTCAAAGTTCCTAGGGCCACTTTCTGTCTCCAGCTTCAGACCCTGAATACTGTATGTAATAAGTGAGTGTTTGTTAAGATATAGCAAATGAGCTCAAACCCTACAGTTTCATCTTAAATCACAAGCATTCATACATACCTACATACAGAGCTTGATTTTGTCGTACCCATTTATACTGAGCTACAAAATCCTCTGTAGAATGTCCGGCCTTTTTACCCGAATGTCCGGCCTAATCACCCTGATGTCCGAGTAAACTGGCTGGTGTGTGTCCGGCTTTCAGGTTTGGCGACCTGGCAACCCTAGTTTCAGCCTTTCAGACTTTCTGGCCTTCATTCCACGTCATAAGTAACTACTATACCATATGGGGTTCTTCAAGAATGGCACTAGAAGGGCTCCTATATGGTCGGCAGCACGAGTGCGACGCCCCTGGTATTGCATACGTGCAAAGCTACAGTAACCACTTTCCTACAGGTGGGCCGTGTGCTTGTCTGCCACTTAAGTGGTATAAAAAGAAGGCCGGGAAGGCTAGAAGAAAAGAGCCGCATCAAATGTTGGGTACTACTGAACATATCTATGTAGAATGCCACGTCGGTAACCACTTGCCATCAGGTGAGCCGTGTGCTTGTCTGCCACCTGCTATAGAAAATAGAAGGCCGGGAAGGCCAGAAGAAGCCATTAAATGTCGGGTAGTTATCTACTGCACATATCTATTTTTTTTAAGTATATTAGCAACCGAAATTATTGAAATTACTAATATTCCCTCTAACCCCTCCAACTAAGCTAAAATGCTTGTGCTAGGAGTGGGTTCACGTCGGTAGTATAATGGCCAGGATTTGAACCTAGGACCTCTCGATCGTAAGGCTGACTCCTTAACCACTAAGCTACCGACGCTATGTGAATATGTAGAATGCCACGTAGTTACAGATGAAGAAACATACAAGAATCATATAGGTGCTATATACCTAGGTATACAAGAATCATCACTTCTCGTAGGTGTAGCGTGAGTAGCGTGTCAATATTGTTTAATGTCTGTCCTTCGCTCTATGTTACGTAGGTTTGTAAAATATTGTAATAAATGAATTATAAACCTAGTTAGTTGACGGACTGAATATAAAAAGAAGAAATCAATAACCCTAAATCAGAAATAGAAGGAATTATTGAAGTTTAAATTTAAAAAATACCCTAATTTTCATTGGCGAAGATGATTAAGACCGCACTTACTAAAACAAAAAAAAAGAAATAGCAAAACTTTAGTTAGTTTTTAAATAATAACAGTGACAATTAAACACAGTTCAGTTCGGGTAGAATCTGTATTATATTCTACCCGAACTTCAAAATTATACTAGTCTGTAGACTCAGAAAATACCCAGATAGGTAGTATCTATCTAGATTCTAGACTATAATAATTATAACAACCAGAATGGCTTCACCGCTTTTTATTCAATGAATTAAATTTTTATTCGATACTAGCTGACCCGACAAACTTAGTACCGCCTAAGAATTAATAAAAATAAGTTGCAATTTCCCAAATTTTCTCACCGTTTAAACCTTCCCTGGACATCCACAAATATTTCAAGACCAAAATTAGCTAAATCGGTTCAGCCGTTCTCAAGTTTTAGCGAGACTAACAGAATTGCAATTCATTTTTATATGTAAGAAGATTCCATTTTTTCCCTAAACCAACTTTAATTTAGTACTTATATTTGACGCTAGAGGTCTGTCCGTTCGAATGCAATGACGTGACGCTTCAAGACTCGTCCGCCATCTTAATCTCCCCGTGATCATGGCGGCTGAAATGCAACCAAAACTTAGAATACACGTGTAACATGATTAATATCTTATTTACTCTTAAAACAACAGTGTAACTATTTACATAAAACACATAAAAATAATACGCGATAAGCTGTTTCATTTGATTTAATTTCAATCCTGAGATTCCTAAACAAGTAAATCGAGTTCCACGATGGAACCGCTATTTATTAAAAACAACTGAAACCAATTCACGTGTCTCTAGAATGAAATAGCACGCTTACTTATCATATTATTATGTACATGTTTGCAAAAATAAACTACACAACAGCTGCACTCAGCATAATAATTGAATAAGCTTATCAAACCCTTCTATATATCCGTTAATATTACGCATCAAAAGAATCTGTACACACATTTATTATATATACAAACCTCCATGATACGTGTCTAGAAGCAACAATCCTGTCATGCGTACACGCCGACGCATCGCATAGCACTTTCCAACCCCCGAATGAACCAAAATAAAGCAAAATATCTGAAACTTTCGCGAATGCAAGTCTAGCATTCATGTTTATGCCGAAAATTTCAAATTTTTATACAGTTTTCATCGTGAATTTGTACGTTTTATCATTTGGCTACGTCATAGCAATCAACAAAGGCACGGGTAGCGATCTCGGCTGCGATTGCGACGTTGCCACACTATGCAGGAATGCGGCCGCGGCGTTGCCAACTCGCCACTCGATGTATCGGGCGATAAACGTGAGTGCATTGGGCGGCGACATCCGAGCGACCATTTTGTTTTATATACAAATGTTACCCCCTTCATGCACTTTATTTCTCTAATTTAACCACTTTTAAAACATTTATTTCCCCTATATTAGCTTCGAAATGTAAAACAAAGGGTCTAAAACGATATTATGTGTTTATTACAAAGATTTCTTTATAGAAATGTTGAATATTATCGTGTATTATTTTGAAAGGTCTCATGGACTAAAGAATTGCTAGCATGACGTTCATTTCTTCACAGTGGATCTCTGTTTTATACTGAGGCGTATATAAGTTTGTGTGCACGAATCTATTTATAGTCGGATAAAGGCAGCATGAACTGTTTGGCAGTTCGTCAGCGCTTGCGCATCTGATTTAGTTATGAACGTTTTGTAGTTCGTAGATATTTTAAGGGGAAATCAACAGATTATTGAGGAAAATATATGTAAATTGTTCGATGTCGACAATAACATGTAGTTATAACATATTTTTCCTGATTAATAAAGGTTTTTTGTAGAGGATAACATACAATATTATGATTATGAGTTAGAACTAAATTTATGCGATTAAATTCAACGATTTAAAATGGTAGATTGGGTACAGTCGGTTACAAGAGACAGTTGCACGTTTTATATAAATTTGTATGTAAAGGTGCAACCGTATTTTTTATAAATCTTATATTTATTACTTTTGTAAATCGCCAAAGGGGTAGGCAGGGGTTTATTAACAACATTCACACTTCTCCAACTATGACTTTCGGTTCCACGTAATAGGGGCCATTCCACCCATTGTTATCAAGTGGGCACTGTTGGATACAGAACAGCCCTATCCCTTAGTAGCTTTTTACGACACCCACGGAAAGAGATGGCGTGGCCGGGTGGACCTATTCTTCTCAAGTCTATCGCGATGTCGAAAGCCAATCCGTGTTATCAGACTGAGTCATGCTTTATTCTTGTTCGCTTCCCTGATTAGTGTATCTTCTTCTGTTGTATTGGCGTTGCGTTACCTTACCTTAGATTTTAAGCCTTAAGTATATCTTGTTATTTTAATTATTATGTCCTTGCTTCTATGTTTAGTAATTACCTACAAGTCTTAGGTACAAATAGATAGTTAAAGTACTCTTCAGTCAACCAATTAAACAATTCCTTCCTAAATTTTGGAAAAGGTAACTCTCTCAGGGTTCGTCGTATGTGATTGTAAACTATGACTATCATGCCGTTACAATTTATTTGATTAAAAGTGCTAGCTGACCGGGTAACTGTCAGTTTGGTTATGTCTCTTAAGCGTCACTTTTTATTCGCGCATGCTTTCTCAATTAGTTCCGGGTTATTTTTATCTATTTATATCAAGATTAGGTTAATCAAAAGAAATTAAGCGTTAACCCCCTTTCGCTAGTCTCCTGTAATAAGGGGTGAGTCTTAGGTACAAATAGATAGAGTTCTTAAGAAATTTTCAGAGACTAAGCAGATAAGTATTTACCTTTAAGTCTTAGATAAGCAGCATACGTGTTGCCTTTTTCCTACAGTCCCGGGCCCTTTTAGCGGGGCGGAAAAAGCATCTGATGAGGCGGTCAAGCTGAGGGCCATAATTGTAACATTGTTGGTGTCTGTAATAATTACCCTCTTTCCTGAAACTTTACCTTCAGTTATAAATACCGTTGCCATAATGACCTCGTATTGCGTTCCCGGCGGTAAGTATGGTAGTCAGAGCTCATTGGAGTGTTTTTGTGCTGTCAGCGGGAAGACCAAAGGCTATTCCCGCTTTGTCTTCTACACTGACGGCACAGAAACTATCTGTGTTTACAGGGGCAAAAGTGTGACTCGCCTGGTGTTGCACACGTCCATAGGCCACTGTAACCACTTTCCATCAGGTGGGTCGCGGACATTTCTTCCACCTCAGTGGTATAAAAAAAAATCAGGCGACGCGACGTCATAATGACGTGTCCTATTTAAACTAAAAACAAAGTAGGTATCCTCTAAAGAAAGGGTTATATTTTAACCTCATGTTTGATTCTTAGCTTGTTATAATTTAATAAAAAGGTCTTCGAACTATATATTGTAGGTTTAACCTACTTTTGATGTTAACCTAGATAGAAACTGTATTACTGTTGTAACATATAAACAAGTATATAAATAATGTATTTTTGTATCGTTGCTATGAATGTATGAGGTGCTTAACTACATAAGTTAACTACTTAGGTGGCAGACACGCACACGGCCCACCTGATGGAAACTGGTTACCGTGGCCTATGGACGTGTGCAACACCAGGGGAGTCACACTCGTGCTGCCGACCCTGTCAACGCAGAGAGTTTCTGTGCCGTCAGTGTAGAACATAAAACAGGAAAAGCCTTAGGTCTTGTATTTAAGTTAAGTATGTAGTTATATAAGTACATATTGATTGCGTTGGTATTATTTAAACATACGTGAACAATAAAAAGTTAAAGGCTTGAAAGATATTTAGATGCTTAGTAGGTAGTGTGCAGAAGAATTTAAAGAAGTAATCTATACTATAATATAATAACATTATAAAGAGAAAAGATTTGTAAGTCTGTTTGTAATGAATAGGCTCAGAAACTACTGGGTCGATTTTAAAAACTCCTTCACCACTATAACGGTACATTCTTCGTGAGTAACAAAGGCTATAATGGATTTTCAAAAAGTATACAGTTACGTATGAAATCCATGGAAACGCTTTTGCCACCCGTGCGAAGTAGTGTTGCCCAAATGCAAGACCAAGACGAGACTTAGCCAGTCTTGGTCTTGGTCTTGCGTCAATACACCTGGTCTTGGTCTTGGTCTTGGTATTGCGCTCTCAGTCTTGGTCTTGGTCTTGGTCTTGCAGCAAGAGTCTCGCAAGTCTTGCAAATACCTATTAGCTTATTGCTATTTACTAAACACGTTAGTTTAGATCTTAGAACAACGTAACAGAGTATGGGTACATGTTTACATTGACAGTTTAAATTGACATAGGCATAGTAAACCACCAAATTAATTAAATTAACTTGTTAATAATTATAAAAAAACTAGCTGATGCCCACGGCTTCACCCGCGTGGATACTGTAAAAACAATCCTTGATGCGGATTATATATCATTCTAAAATTTCAGCTCGATCGGTGCAGAACTTTTTGAGTTTTTGAAGCGTACCTACACAAACCAACATAACATTTTTATATATATAGATAGATAGATGATGCAATTTAACTCCCTAAGCGTAATTACTAACTTTAGGTAGGTACCTATTATGATTTACTGTGCGTGTTTAGTGTGTGAGATTAGCAGATTTCATTAGTGTGCGTAATTTTTTGGGCAATTTGTCGTACTCGTCTTTGCTACGTACGTGCATAAGTGTAACTTGTAAGAAACGATGTAGGTACCTATTACAACCAAATTGTATTTCTTAAGTAGGTACGGTACAACGATTTTTTTTTATTTAGTAAATAATCGCTGAAGACTATTAATAGTTTCTTTTGGATTTTATATTCATGGCCTAGGCACTGCCTAATTGCCAAAGTATATGGAGTGCATGCCACTGCTTTTAAGGAATGGGGTGGAAGAGTTGTAAAGCAAAGACAATCTGTGCAATTTACCATTTATTTAAATAAAACATTGAACACAAATTAAATTGCAGTATAGTACACAATAACATTGACATTCCTACTTAATTAACTTCAAGCAGTAGACTTGCGAACGTTATACAAAACGAGTTCGAAAAATTATAAGTACAAATGAAAGCGTTTCCTCAAACAAACATTCTCCTAATGTATATATACAACCATATATTGGTAGGTACATTAATATACATATTATTATACTATATTAATGTACCTTACAATAAATTGTTAACATTGTTATAAAAATTGATATGAACAACATGCAGATTTAAGATGAGACCTTGAGATGTTTTCGTTGTGTGGCTAAAACTAAATGTGAATAAGGTTAGAAAGGCGGTGTTTTAGAAAAACGAAAAGTAAATGGTTACTTTATATTAATTCTTTTGACCAAGAATTAATACAAAGTAACCACCTGGCTGCCTCATCACTTAATCTATTTCTATGTTTTCTAATTACTAACGATGCTTTAGAAAATAATCTCTCAGCAGGTACGGAAGTTGCAGGTATTGAAAGAAAATCACGAGCCATCTTGGATAAAATCGGATATTCCGTCTCATGCGTCCTCCACCACTCTAAAATGTCTTCTGAGCTGGCTGCTCTCGGTTTACTTAGGTACTCCTCCAACTCGTCAATAACTAAGCCTTGAAGACAAGATCCAGATGACGTAGAGGTAATTCGGGAGATTTAGACACTAAGTGTAGCTGTACGTGTAGACTTTTATAGTCTTTATAAAGTTCATTAAATTTGCGCAAGCTTTCTGTTTTAATTTGCTTCCCCCATAATGTCATGTCAAAAGTCTGAGCTTTGTGCCTTGGGTCTAAAATTAAAGTGGTACAGTAAATCCAGTTGCTCTTCTTATAATGTTTAAGCATTTTATCTCGGGCTGCTTGAAAACCTAGAATGAGCCTTTCATCTACTTCAGTTCGATTAGGTTTCTCATCTAATTGTTTTACCATGGTTTCAATTTTATCAAGCAAGAGATTGAATGATACAATGACTAGCGGTAATGTAACATATTTTTCTCCACCAAGTTTCGTTGATAAAAGTTTAAAGTTTATTAAAAACTTATGTATTTTTTCGAGTATTTGCCATTCAGTTTCTGTGATTTGAAAATCATTCAATTCGGTAACTGAAACGCATAATATGTTAATGCCAGTTCTCACTTTTAAACCAAATCCAATCATATCATGTCGCGACGCGTTTAATAACTGCGATGGTGGACGCTTTCAATATCGTACCGATCGCACGTAGTGAGTGACAGAGACACCATATTAAAATTAAAAGACAATCCATTGAAACGTGCGCGATTGTGTTTACAACGCAGTGGCTTACACTTCGAACATTTAGGTACTCCGTTACTGGGAAGAGTAAGTAGGTAAGTAGGTACATAGACTTATAAGTGCTTATGACGATACGGTTTTGATACTGAGCATCTATAGAAAACGGGATTAAAACCAAATAGGTTTAATTTATTTATTCAGACCAACGAATTCAGACATACAAATATCCATACAGTAGTACACAAATTCGCCAAAACATAAAAAGAAAATAATAACGCCCAAATCTGTTTGGCTAAACTGCGAGACGCAAGAGTCTTGCAGGCTAAGTCTTGTTCTTGCTCAAATCTTGCAGGGGTCAGTCTTGGTCTTGGTCTTGCTACAATAAGTCGGTCTTGGTCTTGGTCTTGGTCTTGCGAAAATGCAAGAACAAGACCAAGACTGCAAGACCAAGACCGATTTTGGGCAACACTAGTGCGAAGCCGGGACGGATAACTAGTTCAACAATAATTGGACAAACATACATAACATACTTTCGTAGATAGCTCACCACAGAATTTATGTGCTTGACAGTCTACATAGATTGATTATGGAGTAGTTCTAATACTACGTAAGTAATTTTTTGGAGATACTGCATTTTTCACTTAACTTTGTTACCTATTTAGACTTATGTAGTGTTAGAACTTAAGCGACGAAAGAGATGTCTTAAAAATATTAGAAGAATAAGAAAAGTGTTACTTATATACGTAAAGTGTACATAAGTTGGCTGATAATTAAATAATTATTTATTTAAAGTTGTTTAAGTATAGTAATCAACATTTTACGTAAATGTTCATCTTATGTTTTATAAATAGAAATTAATTTGGGCAACAATGATTACTTGATACCCTCTTAATTAAAGTAAGATATTATTAGAATTAAGATAAGATAAAAATCTTCATTTTATTACACAGTAAATATTCTACGTGTAAAATTTATTAGACGTGCGTTTTGAATCAAATAAATAAACAATTAATGTTAGTGAGCATGTAAAAAAATCTATAACGTCTAAATATTTTTAAAAACAATAGCTATATTATTAGAATAAAATACATAAAATAATAATTAACTAAGTATAAATATGTAAAAAAGAAACTAATTATTTAGGTACTTATTAACCACATTAACTAAATTATCAACAAAAAAATAACAATTTACATTTTAAATTTAACTATGACGTCATTACATCAAACATCCTTTTCAACATATATGTCATTGTGCACCAATAGATGGCACTAGTCGGCACGTTTGTCGATCGCACTCATTTGTCACGGCACATATAAGCTTGTGTAGGTGTTCCGGCCATGTGAAAATATTATATCTATAGCGTTGAAATTGGCTTAACCTACTAGCAGTATGAGTGAAAACTGTTGATTCATTTTATTCAGAGCAAACTTCTTACATTATATTGAAATAAAAGTACCTACTTTTTAATGGATTCTGTCACAATTTATTACATTTAGCCCGAGGTTTCGGCTACTCGGCAGGTAATTTTTTTTTTTACGTATGGGCAATCCCCTCGGTTACCCCCCATCCGGAGCCGGAGAGGGGGGTTATGTCGGACTCGAACCGAGCAAACCGCACGCCGTCTCTGGGTCGTAGTGCTAGGCCGAAGATGAGGTTGTCTCGAGACATATCCCTCGCACCCCGGCTGACCCTGGGCCATTCCTCTCGGTCTGGCCCTCACTCAGCAGGTATGGTTGTGGGATGACTATCATCCTGGTAGTTGTTACATAGTTTGAAGTGTAAGTTATCTCAAAGTACCCGAAATATTATGAATTGTTGGTCTTAGTCTTTCGGTAGGTCTTTGGGTACCTATGTGGTCTTACGGGGTAAATTATTTAACTTGCAAGTATTGGAAGTGTTGAAAATACGTGTTCCTAACACCAGGCTGCGGCTGGAGCCAACGGAGCAGACATTTTATGTTTCAATACTCCCCCCTTTTTTTTTACGTGCGGAAAATCCCCACGGATACCCACCCCTCCGGAGCCGGAGGGGGAGGTTATGTCGGACTCGAACCGACTAAACCGCCCGCCGTCTCTGGGTCGTAGTGCTAGGCCGAAGGTTAGGTTGTCATGCGACATATCCCTCGCACCCCGGCTGACCCAGGGCCATCCCTCTCGGTCTGGCCCTCCTCGGGCTGGCCTTCCTCGGGAATACTTACCCCTACTTACTTTCTAAAGTATGCTCCTTACGTGCTAGCCATGAACATATTAAATAGTAAGGAACAGAGAATGGATATCATTTGTTGTTCATTCGCGGAAATTGAAATTTTTGAAATTGAAGCGTCGGTAGCTTAGTGGTTAAGGAGTCGGCCTTACGATCGAGAGGTCCCGGGTTCGAATCCTGGCCATTACACTACCGACGTGAACCCACTCCTAGCACAAGCAATTTAGCTTAATTGGAGGGGTAAGAGGGAATATTAGTAATTTCGATAGTTTCAGTTGCTAATATACTTTAAAAAAAAATTGAGCGGTGACTTCAGAGTTTAGAGTTACGAAACTTCTAATGTCATTATAGGTAATTTTAATTGGTAATTATAGGTAATACTTATGTACTACATTGTTGTCTTGGATAAATTCTGTAACAACAATGTATGATTCGAACAAAATAAATAAATATTCATTCAGAATGAGAGAATGAGCAAAATGAAGGTGAATAATCTATATCTATACATCTATACTCTATACATAAAAATAAAATTGGACTGTCTGTTTGTAATATTGAAATAACAGTTTTTTGCTACATGCATATGAATATAATACGGTACGTACACACACCAAAATATCATTTTTCACAATTTTTGTCTGTCTGTTTGTTTGTTCCGGCTAATCTCTGAAATGACTAGATCGATTTTGACGGGACTTTTATCGGCAGGTAGCTAATGTAATAAAGAGTAACTTAGGCTACTTTTATTTTAGAAAAATTTAATGCTCCGTAGCGTTGACTCAACACTAAGCGATAACCGACATCCACGCAGACGGAGCCGCGGGCAACAGCTAGTACTAAATAAATCGCAATTGAAATAGGTTAAAATTAGTTTTATTTTAATAAGCGCTATTCATGTAAACTTCAGCCAGTATCCTCTGTTTATTTACATCAACATTGGCAAAGGGTGGCAATTTTGAAAAGGAAAACTGGTTGAAAAAATACTGACCTCGACATAGTTTCTCATGCACCATGCGAGCTATTTTGAAGCCGGCACGGATCGGGTTATACATATATACTTAGTTTATTTAGCTTCTCTGGTCATCTTTTTATATATCCATTTCGTCATTAACTGCACTTCGATGGTAAGAATCACGTCACAATTATTTACGTCTCATTCTCATCACACAGGATCGGTAGCACGAGTGTGACTCCCGTGGTGTTGCACACTTCCATAGGGACCGGAAAACCTAGTGCCGTTCGCATCCAAAAGCTTATAGGGATTTTTGGGTAAGACTGGTTAAGTTTTTCTTCTCGGGGTTAGGTGGTTAGTGGAGCAGACAACAGATGCTCGCATAAATAGAATAGAATAGAATTCTTTATTTGCATGAAACACAGTGTGAAGGATGTTACATATTGTTATTTTCTTAAAGTGAGGTGTGTCTCGCCGATCTATCGGCATGCAAATATACAAATGTCAAGTTACAGCGTTACAAAATTAATTACAATTGTCAAATTATACTGTTACAAAATTATACATAATTAATTAAACTTTAGGTTATTCTAATCGTGATTGTAATGTCAATATAATGTCATCCATACTAATATTATAAATGCGAAAGTAACTGTCTGTCTGTCTGTTTATATGTTACGCTTTCACGCCTTAACTACTGAACCGATTTTGATGAAATTTGTTATAGGGCTAGATAAGACCTCAAAAAAGGACATAGGCTATGTTTAGTCGCGATAACCGACATCCACGCGGGCGGAACTGTGGGCAAAAGCTAGTAAAACATAAATATAAATTCAAAAGTATCTAATAATTACACTAAGAATCTCAATAAATAATTAAAAAATAGAAAAATGCACCATCAACATGAAGTCAATTATAAATACATTTTCTTACAAAATTAAGCATCAATGAAATATATTAACATCTTTTACTCAATAACAACATTTATTATCCAGAAATTCACGGATAGTGTAAAAGCACTCTTCAGTCAACCATTTAAACAACTTTCCTAAATTTTGGTAAAGGTAAGTCTCTCAGGGTTCGTGGTATGTGATTGTAAACTTAGACTAACATGCCGTTACAATTTATTTGATCAAAAGTGCTAGCTGACCGGGTAACTGCCAGTTTGATTACGTCTCTTGCGAGGTGCTTTTTATTCACGCATGCTTTCTCAAATAGTTCCGGGTTATTTATATATATAAATCAAGATAAGCTTAATCAAAAGAAATTAAGCGTTTACCCCTTTCGCTAGTCTCACGTAATAACGGGTGAGCCTCTTAAGCGCGCAATGTACATTAAAGGCGAACGAGAGTAGAGCTTGGGCGACCGGGATCGCAGAGTAAATTCGCGTCAATTATGCCTTACCTGGAGGGGAACATGATTGACCCTATCGACGGATGACATAAAAATACAAATTGTTGTTTTTTTTTAGATTTTAGTCAGTTCGATTACCGGGTGTGGCAGCGAATTTCTTTTTAAAAATAAAGGAATGTTTCCTTTGAGCGAAATTGGCTACCTCCAGTATTCAGAGTACTTCCCCTCCAGGTAAGGTTAAAATCTTCCACCCTTACGACAAGTATTTCTTTCGCATAGGCCTTATATTAAACTTTTTCCCCCTTAGGGGTAAAGTTTCATTAAAATCCGTTCTTAGCGAATATCTACACTGGCAAATTGAAGTTTGTAGGTGTTATAGTTTCTGAGATTTCGTGGTTAATTAATGAGTGGTATTTCGCTTAAATATATGGATAAAACTGGACAGTCTGAAATCGTTACATAACAAAAAAACATGAAGTGGTTTACTGACAGTTATTTATGAGTGGTTGAGAGATATCTCAATATATGAATTGTCACGTTTTTTTAAATATCTAAAACTTATTGCTAACTGCCAGTCACGTATTCAAATTGACACTCAGCAGATTAGATTTATACATACATACATACATATAATCACGCCTTTTATTTATATTAACATCTTAACTAGAAAAGTCTAGATTATGTCTTAATTTCTCTCCTATTCTTTTGGCATTAAGCAAATTAAGTGTTTTAATTGAAGTTTTTATATTTTTTCGGTCTCCTGCGATTGGATCCATTTAGTTTTTAATCCATTTTGACGTTTCTTTTTTCCACCACGACTTGTCAAGCCAAGAGGAAACCCGTTTTTCTAAGGGAAGCTATCGCTGTGGACTGAAAAAAAAGATAAAATTTCAAATATATACAAAAATATTTGGATATTTTGTTACAACTTTGTAAATAATGAAGGTCCAGAGAATACTGTCTAATTTTTCAAATCCCAAGTGTCTCGAAAAATCCCTAATAACTTTAATTTTATCCCTTTCAACAAAAATCATCAATATTATCGGTTTTGTATTTGTTAACCCAGTTCTTAGGTAGCTTATAATTCGTTTAAGATCATATTTATTATTCATCACATTATTAATTTATACATATATACTTAGTAACTGATCTTATCTTCTCTCGTCATCCTTTTTATATATCCATTTCGTCGTTAACTGTACTTCGATGGTAAGAATCACATAACAATCTCGTTTTACGACAATTTACGAATCATTCTCATCAGTCTCATCACACAGGATCGATCGGTAGCACGAGTGTGACTCCCGTGGTGTTGCACACGTCCATAGGAACCGGAAAACCTAGTGCCGGTCGCATCCAAAGCTTATAGGGATTTTTGGGTAAAAGAATAGAAATCTTTATGTGCATGAAACACAGTGGGAAGGATGTTACATAATGTTAGTTTCTTAAAGTGCGGTGTGCCTCGCCGATCTATACAAATATCAAGTTACAGCGTTACCAAATAAGTTACAATTGTCAAATTATACTGTTATAAAATTATACTTAATTAATTAAACTTTAGGTAATTGTAATCGTGATTGTAATGTCAATATAATATCATCCATACTTTAATTCGTTTAAGATCACGATTCAACTGTTTGATTCAAGCTATAAGAATTAAAAGCCGAAAGCAGCAGAATTCAGTTTCCAGAAATATCGGTATCCTGGTGAGTGTTACACCATTGATTAGGAAGGCGTAAGGCGAGATAAACCCGTTTTTAACGTGCGCAAAATACCCATGGATACACCGCCTCCCATTCTCCCGCAACCGGAGGGGGCGTCTATGTCGGATTCAAACCGACTACACGCCGTCTATGGGTCGCAGTGTCAGGTGAGGTAGCTACCGCTTGATATCCTTCGTAGCGGCGAGTCTCCATGTCGGAACGCCACCTTGGATGCTGGAGGCGAGAGCCCTTTCGGCGCTATATCGGTTCCGAAAGGAGGCGTGGGAGCAGGGACACGATCCCGAGCCTGAAGAAATTCGGGCCCAGAAGTCCCGACTCCACAGTCATGGTGGCGGAGTGGGCGCGACGACTTTTCGTGGTTAATTAATGAGTGGTATTTCGCTTAAATATATGGATAAAACTGGACAGTCTGAAATCGTTACATAACAAAAAAACATGAAGTGGTTTACTGACAGTTATTTATGAGTGGTTGAGAGATATCTCAATATATGAATTGTCACGTTTTTTTAAATATCTAAAACTTATTGCTAACTGCCAGTCACGTATTCAAATTGACACTCAGCAGATTAGATTTATACATACATACATACATATAATCACGCCTTTTATTTATATTAACATCTTAACTAGAACTTGAGCTAACACGCGCACAGCTTAATAAACCCTGTAGTATAGCTAATTTTAATCCCGTTCCATAAATTGAGCTGTTTTCGCTTGATCTGGGTTCCCTTCTTATGTCAGGCTTAATGTCTGCGGTTTTGGAAATTCTTTGCGAAGTTTGGAAACGTATTCATTATACCGTGATATTTCGATTCTCGACCTAATCTCCCTGTCGGCACATACATAACAATAATTATTTCCAAAAAAATCTTGGCTAGAAATATCATAGCATACACAGGATATAAGAGTTATTCATAGTTTTTGGGGTTCCACACCTCAAAGGAAAAGGGTGCCAGCAAATATGTTGATCACGATTAAATAGGTATAACAAGTTTTATTTCAATTATTTTAGACCACTGCTGATTATAGGCATCTACAAAACTACCTTTATTTTCCCCATCCAATCTATATGCGGTAGAATCAATTTCAGTCAGTTAGGTTTTTAGCCTTCTCAGGTAGCAAGTAAGTTCATCTCTAATTGAGATCTGATATCCAAAAAACATGTATCAACCTTTGATAATGCCGTAAGGCGAAACCGGTCAGGAATTTAATAAATATGTAACGTGGAATAGTACAAGTGTCTTCATTGAAGATCATTCTGGGGACTTCCTCACTAGCGGTTATCGATCCTACGGTAAATATGATCAGGAATAGATCCTGCGGCAATATATTGTCATAAAGATTGCTTGTTCTACGAACCTGAGTTTTTATCCTTCAAGGAAACTCCAAGCACAGTTCTATTACCCGATGTGGTACTTTTTATTTGTGACTTTACAGTACCGAAAGGATACGTTCCAGCACCGGTGGTACAAAGTTATTTGCTGTTGCAATCTCAATTGAAGAATTCTCTTTCAAGAAAGATCAGATAATTGAAGAAGGGCATTAGATGGTTCTTCTCTTTGTTGCACACGTCCATAGGCCGTTAACCACTTTCCATCATGTGCTTTTCTGCCATCTATCTTGTTATGAACAGTTTTTCAACAGTACTTAATGGTAAGCATATCCCGCTCCCTCAAATCTGTTTTGTACTGCACTCATAGTTATTAACGATTGCGACACCAACTGAAGTGAAAGTAGCAATTCGTTGGCCGGCGTTTGATGGAATAGAATGACGAATGTATAGGATTTGACGTATTTAACTGTCGTTAACTCATCTCATAAACGTCAAATCTCATACATTTGTCGTGCTATTCTACCAAACGCCGGCCAGTAAATTGCCACTTGTATAGAAGGGCAGAACCACTTAAAGAAGATAATGTTGATGAGTATAATATTAATCGGACTGTGATTTATTGGAAATTCCTCTATTCGTATACATACCTCTATAACTACTGACACGTGTTAATCAGCGTACTAAGTTTACAAACAAACTTACATACTGACTTGGGTATACAATGGTTGCACATGTAGCTACTTGATTGACGACGTTATAAGACCCGATAGCATGCTCGTACTACTGTTTCTAGCTTCCGAGGAGGGCCAGACCGATAGGAATGGCCCTGGATCAGCCGGGGTGCGAGGGATATGTCGCGAGACATCCTCACCTTCGGCCTAGCACATCGACTCACAGACGGCCTGCGGTTTAGTCGGTTCGAGGAGTCCGCCTTGGGGGGATTCGTCCGTGGGGATTTGACCTTTAACTCCTTGGTTATCCTCACTTCCTGTTGACGGATTGTTTTAATATTTGGTACATAATACCTTTAGTTCGGACTATAATACATGTAAATCAATAAAACAATTTGATATGCTCACAATACCTTAGTTTAAAGATCATTTTGAGACTTTTTAGTCAAGATATTTCTGACTGTACAGTCGGCAAAGGAGATATGGTTACACTTCTAAATATATATAACTCAAAGGTGACTGACTGACTGACATAGTGATCTATCAACGCACAGCCCAAACTAATGGAAGGATCGGGCTGAAATTTGGCATGCAGATAGATGTTATGACGTAGGCATCCGCTAAGAAAGGATTTTGATTTTGAGAATTCTTCCCCCAAGGGGATAATGGATGAAAGTTTGTATGAAACTGTTTCAATTTTAAACCGATCGGGCTGAGACTTTCCATACATACAGCTACTATGTTGACTCAACACTAAGCGATAACCGACATCCACGCGGGTGGAGCCGTAGGCAACAGCTAGTTTTCATATAAAGTTGTATGGAAATGTGTAACCGTATCTCTTTTGTCAACTGTATATTGCGGCAGAGTTGTATTAACACCCCAATTTCCCAAATAGGGGATGAGTTTGTCCTGGTTCGGACATGTAATGCGTAGGGATGAAAGTAATATCGTAAGGAAGGTGTTGACCACGGAAGTGGATGGCTATAAAGGGAGAGGTGGTTGACTGGTGGTAGAAATTCAATGGCACAACTTTGTCACAAATTCCGGCCGGGTGGGTACCACCGTACACGATTGCGAAAAACCCTTCATAATAATCTCGGTTGAATTGCAAGTGCTGGCGGTCAGGGGGGATTATGGTCGCAGCACTAGTGGGACCGGTGGGTGTCACGCGGAGCTGCGACGACAATCCTCTTTTGATGAGGCCGCCAAGCTGAGTGCCACCATTGTTAACATGGTACGTTTATATAATGGTGACCAACTTTCTTGAGACTTTGCCTTCAGCTCAAATTGACGTCCTAGATACAAAAAAAAAAGGAAAACCTAAAAAGAAGTGGATGAACTGTGTGAAAGATGATATGGCTAAGAAGGGAGTAAATGTTAAGATGACTGCAGCCAGAGATGAATGGACCGCAGTCGGTAGCTTGGGCGCCATCGGCCTCCATGACTGGGTCCCTGAGGATAGTGAGTGGGCTGCTCACCGTCCTTACAGAAGCCGGCCCATGACGGCAAGCTAAGAAGCGGGATGACACCTGAAAACCCCCCATAGTCGCGGGATAACACTCGAACTACCCCCTAGGCGAGGCCGCAGCCGTAGGTCTGTTGGTAGTCCTGGGACATCCTTTCGAGTGCTTACCCGGGGCTCCCAACCGTAGGCTGTTGTGCGGTACGTGAGGGTTTTTTAGTCTGTAGGAAGAATTTTCCCTCAATTTAAAAAAAAAAGATGATTGGAAAAAGCACACATGTTTCGCCAACCCTAAATAATCTTGAGAGCAGGAGTAGGATGGTGCGACGGGAGGCGTGTCTATTGCGGTCAAGCTAGCACTTCGTCATAGGCGGTTTGGTTGCTGTCGGATGAAGAACACTGAGAACAGTCACCTATCCCTTAATCGCCTTCTACAACTCCCACGGGAAGAGATGGGGTAGACCCATTCTAGAGTGTTTGAGTCTATCCTTAATAAATGCGTTTTCCTTCTTTCTTTTTAAATGTTCTTCACTACAAGGTGCTTGTCAGTGTTTTCTTGATATTACACATGACTAAGTATTCCTTACAACTCCAGTGGGAGATGCTAAAACAGGATCCGGTCAGGCAAAGTGACAAGTTACTGTCTTTATTCCAACGGTCTGCTTGGACGCAGAATGTTTGTAGGCTCATTTCGCGTTCCTTTCGAAACCATAATTCCTTATTTACCTCACATTTCTTTTCTCTTTCGTCCTTAAAATTATTTAATCATGTTTCATAATTGTATTAGCAACTTTAACTGATATCTCCGCTTCTACTTAACCAATTGCGATCGAACAACGTATGATTTTAAGTCTAAATAATACCTTTCAAACAAAAAAGTAACTGTATAAAATCCCAAACTAGGATGGATGGATGTTTGTCATGTTAAAACTACTGAATGGATTTTAATGAAACTTTACAATAATATAGCTTATATTGAATTACTTTTTGAAGCATTTACTATGCTAACTTTTCAAATCGATTAAGATAGGAAAAAGTGAATCGTTCAGGTGGGACTCGAACCCACGATCTTTCCCTTTGAAAAGTTAGCATAGTAAATGCTTCAAAAATTTAATTCAATTATTTGGGCGGAGTCATCGAAAAACAATGTTTAAAAATGATTGCAACATCATTCATTGGTTTCCGATAATTCGTATGAATGTCGGTAGATGGCTCCCACCGTCGCCCTAAGACGGTAGTATAGGAGAATTTGGATAGCTTCAGGTGTGGCTCGGTGGCTCAGTGGTCAGAGCATTCCCCCTGTAAGGGAAAGATCGTGGGTTCGAGTCCCACCTGAGCGATTCACTTTTTCCTATCTTAATCAATATAGCTTATACATCAGAATAAAACATAGGCTACAATTTGTAACGATAACCGATATTATAGCGATAACCGACATCCACGCGGGCGGAGCCGCGGGCAAAAGCTAGTAGTAACCCAAATATTTTTTTAAATACATCCAATGTACAGACACGACCACTTTTCAATTATACTATAATAGTATACATTTATATTTTTCCCCACTTACATATACATCGAATAAGACCCAAAGTATACTTAGTTTAACTATCTTGGCAAATGGTTTCTATAATTCGCTAGTGGCAATAGGCTCGCTCCTTATTACTTACGTGGGTCTAACAAGTTACTGGCCAAAAGTGGACGTATAAATTCGCCTCTGCCTGCCCTTCAGGAAAACAGGCTAGACTATGTATGTATGTTCAATTGTTCATGTATGTATAAATGAAAACCCACGCTCAAATCAAACAAAGAAACTGTAACCTATTTAACCCGTCTCATCGTTACAAGAGTTCATTCCACTGACGAACATACGTTTCGGGCTTACCAACATTACAAAATTAACGATAGGCACATGACTCATCCATGCCCATACTCCATACTAATATTAAAAATGCAAAAGTAACTGTCTGTTACGCTTTCACGTCTAAACCACTAAGCCGATCTCGTTGAAATTTGGTACAGAGATGAACTAGAGCTTGGGAGAGGATATAGACTACCTTTTATGCTAAAAAAGGGGGTAAAGGAGTTCAAATTGGGGATGAAGCTTTGTCAGAAAGTTAGTCATTTTTGAAGATAACTATTTTTTCTTCAGGCGCAAAATCCCCAATGGAATCCTCCCTCCCTCCTACCCCCTCCCACTGGACCCAATGGGGGAAGTTATGTCGGACTTTACCAACTAAAACACAGGTTGTCGTTGGTAGCCCGAGGTGAGGTTGTCGTAGATATGTCGCCGCCAACTAGCTTAATAGGCGCCATTCAATTAACGGTCTGAATGATATTCAGCCGTCTCGTTTATTACATCATTTAATAACAATCGTCAGATCAATCGTAAGATGGGGCACTACCTCGATATAAGATAGAAAATTACATACATACATACATATACTTACACCTGTAAATCTCCGAGAAGGTAAATAGAGGTGTATTCACAGAAAATTTGTGATAGGTTTATTGTGATGGCTGCGCAATCCGACTTGGTTAGGTTAGGTAAGAAGGCTAATGCAGGACTGCAGCGTAGCTTAGCTCCCGCCTTTGTGGTTTTTTTATAACCATGCAGAAATAAGTCAATTTATTATTATTTAATTAAACAGCTTGGCAAGTAGTCATCGATCCAAGCTATTTGCTTAGCCGTTTAATTAAATGGCTGAACACCATTCAGGCCGGTAACTGAATGGTGCTATTTAGTTAACTGCCTCGCACCCTGGCCGTATTTTTGAAGATAAGCTGATGAATTTTATACACAGATTGATTAGAGCTTGGAAAAGGACATGGGTTATGTTTGGACGCGATAACCCGGGCGGAACCAGGCAACAGCTAGTCATGCATATGCAAAGGTACCAACATAATGAAATAGTGATTCATTAGCGAGGTTTGAATTAATATTGGCTTGAGGAATGATAGCCTAATATGATACTTAAATAATGATAGGTTAATTTTATGTTCGTAATATCTGTTTAATGTTTATTTTATGATAAGCAAATTGTTATTATTAGTTAGCTACAGTTTAAAGAAATATTTATTTCTGTTGCAATAGGTAAGGAAGCCGTGTGGTTCTCGGCAGAGTAGAATTTGGGCCACCTCTTCTCTTCCCATGTGGTGTCCTACAAGGCGACTATGGGATAGGGCTGATTAACTTTTACATCAGACAGATACGCACAGCCCAGACTCAGCCTCAGATGCATGGCTCGAATCAACAATAGTGCCCGGAATACGGCAATATTCTCACCCCCTGTTACGTGGGACCGAATATAGATTGGTGAAATGTGGGTATTAATTCACCTCTGCCTAACCCTCCGAGGATAAAGGCGTAATAATATGTAATATGTATGCAATAGGTACAGTCAGCATCAGATCGTCTTGATGAACAAAGTACTCAACCTTTATTCCCCTCCCTCCCTCCTTCCTGATTGTTCTAATATTTGGTACATACCTTTAGTTCGGACATTAACACAATTTAAATCAATAGAACAGTTTGATTTTAAGATCATTTCGAGACTTTGTAGTCAAGATATTTTTGACGCTAACTGTACCTACCTACTTAAATAGTTTATTATTCAGTTGGGTACTTATAGTCTGTCCAAGGAATAACTTATCTCTTGAAAGATGATCTCAAGTCAAATAGTTATGTACCAATACGTTACCTATTCAATGTCAAGTAACAATCGACTTTGAAGTATCAATCGATTTTACACGAATGTTACACATTGAAATAAGACACATTTTATTGAATTTTATGGTGATTCAATTTGTGTTATCGTGTTATTTACATTAATCCTTTCATATCAGTTGTTTACACGCGATATGATCCTTTAAAATAGCTATTTAGTACTATAAATACACACTACATTGACAACTTTCAATCCGTACACAATAGGTACAACTTTCACGTTTTGATGTTAACCACTGAAAGTAAGTAAAATAGTTAACGTAAATGCAACTAAGCTTGAACGATTATATGCGATTCGTTAATTTGCAAGGAATACACTCATTCCCAACACTGAATACTTTGACATCCATAGTGTTGGAATTGAATGTATTCTTAAGTATCAATCGATCAATTTGCCCACTGTAGTCTTCTGCTGGACATAGGCCTCTCCCAATGTGCACCATTTCGTTCGATCCTCCGCCTTCCGCATCCAGTCCCTCCCAGCCACTATTCTTAAGTATATCTTGCTGAAATTTGATAGTTTCAAGTCTGGAATATGGCAGACATTATGCCGGCAATAGATTTCTATGGGTTCCAGCAACGGGTTCAAAATTCCACGAGACAGCACCAGCATCTCCCAACAATACATTCGTTTCTCTTCGACCTGCTGTGATTTTCCCAAGTGACTATAATATGGGGTGCTTCAAGGTTATTAGAAGGTTTCTTCAGGGTCGGCAGCACGAGTGTAAATTCCGTGGTGAGGCATACTTCTATAGGCCACGGTAAACATTTTCCATCAGGTTGGCCGTGTACTTGTCTCCCACCTCAGTGGTATAAAAAATACAGCATATTACATTCTAATAGTTACAGAATATTTTTATAATTTACCGCAGATAGCGGACAGTGACAGACCCACAGTGAGCATAGCTTATCTGGCTTGCGTTGTCGGATCTAGAATACGGATTAACATACACTCGCGCTGCGGTCCCTGTAAATACAGAGAGTGCCTGTGCCGTCAGCGTAGAAGACAAAGCAGTAATAGCCTTTGGTCTTCCCAGTGATAGCACAGAAACTCTCCAGTGAGCTCTGGCTACCCTACTCACCGCCGGGAACACAACACCTTATGGTAAGTGGTTACCGTGGCCTATGGACGTGTGCAACACCAGGGGAGTCACACTCGTGCTGCTGACCCTGTAAACACAGAGAGTTTCCGTGCCGTCAGCGTAGAAGACAAAGCAGAAACAGCCTTTGGTCTTCCCACTGACAGCACAGAAACTCTCCAGTGAGCTCTGGCTACCCTACTCACCGCCGGGAACACAGCACGAGGTTATTATGGCCGCGGTATTCTGTAGGGCGGAGGTACTTTCCCAGTCGGACTGCTCAATTGGACGGAAATACCTTCGTGTCCCACCTTCTACATTATTTCTACATGATTACTAATTAGGCAAGCAGACTACATTTCAGGCTAGATTCTAATATTTTCTTTGGTTATTTCAGGTAATTTATTATTATAAACCCGCAAGACTACGTGGTCCCGTAACATAAAGGTAAGTGGTCAGTTTAATGAGCCTAAGGTATCAACGTAAATATATTTTGGTGGTGATTAATTATGTTATACATAAGACTAGTGAATAATATGCATACCTTATCAAATAAAGTCACAATAATCGTGAAGAATAAAACGGCATAATAAGATTGTTGAAATATCTTTTGCCGGGAGTTTTGAAAATGAATACAGCACACTGTATTATTTTACCATTTGATAGTAAAATTTATGGCAGTAATTAATGACATAGGAAAAGCTAAAGAGTTAATTTTTATATACAGATCTGCACGCCTATATATCCGCGAACCAGTAGGCCTTTAGTCGCCATCTTCGACACCCGTGGGAAGCGATAGGGGGCCCTATTTTACTACAATGGGAACCAACACGGCTGTTAATTTGCAACATCACATTAACCGATTACCTTTTACCACCGAGGTGGCAGACAAGCGCACGGTCCACCTGTTGGAAAGTAGTTACTGTGGCCTATGAACGTGTGCAACACCAGGGGAGTCGCACTCGTGCTGCCGACCCTATAAACAGGGAGAGTTTCTGCGCCATTAGTGTAGAAGATAAAGCAGGAATAGCCTTTCGTCTTCCCACTGACAGCATAAAACTCTTCAGTGAGTTTTGGATACCCTACTCACCGCCGGGAAAACAAACTTAAAGTGTTTAAAATGATGGCCAATGTTCGCAATATGTAATCTCAAAGATAACACGAGCGCATTTGATTACGAGAACTTCCCATAAGAACTTTTAGCTTTTACTAAAATAGTTGGAACTTTTACTTACAAATTTAAAGTGCGGTTACGAGAAAATTGTTGCTAGGAACGCTATAGGCGCTTTTTTTTTTCTTTCAAATAGCTAAGAAATAAGTATCTAACAAAGATACCCCCAAACCCCTTCGGAGCCGAAGGGGGAGGTTATGTCGGACTCGAACCGACTAAACCGCGCGACGTCTGTGGGTCGATGTGCTAGGCCGGAGGTGAGGTTGTCTTTTGACATATCCCTCGCACCCCGGCTGACCCAGGGCCATTCCTCTCGGTCTGGCCCTCCTCGGGAGGGGGGACCACGCGGTCCCCGACTCGCCCCCGGTATGGGAGGGATAAGCTTTTGACTCACAGTATTTATATGTCAATTCGGGACTAATCGCGATTACATTTTTTTAAACTTACTTTTTACCGACGATTCGGTTGAGTAGAATTTGGGCCTCCTCTTCCCATGTGGTGTCGTACAAGGCAACTAAGGGATAGGATACAACCCAGACTCTGCCTCAGATGCATAGCTCGATTCACCAATAGTGCCCGGCTCACCCCTTATTATGTGGAACTAATACAAATTGGTGAAATGTGGGCGTTAATTCATATCTGCGTAGCCCTCCGGGGATAAAGGCGTGACTATATGTATGTATGTTCGGATGCTTTCCAGTACCCGTGGTCACGAATTGACTGATTTCGAGCGTCGAGAGGTATGCGGGAACACCATTTTTTGTACCCGAATTAGGATATAAAAATTTGAGTTTACGGCCCGTATTCTAAAATGCCACTCAGCTGAACCTCTATTTATCTGAGAAAAAATTGTATACACATATTGACAAATTTGTCAGGTTGTCTGGCAGATACTCTATACAATTTTTTCTCAGATAGATGACGAGTCAGCTGAGTAACATTCTAGAATATAGGATCCCAACAAAAACATTTTCATATCAAAATGTTGCCAAGACGAGTTTACGTAACTTACCATGTGAAACAGTTATCAGATCCTATATAAAGCCAAGCTCTAATGACTGCACGCTCTAAACTTACAAGCTCTACACTACACCTTAAGTTTAGAGCGTGCAGTCTTTAGAGCTTGGCTTTATACGAGATCTGATAACTTTTTCACGAGGTAAGCTACGTAAACTCGTCTTGGCAACATTTTTACACGAAAATATTTTTGGTGGTATTTCGTTTATTTTTGTAAGTTGGTTAAAAATTATGACGTACGTATTTTTGTATTTGTTATAAGAAATATTTTAATTAATTTTGACTCATGTAGCACAAATTGTAGTGCAATTCTTAAATACAAACTTCCACCGTAGTAGGTAATCTGTGCTTCCACCTCCTATTCCCAGGGAATAGGTTAGGTTAGATTTTTTGTTTGTTGTCTTTGTAGTAATATTGGCTTACATACCAAATTTCAGTTTTCTAGGACTTCAGGAAGTAGGTACCCTAACAATTTTAATGATCATTGAGTGATTAGTAAGTGACGAAATTCTAAAAATCTAAAGCATAATAGCTATGACATTCAAACTTTGTATGTTTAATGATTGTACCGATGGCATTCTATCTTGATCTATTTAGCATCATTATAAGCAACGTTATGAGAGTTCAAAAAAACGACGAAGCGTTTCAAGAAAAGGTAGGTAGTGCCCTTGAGCTTCGCTTGGCTCGTCTTGGCGGGGACACTACCGTGCCTCCAGATTTTGTAATAATATGACTTCTTCTAATTTTGAAATCGCGATATCTTCAATATGGTGATTCGTAAAAAAAAGTATGAGACCAATTTTTTAGACGATTTCATGATCTAAAACTTTGTCCAACATACGTCGTCAGAGGTTCCGGATTCGATGCTCATTCACAGTAAATATACATGAACACAAATGTAGTATTCATGTATATTTGCGTCTGAGTTTTCCTATGTATATCATGTTTCTATGTATATACAAGAAAACCCATAACATAATCTGCTAGACTTTGAGTCTAAATAGTCGGAGAATATTTGTATTAGGTATAAAAAAGGGTCCTTGCCAATCAGGTAAAATGTAAGGAATGTTTTTATTTCAGAGTATTTACCTTGCGAACCTGGCTATAAATATTTAATAATTTACCTTGTTGTTCTATTCACCTTAATACAAATTCTAATTTAATTTATTTGCAAGAATATAGTAGAAAGTAAGGTGTCACAATATAATAAAGTTTATTCATATTCTGCCACATGATGGCATGCCAATACATTTTTACTCAATTTCAATTTACATTTATAATTATTAACATTATTAAGAACTTTCTTGAATTGTAATTACATAATTTGATTGTATTGTATTGTAATTACATAATATTTAATTGTCTTTTTTTTAAATTTGATCAAATCACAGTTAGTGAAAAGTGGTTATTAATACACATCTGCCTACCGCTTCGGGGAGGTAGAAGCCTGAATATAATATATATGTAAGATGTTCATAATTAGTGCATACTTTGTATTCTAAATAAAAAAAAAACTACCTTTAAGAAAACCGACTTCAGAAACTGAAATAGAAAATAACGCAGAGAAAAATAGCTCAATTTAGGTACAATCTGTTAGAAATCGGTGCTATTTAAGACCAAATGGTAACTATTCCGCATCGAACGAACAAAAAAAATCACGTAAATCGAATAATAAATCTCAGGGTGATCGGTGTACATGTCGCCGCCTAACAGTTTAATCAGCCGTCCAATTAACTGCCTAGGCCGTTAACTAAACGGCGCCATTCAATTAACGGCCTGAATGATATTCAGCCATCTTTTTTATTATATCATTTAATAACCTTGCTAATGCTTAGGCCATCGTAAAATGGGTCACTACTTCGAAATAAGATAGAAAATTACATACATTCATGCATACTTACGCCTGTAAATGCCCGAGAGGGTAGACAGAAGTGTAGGTATTCACAGAAAATTAGTGATAGGCTTATTGTGATAGCTGCATAAATTTTTTATAACGATGCAGAAATAAGTCCTTTTTCTAACTGTTTAATTAAATGGCTAGGCAAGTAGTTAAACGTCATCGATCCAAGCTATTTGCCTAACCGAACCTCCTCCTTTTTGGAAGGCGGTTAATGAATAGTGATTATCAAAACGGGACTCGAATCCACGACAACTTTATATCGTGAGAACTAACGGCTAAGCTACATGAAATGCCATGCTTGCCGTCGAAAACCGGTAGAATGCTTTTATGACACTCGAGGCGTATAAGCTGACAAGTATTTCATCAGCCAGAATATCTCTAGTATTCTCACGGTTAGAACCACAGGTTAGAACACTTCATAAACAGAGTTTCCACTGGCAATTACCAGTATTTAAAGAACGTTCTATATTGCAGTATCCACGTGCATGTGGATACTGCAATATCCATTTATAATGTATGTATGTCGCCGCCAACTAGCAGCAATTTCTGCCAGGCAACCTTTCGATGGAAAATATTTATTGGTTGGAGTAGATGATATTTGTTGACATTTTACTAAATAGGTATATTATATATATGTCGCCGCCAACTTGCTTTATCAGCCGTTCAATTAACTGCCTAGGCTCATTACTGTACGGCGCCGTTCAATTAACGGCCTAAATGATTTTCAGCCATTTAATTAAACGGCTATGCAAAAAGCTTAGCTCGATGACATTTAACTACTTGCCTAGTCAAGGCTAGGTGCTATTCGCCCAGGTGCTATACGGCTGGGTGCTCTAAGTGGACTACACCATTTAATTAAACAGTTAGATAAATGACTTATTTCTGCATGGTTATAAAAAAAACCCAGAAGAAACCTAACCTAACCAAGTCGGATTGCGCAGCTATCACAATAAAAATATCACTCGTACTATTGGCCTAAGCATTAGCCAGCCATTACTTCCCGTATACTCCGTCAGAATCTTATGGTAAAATTGAAAATAGAAAAAAATACGTAAATACAATACTGAAGAAATTGGACCAGAACTAAACCATTGTAATACTTTTTAGTTTAAATTTATTTTTCATACATAGCAGTAGATATGCTCGTACTTGGGTATTATTTAGGGATGTTGACTACTTTTTTATCCTCGAAGAATTACCACCTTATAATAAAATATAACGAACTGACAAAGTGAAATATTCTTACTACAAATACTTAGTTTTAACGATATTTAATTCGAAAAATCAATTTCTCAGGCCATCGGAAATCCCTGCTTATAAAATTATTATCATCATTATCATCGTCAAGTCCCTTTATTAATTAAGAAACACATACATTACATTTTTTAAATATGTACATCTTTAAAAAAGAAATATACTTGTTTAAAATTTAAAACTTAGTGCCCCACCGGCATTTGGGTACAGGGACCAAGCTACCGGTAGTTAGGACTCCAGGAAGAATCTTAACTTCCTCGCTATGCCGGGTCTAGCAGGACTGCCTTCTGAATCAAGCCCTTTGGCCCAGCTGTCTATATCAAGAGCCTTTTAAGCAGTCAAAGTCACCGAGTTTTGGACTGGGCGCATCTAATTATTTTAAATGATTGCGACTGACACGAAAAAGAAGAAGACTATATCACGCTGATAAGGAAAAACACAGTCCTCTGGTTTGTGGTAGCAAATTCATGTCAGTGATGTAGGCGTTGTTTTTTTGTCAGTCGCAACGAGACGTCAGTGCTGTCACAAATTTTCTATTTTCCAAGTGCTTTCATTCTTCATTTTAAAATATGCCGAAGGGAATTGTTTTAAATGGACAATAAAGGGAGTTGGTTGTACGCCTGCGTGACTATTTTGAAAAAGAACTTCAAAATAGTGGACCACTTTTGCCACTGGAATTTATGCGGGAGCGTGTGGCGAATGCACTGGGACTCAGTGTTGGTGCCGTGACAAAGATAACTAAGGAAGCCTATGTTAAAAGCGGTATCGTCAGAAATAAGCCTTCAACGCCAAAAAGAAAACAGAGATCTTTGGTAGTAACTAATGTGGACAAATTTGATAGCGACGCCATACGACGTCACATATATGACTATTATATATATTTCCCGGCAAAGTAGAATTTGGGCCACCCCTTCTCTTTCCATGTGGTGTCGTACAAGGCGACTAAGGGATACGGCTGATTAACTTTAACATCAGACAGATATGTACAGCCCAGACTCAGCCTCAGATGCATGGCTCGAGTCAACAATAGTGTCCGAATACAGATTGGTGAAATGTGGGTGTTAATTCACCTCTGCCTAACCCTCCGGGGATAAAGGCGTGATTATATGTATGTATGTATGTATGAATTCCCAACATTAAAAAGGTTAGCTATTTCGCTTCGCAACTGTGGTTTGTTCCGTGGACAGTAGTCTTCACTGGCGAAAGTATTGAAGCGAATATGTTTTGCAAATAAAACTGGGGACAAAAGAAAAGTATTAATGGAACGCACAGATAATCGGATAATCAGATAATCGGATTTTGCATTAATCGATTAATGATTGTTTTTATCGAATTTATCAATTACAATTTTTATGCAATCACTATTTCCATCTGTCTAAAATACATTCATATAGTGGAAGGAGCAAAGGTGTAGTAGAAGGCAACTAAAAGATGCAGCTAGAGCTGTTCTCCGACAGTGAAAATACAGCCCATCTCAAAGTACCCGCTTGACGGAATAGGGTGCCCCCTAAAATAATAGAGAGGGAGCCTATTACCGCCTTGCGGGTACTACTATCACGTAACAACGTGGGACCAAAAATCATAGTTTACGAAATGTGGATGTTATTATACCTCTGCCTACCCTTTCGGAGATTTGGAATTTAATGTATTTCTATGGACAGAATAAACACACCAATAACTAGGTTTAGCCTATTGCAGAGCACTGCTGGACATAGGCCTCTTAGGAGGTGTGGAGGAAAGAGTTGTGATGTTCCTCTAACACAAAGGGAGGATCCTCCGACCAGGCAAGGTGATCACGCCTGGTAGGATTGTCGTTGGGATGTTGTATATATACTATACCAACGCGGGAACTTCACTTACGCGATGCAGGATTTGTAATGTCGTAGTGGTTCGACTTGATGACGCTAGATGGCGCTGGGTACATGTGGTATCGCCACAGAGGCTTTTGCCTACTATTTCCACGTTATTTAGAGTTTTCCTTAAATTATTTTATTACAAAATTACATGTAACTTAATCTTTTATCTTACTATCTCACAATTAACGCAAGTTATCCCACGCCCCGATAGGAACAAGAATATATTTTCAATTTCAAGCTTATAAACTATATATTATACGTTTTCTAAACAAATAATGAAGAAAAAATTTGATTACAAACGTTTCAATATATTCGTACGATTTCATAACCACGCCCGAGTTACGAATTCAATATAGTGATTCACACGTGTGAAACAAACGTGACTCATTCCTACAAGCTAACTTGCTCACTTTAGTACTTGAGCATGACAAAATGGCAGCTTTAGTCGTATAAACATGTGCATTAATTACTAATTGAGAACTTCTATTTGTAAACATAGTTAGGGACATTGTGTGTGGAGTGTTACACCTTAATGTTAAAATTGTATGATAACATTATCATAGATATATAACAAGTAGCTAAGATATTGATTTAAAACTGAATTAAATTTTTTTTTGAAGTGAAAACTTTTTTAGCGACTTTGGATGGGTGAAAAGTGTTTAAATAAAGGATCGCTTGACCTTTGGACCGTAACCGACGACTGACGTCATACAACATAAAGCTATAGACTGTCTATTTTGCAAGATACGATAAATAGCATCGTAGTCGACTTTAAGTCTTTATCGTCTCAGATAGTGCCGGGTTCAAACCTGGCCTTCTGATACTTTTTGTAATTATTTTTTCTTTTTGTGATTATTTTTTCTTTTTGTAATTTATTACTTCTTGTGATTATTTTTTCTTTTTGTAATTTATTGATTTCTTCTGACAGAAAATTAGCAGAAAATTAGTGATAGGTTCTATGATTGGTGCTATATTATAGGTATGGTATGGTATGTTCTTTTTATCCTTTTCTATGTATATAACGAAGAAAGAAAGAAAGAAAATGTTTTCACTTCTGCCGGCACTCCCAGAGTGCAACCCGTCTTTTTTTTAGTTTTTTTTCACATTAGCTTTTGCCCGCGTAGGTTTCGGTTATCGCGACCAAATATAGGTTATGTCCTTTCTCAAGGTCTAATCTACCACTATACCAAATTTTATCAAAGTCGGTTCAGTGGTTTAGGCGTCAAAGACGGACAAACAGACACACACACTCAGTTTAAACATTGAACTAATCTTGAAATGCGTTAGAAAATTATGAATAATTGTCAATCATCCTTGCTATATAACTGTAAATTAAACGTAATGTAAGCCGCCCAACGGCCAGGTGGAAGGACGACCTCATCAAGGTCGCCGGGAAGCGCTGGATGAGGGCTGCTTTAGATCGGTCATTCTGGAAGTCTATGGGAGAGGCCTATGTTCAGCAGTGGACTATGTGTAGCTAATATGATGATGATATTACTATAATTAAGTAAAATCCGTGAAGCGGATTGTATTTATATCGTATCTGAGCTTAATCAACGTTGTTTCTGCATCGATTTTTCGAAGAAACGCGTTTTCCGCAAACGAGTCAGTTTCATTTTGGTTTATAACTTATGGAACTGGATCGCACAATAGAGTGAACTAATTCAATCAATCTCGCAGTCCAATGTTGGACATAGGCCTCCCCCAATGTTGGGAAGCTCTGCCCTACATTTTCCACGCTGGCCAGATGGGTTGTACAGGGTTTTATTTCTTTTCATTCTCTCGATAGTAATATGATGATTCTAGTTCTGACTAGGTATTTAGATCGATTTAAATAGAAAAATTTAATCGGTCTAGGCGGAGTTTGAACTCGCTATCTTTGCTTTACAAGGGCAATGCTTTGAGCACTAAGCTACCAGACCTCGCCCTAATCAATTCCAATTTCTCCTTCTATATCTGCCTTTGAAGCGACAGGAGCATCTATTACTACGAACTATCGGAACCAATTAATGATTTTTCAATCATTTTTAGGGTTTCGTAGCCAAATGGCAAAAAACGAAACCCTTATAGATTCGTCATGTCTGTTTGTCTGTCTGTCCGTATGTATGTCACAGCCACTTATTTCCGAAACTATAAGAACTATACTATTGAAACTTGGTAAACAATGTATTCTGTGAACCGCATTAAGATTTTCACACAAAAATAGAAAAAAAAAACAGTAAATTTTGAGGGTTCCCCCATACTTAGAACTGAAAAACGTTATTGAGGTTTCTAATATCATTTTTTTTTTCTAAACTGAATAGTTTGTGCTAGAGACACTTCCAAAGTGGTAAAATGTATCCCCCCTCCCTGTAACTTCTAAAATAAGAGAATGATAAAACTAAAAAAACTATATTATGTACATTAACCATGCTTGCAACTTCCACCGAAAATTGGTTTGAACGTGATCTAGTAAGTAGTTTTTTTTAATATACCTACCCGCAAATTTACCTACTTGCTGCTACGGAACCCTTCATGGGCGAGTTCGACTCGCACTTAGCCGCTTTTTATTAAACACAGATTTTTGACTACGCCGGCCATTTATCCGGTATCCGTATCCGGTATTTAGGTATATATAGTAAAACTGTAGGACACCGGATGAGACTCGATGAGTTAAAAAATATAATGGAAGGAAAAGTTGAGGGTAGGAGAGGAAGAGGAAGACCTCGGAGGAGCTATATGGACCAAATAAAGGAGAAGGTTAACGTCATGTCGTATCAGGAAGTCAAGAATAGGGCGATGGATAGGAATGAATGGAAGTTACTCCACAGACAAGAACGAGGCTCTTAAATTTAAATGATGATAGTAAAACTAATTTCAAATCAGAAAACGAGTTCTAACTAAAATTGGGTTTTAACTGTGAATGTACACTGAAACATTTCGAGCCTAGAACTCAATTACTGATCCCGATGACGTGGTGAAACTGTCGTTGAGCATTGTAATACTAGTACCTACTCGTGTTCTATTTACAGTCCCGTACCAAGGCCCCTTCCGCCATACTTACCTAACTCGATTAGATTCTGCAGCCAACTCAGAATGGTTATGTTTCTATATCTATGACTTTGTGAAGATATATTTCGTTGTATTACAATTTAAGACAGTTCTGGTCTTTATATATTGCAGTTTCAACGGCCCGGTTCGGGAATAAATTCATTGAAGATATACGAACTTATTTCTGGGACCCAGTAAGCTTCTATAGGATACCCTGAACTGGGATAACCTAAAGAAACTTTCCATATAATCGTTCGTCACCTATTTTATTCTCTTAGTAGTGAAATTAAAAGAAGAAATCCATAGTGGATGCTTTACATCATGCGTAAAAGGTATCACCTGCCGAAATTTTAAGTTCATTGGTTCAGCAGTTTAGGCTCTGTGTGGATGAATCTTTCAGTCGGAACAAGTAATTTTTTATATATGATTATTGTAAAAGTGTACACATGCAAATTTTGCATGTTCTATAAAAAATGCAAGTTTACAATTTAGTCTTCTTCATCCTAGCCTCAATCCCAGTCTTATCCGAAGCTTTTCAACTTTGAGTCTGGGGTCCGCTTTTTACCAGTCTAATTGCGGATTTGGCTAAACTTCGATATTTTTCGTAAAACAACTGTCATATGACCTCCACACCCCAAAGGCAATATCGAAGCATTGCAGCTGAGTCAACAATTAGTATTCAACTGGAATCGTTTACGAGATAGGGTTGTTCGCCTGGCGGGTTTTTTATACCACTGAGGTGGCAGACAAGCACACGGCCCTCCTAATGGAAAGTGGTTACCGTAGCCTATAGACGTGTGCAACATCAGGGTAGTCACACTCGTGCAGTCGAACCTGTAAACATAGAGGCTATCTTTGCCGTCAGTGTAGAAGACAAAGCAGGAATAGCCTTTGGTCTTACCACTGACAGCACAAGAACTCTCCAGTGAACTCTGGCTACCCTACTCACCGCCGGGAATACAACATGAGGTTATTATGGCTGCGGTATTCTGTAGGGCGGCTGTACTTCCCCAGTCGGACTGCTCAATCGGACGGCAATACCGTCGTATCCTACCTCCTACCCTGGCGAGTCTCTTAAGCAATCTCACATTCCTATCTGAAGACCTAAAACGGCATATGGTTTAAGAAATAATCATGCGGTATGCGAGAGAATTACCGCATGAAAAAAATACGTTGTTCGCAGGTCCACCGCAAACATATACAATACCTACCCGATTTATAGCAAAATAGGCTCGTTTCCAAGTCAGAGTGTCTACCTTAACTTCTCTCAACCTCCATTTTCCATGCAGTCATTTCACTGCCTTGTTATATCTGAACGTAAATAGGTCAATTGTAATTTCTAAAACAACCAATCAACTCTGCCGTGTGTTCGCTGCACCAGGCATTGTTTGCATGTAAATTGTGACCGAATTTCAGCTGTATACTGTACACGAATATTGTCCGACAGCGATAGTTAATTATAAGTTAGTTCCTGAAACTGGTACCGAGATCAGTTCGATATTGGCAGCTCTAAATTTTATTAACGTATCGATGAATGTATGTATATTTGCATTAGAGTGGGTTTTTCTATTTCTACATCTACACTACTATTATAAAGAGGAAAGATTTGTATGTTTGTAATGAATAAACTCAAAAACTACTGTGCCGATTTCAAAAATTCTTTCACCATTGGAAAGCTACATTCACCCTGAGTAACATAGGCTATATTTGATTTCCACGGGAACGTTTTTACCACCCGTGCGAAGCCGCGGCGGATCGCTAGAATATTATGTATTTCCAAAAAAAATTAGATTATATAATTTTTATCCGCATTTTAAGTAAGTTAACACAAGGTACAGTGGCAAGGGGTTCCTACAACACGATTTCTGTCGGCTTGTTCTGCAAACTGATTTTTTTTACGGGCGGGAAATTCCCCCGTATACCTCAAGGAGCCGGAGAGGGAGGTTAACCGACTAAACCGTCTGTGGGTCGTTGTGCTAGGCCGAAGATGAGGTTGTCAGGCGATATATCCCTCGCACGCCGGCTGACCCAGGGCTACCCCTCTCGGTCTAGCTCTCCTCGGAAGGGGGGACCACGCGATTCCCGACTCGCCCCCGGTGTAGGGAGGCCCGTCGCACGATGCGCGCCGCCACCGTGGCCTGCTTCTGCTAGGGTAACGGGGAGCTCCACCCATCACCCTCAGGCCTGCGCACATGGGGGGCGGACTGACGCCCGAGCCGCATACGGCCGCGGGCAGCGATGTCCGCGAGTCTGTCTCGCTCATCGCTCCGCGCCCGCTCTGCTGTCTCCTTCACGAGCATGACCTGCTCTCAGAAGAAGGCGCTGGCCGCCCACGCAACCGCGCAGTGGTCTATCGCCGCAACCAGGGTGGAGAGCGTGACCACTTTCACCCCTTAGGGCCGCCACAAGCTCCCGCCTCGGCGTCTCAAACGCCGGGCACTCGATGAGCGTGTGCAGAAAGGAAACCGTAGTAGAGATGTTTTCATTTCTACTCTAATATTTGAACCGGCTTGCCTTTTGAAAATTTTTACCTATTGCGAAAGTGGTAAAACTATACTTACTTTTGGCTGTACATTGAAATAGTATCACTTAGTATATCAATATTTAATTATTGTATTATTTACACTGATTCCGACATTTCAGTTGCTTTTTATACGCTTTATAGTTAGAATCCATATTTATAGCCATTTATAACTTACCCAACAATAACGAAATTTACAAACATACAAAAAATGCACGAAAATCATAACCCTTTTTTGGCAATCGCGGTAAAAAGAAATTGAAAAATTAATTTAATAAAATGCACGTAATCAAATCTTCAGCCATATTAAATTATTCACTCAGTGATTCGAAGTCGAGGAGATTGAAGTTATATTGGCATTAAGCCAAAACTCGCCATATTTACAACGAATATTTTTTATGAAACAACCCTTGTTAAAATGTAACGTACTAGCGACCCGCCCCGGCTTCGCACGGGTGGTAAAAACATTTCTGTGAATTCCGTACGGAAATCTAAACTTTTTGAAAATCCAATAAAGTCTACGTTACTCACGAAGAATGCAACTTTCTAATGGTGAAGGAATTTTTAAAATCGGTCCGGTAGTTTCTGATCCTATTTATTACAAACAAACTTACAAATCTTTCCTCTTTATAATATTAATTTTAATTAATTTTCAATTCACAGAACAATCCGATATAGTACCTACCTATAGAAAAATCATTAAACCACGAAATTTTTTTGTAGTAATTTATTTATTAACTATATTCTTAATTGATCGCCAATTACAACCTTAATGGTGCAGGTTTTAAAAAGCGAAGAGCAGTACATTGGGTGACTTAACGCAATTTCTGCCAGGCAACCATTGGATAGAAAATATTTATGGGTTGATATTTGTTGAAATTTTACTAAATAGGTATATTATATACATGTCGCCGCCAACTAGCTTTATCAGCCGTACAGTTAACTGCCTAAACGCTTTACTGAACGGCGTTCAATTAACGGCCTGAATGGTGTTCAGCCATTTGATTGAACGGCTAGGCAAATAGCTTGGATCGATGACGTAACTACTTGCCTAACCATTTAATTAAACAGTTAGAAAAATGACTTATTTCGGCATGGTTTTAAAAAAATGCGCAGCTATCACAATATAGGTACCTGTCTCTACTTTTCTGTGAATACACCTCTGTCTACCCCCTTAGGTTAATGACATCGTTTTTCTCTAAAACTTGACCTTCTATTGAATATTCCGAGTTACAAAACAGTATTTTTTCACATTAAGGCTCATTTTGATGAACGAGCGCCAGTCCAAGATAACTTTAAATTCATGTTGAAGCGCATATATATATTATAGATTCTTCACCAATTGAAACTGGACACACGCTGGTCCAATTGGTGAAATTAAAAATTAATTCATTTATCTGGGGGCACGATAGTGCCCTCGCCAAGTCGAGCAAAAAAAAGCAGCTCGGCCGTAACATCCTTTTCTCGAAGCAATTCAGGCCATTTTCGACCCCCTATAACATAACGTCCCTTAGGTAGGGACTGAATAAATTAATAACGTGTTTGTATTAAATGGATCTCACAACTTTTTATACCTTCAGGACTATTACATTGAATTGCCATTATGTTGAATTCTCTGAAAGTTGAATTCCCAATATGTTGCATTGGCCATTACGTTTAATTCCCAATAAGTTGAATGTTCTGAAAGTTGGATTCACTCTAGATTTGGTTTGATCATTATGATAGTTTGAAAACAAAAAAAAAATTGTTATTCACAAAACTTGTATTTAAATCAAATAATAAATGGTAGAATAACTGAGTTGTGAGACTTGGTTTATGAAGTGAAAACTTCTTTAGCGACGTTGGATGGGTAAAAACTGTTAAACTTGCGTCAGGATCGTTTGACCTTTGAACTGTAACCGACGACTGTCGTCATACAACATTAGCTAAAGAGAAAGATTATCTATTTTGCAAGATACGATAAATAGCATCGTGGCTTAACGGTTAGCGGTTCGACTGTAAGTCCTTATGGTTTCAGATATTACCAGGTTGAAGCCTGGGCTTCTGGCACTTTTTGTGATTATTTTTCTTTTAGTAATTTATTACTTTTTGCGAATATTTTTTCTTTTTGTAATTTATTACTTTTTGTGATTATTTTTTCTTTTTGTAATTTATTACTTTTTGTGATTGATTATTATTTTCTTTTTGTAATTTGTTAATTTCTTCTGACAGAAAATTAGCAGAAAATTAGTGATAGGTTCTATGATTGGCGCCATATTATAGGTATGGTGTGGAATGGTGTGGTATGGTATGGTATAGTATGTTCTTTTTAGCTTTTTCTATGTATATAACGAAGAAAGAAAGAAAGAAAAAGGTTTTACTTCTGCCGGCACTCCCAGAGTGCAACTCGTGTTTTTTTGACAAGCATTGTTGTTTTTATAGGATTATTTTGTCAACTATAAACTCGGAGCGCAGAGTCCGCTTTCCTAGTTGTCCTCGTTCGCTTCACTCGATCTTGGGCGTCCATAGTGGTAAGAAAATTGGCACACATGTCATCCCCCACAACGCGGCGTCTCAGGGCCGCATTCCACGATTTTACAGACGCGGAGGCGATTTCGCGTACTACGCACCGTGGAAAGATGCTCTTTCGTGATACTGCAGATACGTTTGTCATGTTGTACATGCGTCCATGTCTGCGCACCGTGGAAACCCGGCGTTAGTAAATATCATTTCTAAACCATATTTGAATCAGGAGATATTTCGAATAATAAAACGAGTGCTTTTCTTGGTTTGAAATTACTGGCAGCTAATTAAATACGAACTTCACTCCAATCTAAAATTCGCGTGTCAGTAATTAGTAGGGGCATGATTAGGTTGTTGTTATATACTTGTTCTATATTCTGAAGCAGTATGTGTGCGGCCTTTGTCACATAGGTAGGTAAAGTCTTAATTTCTTTTAAGTTATGGCAATACCAATGGAAACTGGGTTTTATATTCGTATAAAGCATCTGATGTAGTCGTCAGACTGAGGGTGACCATTATAACATTTTTGATGCCTTCAATAGTGACCTTCATTCCTAAAACTTTACCTGCTGCTTACCAACAGACAATGTGAAAAACAAGAAATCTGACCAACGGAGTGGAAGACTTTTCGCAGACGGTTAAGTTTTCAGGCTGCACGTGGAATATAACTGATGCAAGACTTTAAACAACATTTATAGAAGACGACCCTAGTCGTCTCTTATATCTCGTCCACCGTATTTCGTAGCACAAATTACCACCTTTTTTCCCACTATTTTAACCTCTCTACAACAATAATTTTTATCATCATCAGAGCATTTTCCCAACTATTCCCAACATACATACATACATAGAATCACGCCTTTATCCCCGGAGGGTTAGGCAGAGGTGAATTAACACCCACATTTCACCAATCTGTATTCGGTCCCACGTAATAGGGGGTGAGCCTATTGCCGTCTTCCGGGCACTATTGTTGACTCGAGCCATGCATCTGAGGCTGAGTCTGCGCTGTACATATCTGTCTGATGTTGAAGTTAATCAGCCCTATCCCTTAGTCGCCTTGTACGACACCACATGGGAAGAGAAGGGGTGACCCAAATTCTACTCTGCCGGGAACCACGGCCCAACAAACAACAACATTTTTGTGTCTTGACATTTTCCGTGAAGCGACTGCCATCTGACCTCCACAACCAGTTCTCTTCTGTAGTTAGACTAGTCGGAGGTTAGAGAGGTCCAACTACGCGTAACGATTACCACCGATGTTCGTATGGCAACTGGGACCCTAAGCAATGGGTTCAAACGTGCTTTTCGGAACCCACAACAAGACCCAGACCAATGCAAGGAGACATATTAATTCATACAAATATTTACATGAACCCGCAACCCCTGCGTAGCAGTTGCATTCACTACGCCACAGAAGCACAATAAATTCTACATTAAATTCAAAACATAATTTTGTTTCGTACCTACGTATTTTTACTACCTTTGTATAAGCCATATCAAACTATTATCTTATCTACGAGTAGGTATCACATTTTAATCCACACTTTTTGCTGTTCGATATCACAAGGTCATGATAAGCCCTCTAAAAGATTGTCCAAAGTAATGAAGTGTTTTTAAATCTAATGGCCGAATTTTAAAGTAATACCCAGGTTGGAGGTAGGACACGACGGTATTACCGTCCAATTGAGCAGTCCGACTGGGGAAGTACCCTCCACCCTACAGAATACCGCATCTATAATAACCTGGAGCTGTATTCCCGGCGGTGAGTAGTGTAGCCAGAGCTCACTGGAGAGTTTTTGTGCTGTCAGTGGGAAGACTAAAAGCTTGTCCTGCTTTGTCTTCTGCACTGACGCCACAAAATGTCTCTGTTCTTACAGGGTCGACAGCAAGAGTGTAATTCCCTGTTGCACACGTCCATATAGGCCACGGTAACCACTTTCCATCAGGTGGGCCGTGTGCTTGTCTGCCACCTAAGTGGTATGAAAAAAAAAGACGGGTTGCACTCCGGGAGTGCCGGCAGAAGTGAAAACTTTTTCTTCCTTTCTTTCTTTCTTCGTTATAACAGAGAAAAAGATACAAAGAACACACCATACCATACCATACCTATAATATAGCGCCAATCATAGAAACTATCACTAATTTTCTGTCAGAAGAAATTAATGAATTACAAAAAGAAAAAATAATCACAAAAAGTGGCAGATGCTCAAGTTCGAACCCGGTACTATCTGAAATCATATAAGGACTTATAGTCGAAGCGTTTACCGCGAAGCTACGAAGCTTCTTAACGCATCTAACAAAATAAACAATCTGTAGCATACAACATGTATGACGTCAGTCGTCGGTTACGGTTCAAAGGTCAAGTAATCCAGACGCGAGTTTAACACTTTTTACCTATCCAACGCCGCCTAAGAAGTTTTCACTTCAAAAAAAGTAGAGTCCAAGCAAGCTTTTGCAGTTACACCTAAAGCTTGCCTTGTAACTTACACTTAGTAAGTGATGAATCTGCTATTGTAAAACCATATTTTAATAAAAAGTTATATTCGCAATAACTTATGATAGTATCATGATAAGTGTTAATTTTTCTTCTAAGGTTGCGTTACCTTCTAATTAATTAGAATACTAAGGCCCGTTTTTTAGAATGCTACTCAGCTGAACCTCAATTGATCTCGGAAAAGATTGTATACACGTATTGTCAAATTTGACAGATTGTCTGGCAGATTTTCTAGACAAATTTAACCCAGCATCAAAGTTGTTATCCATTTACAGACAAAAAAAAGTGTATTCACATCGTATTGCTCAGTTATCTCGAGCTCAGTCACATCCTTTGCACGTTTCATAATAAACATATATTTGCGCGAGGAAATAAGGAAAAGGTCTGAATGAAACACAAACATGATTGTAATAACTGACATTTAAATATATTTATGAAGGGAGACCAGATAATAAGGAAAATGTGAGAGGAACAATAATTTAACCATTACAGTTCTGACATCTACAATTTGCATGATACACTTCACGATAAAAGTTGAGAATAACAATATTTACAATATTAAACCTTTACTCGACTCCGCCAGCGAAGCGCCCAAGCAAATAAGAATTTGACAAAGAAAAAAGACAAAAGAAAAAGCAGTTGATATTCAATAAATTAAATAGCATTCTGCAGCAATTTTCTTTCGGAATTAGTTGAGGGTGGTCACTTGCATTCTAATTTCGGTTTTGCGTGGTATTCGGTTCGTTGCGTTATCCGCCATCTTGAATTCAAGGGTAAATTTTTATTTATTGAAATACTTGTTCATTTTTAATTTTACAACGAAAAATGGTAATTGCTACGTGGTTTAAAATTATTTTTTCTTCAATTTTGATTCTTAATTTTTTTTCGTAGAATTGAAATTAAAAACGCGAACCCATCCCACTAATATTATGAATGTGAAAATTTGTGAAGAGGTTTGTTGTGTTATATAATCAGGCTCTTACGGCTAAACTGATCTCTGAAATATGGTACAATGATAGATTTTAGTTTTTTTTATTCCGAGAACAGATTGTAATGGTTTGAAAACGGGATGGAAATTCCACGCTGTCGAAATATTTGGCAACAGCTAGTTAATTATGAAAAATATATACTATACAACTATGTTGCAGTGACGACGGAAGAATACAAGTTTCTCTTCTTCCTACTCCATCTCATCCGAAGGGTGCCAAAAGAAACGACGGCGAGAGAAGGAAAACTTGAAATAAAACCCTGTACCAACCCGTCTGGCCAGCGTGGAAACAGTACGCCAAAGACTTCCAACATGAAAGAGACTTATGTCCAATCATTGACTCATTATACTCTTATTGAAATCTTCAACCCAGAATCGTTCCTAATGAACTTTGCTCACAGAATTGTAACACACCTTCCTTCAGAGCTAGCGCCATCTTTTTGTCTAACGATTGTTCCTCGTTAAATTAGTATTATCATGTGCCATTGTTAACAAAGTTTCCTTTGGTTATTAATGTTACAGTTAGTTAATTTCCCTGCCGCCTCCCTTAGTGGCTCTACTCAGGTTACTGCTACTGATATTGTGAATTTAAAAAGTTCAGTCACAAACTTTTGCATATACTTCTAGCTACGCGCCCTGGCATCGTCCCGGTGCTTGCACTTGGACAAGCTTGGAGGACTTGTCCTATATTTAGGCCTCCCTCAAATATACAACTTTTACATCAACATCAACTCTTTTGTCGAGTTGTGTGCTTCTCGCGATTTCCACACAACTAAATCGTTTAGTTGATGGATGGATGCGCATACAATTGATGCAGTCAATTGTCGATATTTTTATATCGACCTGACTCATTTCAATTTCGCCCGAAGCAACGTGCTTACAGTTAACAATTCAATTATCTCTGAATTCCGAAACAAACTCAAGTGGCTTCCTATTCGACCTCGCAGGAACATTCATGTTCTAGCATTATTATACAACGCTTTGTTCAATCCTAAGATCCCCACTTATCTTAGAGAGCGTTTCACATACCTCAAAGATACGCATGATAGACATTTAAGGTCATCCGAAAACCTGAAGCTGAAGATGGCAGCACAGTCCACCAACTATGCTGGTAAATCATTTACCGTCACTGCGGTTCGCCTGTGGAATGCGCTGCCTTTGAATATTAAGCAGGCAAAATCCCTAAACATATTTAGGCAAATGCTTAAAGATTATTATTTGTCACTAAACTCCCTAATATACAATTCCATGTATATTAGGTGCTTTAGTATGTAAGTTTTGTATTATTTCTCTGTGTATATTTCTAATTGTATCAAGTATCGCTATGACTATAAATGTATATATTTCATAATTTTTGCATGTACATTTTTTTTTATTTTCGTAAAGTGTGATTGACTTTTCACTGTGCTAGCTACACCACAAATTGTAACGTGCGTGTTACTGGATATTTCTCTATCCCACGGTTGCCTGGAAGAGATCGCATTTAGCGATAAGGCCGCCCATTGCGAATTTAACAATAGTTGCTGTAGTCCGTACTACTGTTTCTTATAATTTAATGTTGGTGTACAATAAAGAGTTATCTATCTATCAATCTATCTATCTAATTAAAAATAAATAAGAACGAAGATACTGCGTACATCCTAGACTCAGTGACAGATTATCTTAGTCGCGGAGTGACTAACTTTTTTTTTATTATTTATTTATTTATTGTTTAGTTATCATGCAAAGAATACAAGTTATGTCAGCATTCCATAAACCACAAATATAAAATAAGTCGATGGTATGCGCACATCAATACAATGCAATACAAATTGAGCATGAGATCGATAGTTGTCCAACTTTTTAATCAATCGCAGATCGATGTAGCTTTTTGACTTTTTTGTCCAGCAACTATCGAGTTGACAGTATGTGCGCTTCAATATATTCCTATGAACTTTTGACACTCGATAAAATAGTTGTTCAACTAAAAGTTGTATATATGCGGTAGGCCTTACCCGAAAAATTCTGACATACCAACGTTCTCCTGGCAATCCGTCTACTGATGAGCCCGTCAAGCCGACGGATACCATTATTAGAAATACCTAAGGGCCCGCTTAATGAAAATAGGCTCCCCGTATTACGTGCGACCGAAAATCATAGTTGGCGAAATGAAGTTGTTAATACGCCTCTGCCTAGCCCTTCAGGGACTTTATATATTGGTAGAAATATCACAAAGCCATTCCTTCATAATAATCAAGTATTAGTATCGAACTAATAACACGTAAACAAATATTGGCACAAACGAACGTAACAAACACACCGTTATCAGCTGTTATCAGACAAATAGCCACATTCCGTGACCGCAGAAGATTCACCCGGATTTGGACCAAGCCACTACTAAACTATACATCTAACTAATATTATAAAAGTGAAATACCACTCACTGATTAATCACGACATATCTCAGAAACTATAACACCTTCAAACTTGAAATTTGCTAGGTAGGTGCCTTAATAGGGTGTAGTGTGGACATCCGCTAAGAAAAATTTAACGGAACTCCACACCTAAGGGTGTAAAACTGGGGTAGCAAGTTTGTATGAAAGTCCTATGAAGAAAAAGACTTGGAAGTTTTAAATGTATCTGTCACCGTAAATTTATAAATACCGGTAGATTGTAATCTATCTAAGTGAAACCCGCAAGATTGTAAGCTGTTGAAAAATTGTGAACCTCAACGTACTGCTTACAATTTTTAACGTATTATTATTCGGTAGATTGTAATCTATCGAAGAATCTACTGAACTATACATCTAACTAATATAAAAGCGAAATACCACTCACTGATTAATCACGGTATCTCAAAAACCATAAGACTGACAAACTTGAAATTTGCTAGGTAGAGGTGCCTTATAGGGAGTAGTGTAGACATCCGCTATGAAATAATTTTACGGAACTTCACATTCATCTGATATCCGATATCGGTGTCGGACGCTTATAGCCGATACCTTGTGCCATTTTCACATTTATCTCATAAAATCGTCCCCAGACTAGTTAGGAATGAAAAAGAAAAACATGTCATACCATGACATGATATGGTATCGAGTTTTTTTTTTACTTATATTCATGATCAGCATCATTAATTAACGCGAAAAGACACGTAACTAAGGAAATATCATTAAGGCCGAAAATTGCTTGCAGTCACTGTTTTAGTCTTTTTGTGATCCGATATCGGGTCAAAACAGTGGTGTTGGCTCTGATAACCGATATCGGATATCGGACAATGTGAAATCGCTCTAAGGGGGTAAAACGGGCGTAGGAAGTTTGTATGAAAGTCCTATGAAGAAAAAGACTTGAAGGTTAAAATGTATGCTCTCTATAGATGGTGTAGAGGTGTATTAAAGTCTAAGATCCCAAGCGGTGCGATCGCACCGCGAGTCTATTGTTTACCTATTGTGTCTATTATTTACTCACTTGACAGGTTAATAATTAATCCGTAGAAAGCAAATCCACATTTGGGGTTAAAACAGGTGATGGTAGTTTGTATGAAAGTCTACATAACTCACTCTACGCGTACGAAGTTGCTGGCGGCCGCTAAATGCATGTAACTAGCGGCGTCCCTCAAATTTAATTTATTTGCAAGAATATGGTAGGTAGAAAGGTGTAATATAATAAAGTTCATACATATTCTGCCACATGATGGCATGCAAAATACATATTTTGTCAATTTCAATTTACATTTATAATCATTAACATTAATAACAACTTAACGATTTAATTTCATATATGTCATAATAATTTTTATTTACTAATATATCCTAGTAAATGTCCTTTAAAATATTCGGATAGGTAGTTCAGCAATGTCATTAGGTAAATGATTAAATATTTTTTTTACACATGCAAGACACACTTCTTTCAGACACATCTAGCCTTACCATAAGCTGACATGGCTTATTCTTATGCCGAGTTCTATAGAGAGAATACATTTTATACTTCAACTTTTGTCCTTGCTGTTGACTGATTAGTACACAACTTTAGTTCGGTAAATAATACAATTTAAATAATTAAATACAATTTGATTTGCTCTTAATATCTTAGTTTATAGATAATTTTGAGACTATTTATATTTATTTCTGTAGTATCCTAATTAATAATTATTTGTTAATTAATATAAATTTCAGGATCCCTGGTACCCTAAACCAAGTTTAATCTTAATTTGGGTACAAGACTTTATCTAACCATGCTGTTAAATGATCATCAAATTGTATTGTAATGTGTTCATTAGATTGTAATCATCGAATAAATGAATAATGATTTAAAAAAAAAAGAAGATATTTCTGACTGTACATAAAATGTCGCGTCACTTTAACATTTCTTTCTGCATTTTTATATTTAGTTCGACATTTTCGCAAGCAAAGCAACGTTTGCCAGGTCTGTCACTGTTTTATTATATTCTTTTAATTTCCCTAACTACTTCTCCACCTTAACTAATATATTCTTAATCTCGTCCTTGCTCGCAATAATCTCAATAAGGGACTTAAGTGAGGAAAATAAAATCACTTTTGAACAGATTCTATCGCGTGTGATTTGATATTATGTATTATCTTCTAGTGTATCTAGCCGCGTGATTCCCGGCAGAGTAGAATTTGGGCCACCCCTTCTCTGCCCATGTGGTGTCGTACAAGACGACTAAGGGATAGGGCTGATTAACTTTAACATCAGACAGATATGTACAGCCCAGACTCAGCCACAGCCGCATGGCTCGAGTCAAAAATAGTGCCCGGAATACGGCAATAGGCTCACCCCCTATTACGTGGGACAGAATACAGATTGGTGAAATGTGGGTGTTAATTCACCTCTGCCTAACCTTCCGGGGATAAAGGCGTGATTATATGTATTTATGTATGTATTTATTATCTCCACAACCTTGTTAATACCAGATCTAACTGGATAAACAATAAAAATTAATAAACCATTACAAAAACAATTATGGTGAAATCATATATTTACATTTACTTGGATGATATTGAACACACTGATACGCTTCGTGAATCTTATAAGAGGTTATTTATTATTTATTGCACGCCTTCAGCTACTGCAGAATGCTTGAACATATATTAAGTTAGGATTTCACTAGTGAAAATCTAGGATAAAAACAATTTAAGTACATTTATTTGAGGCATAAATGTAATTAATACTACTTCCTAGAGGCAGAAACACGACGGATGCAGGAGTTGAACTCGTTAAACATATATTTGATGCATGGGACAAGAAGCAAGATGCCATCCATGAAGCCATAATACGATAAATAAAAATAAACTTTTAGTGCCAAAACTCAGACTTCATAAGGTTGGTAATTCGTTTGTGGGTAACAGTATTAAAATGTTTAATAAAATTCTTCAAGATCTGGTTGACATGCTCCTAAATAAGTTTAAAATAGAAGTAAAAAAGTGGTTCATGAAAAAAGGAAATTACAAAGTAAACGAATACCTCCATGATAAAAATGCATGGTCATCCTAATCTTTTTGCTTGCTCGCACAATATAAATCTATTAAAAAAAAAGCAAATTGTTTTTAAAGAGAAACTATTATTATTATATATATATATATATAAAAAATATTGTTCACTGAGTTTCTTGCTGGTATCTTCTCAGTAGAACCAACTTACCGAACCAGCGATAGAATCATTTTCGAATGATTTATTTACTTTATTTAATATTATATTAATAATATTAGGTCCTTACGTATGAAAGTAGCGTTTTGTCGTACTGATCAATTTGATCTGAAATATCTCCTCTTTGGTTAAGAATTTCAAATTCAAATTAATAAATTCATTTAGCTGGTTTTTTTCTTAGAAATACAGTCATTCATTTGTTATTTTCCTCATTATTTTTGCTTTGGCGTCGCTTATTACCGCGCACTGGAAAACATGAAATATCGGTTTATTTTTCGAGTACGAGTTCTACCGTGGCACCAGTGCTGCAGAAACAGCTCGAAGAAAATACGGCGCTGGTGTCGCTAAAGACAGCACGGTACGTTTTTGGTTTCAACGTTTTCGTTCTGGAAATTTCGACCTTAAGAACCAACCCCGTGGACGGCCGGAGATCAAAGTGAAAAACGAAGAATTAAAGGCTATAGCGATAGGAAGCGGATCCATCACAAAGCACTTCAGAGATAGCAGCAGGTTTCGGGGTAAGTGACAAAACTGTATTAATCCACTTGAAGCAAATCGGGAAAGTAAAAAAACTCGGACGATGTACCTCATGAATTGAGTGAATCGAACTTGCAAACACGGGTCGCCTGCTGTGTTACTTTGCCCAACCGACACAATAATGAAGGGATTTAAAATCGAATCATTACTTGTGATGAAAAGTGGCTATTGTACGATAATCGAAAGCGCTCATCGCAATGGCTGAACACTGGAGACCCAGCCAAATCCTGCCCTAAACGAAAATTGACTCAGAAAAAGTTACTTGTAAGTGTTTGGTGAACTAGCGCCGGTGTCGTTCACTACAGCCTTCTTAAATCTGGCCAAACGATTACGGCAGATATCTATTGTCAGCAACTGCAAACCATGAAGGAAGAACTAGCTGTTAAACAACCGAGATTTGTCAATCGCTCTAGGCCACTGCTGCTTCACGACAACGCAAGACCACACACTGCACAACAAACAACCACTAAGTTATCTGAGCTACAATTGGAATGTCTGCGACATCCACCGTACTCCCCGGACCTTGCTCCAACAGATTACCATTTCTTCCGGAATTTGAACAACTTCTTACAAGGAAAAAAATTCCACTCCGATGCAGCAGTCCAAACCGCCTTCAAAGAGTTTATTGATTCTCGCCCCCATGGTTTTTATAGTAAAGGGATCAATGAACTACTCATAAGATGGCAAAAGTGCATAGATAACAACGGTGCATACTTTGATTAATTAAATATATTTTACAAAAAAAAACGACTTTTTATTCCTCCCGTACAAAACGCCAATTTCATACGTAAGGACCTCTTGACATGACTGTAAAATTTGGACGTTCTTATGTGCTCTTTATGTGCCTAAACTGAATAAACAAAATTGATTCTTTTGTATATCCCAGCCACGTCCATCTTGCTGGTATTATAGTGTAATAAAAGAGGGAATGGCGCTGCTTATCCCGTATCACAGAGCCCTAGGATTACATTGTGGGAAGCAATGCTAAATCTACCAATATGAATATTGTGAATTCATGGTATAATTTGAGTGTGTTAAATAAATAAATATGAGGTCCTTACATATGAATTTTTTTGAAAGTTGATTTTAAGATATTACAACTCTGTATTAAATTTTGTTTTTGTATGGCCGCTTGATAAATTAAATCTGATCTTCAAAAACAGTACTTCCTAAATGCTATCCGTTTTGATGATAAAATTCGTATTACTTTTTTACAACTGTCACTTTTTTTTAAATGTGTTGCTGTTAGCTTGATGTTGTATCATTCATACACAAAAAAATCATAAAATTTGGATTTGTCATTCCTAAAAAAGATGCATAAATGTTAGTACTGCAAATTGGGTTTCCTCCAATTTCTTCAATAAAACGGCAATTTCATTATGTAACGACCTATTATATGCTACAATTAGCACTTAGAGACGATGTATGTAGTTGAATGATCCAAGCTATCAATATCATACACGTTGCGCGTGGCCAGCGGTGAAAGCATAATAATATAACGTTTTCACCAGTGTCGGTATTCCCCATTAAGTAGTTGCTTAGTCTTGCGCAATTTCATTTTATTTTATGCAGGAACATCTTCGATGGTATAGGTTTTTGTAGGAGATAGGACACGACGGTATCACCATCCAATTGAGCAGTCCGACTGGGGAAGTACCTCGGCCCTACAGAATACCGCGGCCATAATAACCTCGTGTTGTGTTCCCGGCGGTGAGTAAGGTAGCCAGAGCTCACTAGAGAGTTTTTGTGCTGTCAGTGGGAAAACCAAAGGCTTGTCCTGCTTTATCTTCTACACTGATGACACAGAAAGTCTCTGTTCTAACAGGGTCGGCAGCGCGAATATGACGGCCCTGGTGTTGCGCTCGTCCATAGGCCACGGTTACCACTTTCATCAGGTGGGCCGTGTGCTTGTCTGCCACCTAAGTGGTATTAAAAAAAGGTGCTATGAATATCTTCAAAGTAGAAGTCAACCTTAAGTTATAACACTACCTAAGTTCTAGCACCTACCGATCATTAGATCTTCCTTCTTCCTAGCGTTAATCCCAGTCGCATACAAAGCTTTCCAACTTGGAGTCTGGGTCCGCTTTTACCAGTCTAACTGCGGTTTCACTGAACTTCAATATTTTCCGTGAATCGACTGCCATCTGATCTCCACAGCCCAAAGGCGATATCGAAACATTGCAATTAGACCAGTTGTTGGCTTTTTGAGGGCTCCAACTACCCGTAACGACTGCCATAGATGTTTGTATGGCAACCGGAACCAACGGCTTAACGTGCTCTCCGAGGCACGACCAGACCAATTCGAATACCCACCGATACAAATATTTGCACTGAGCGCGGATCGAACCCGCGCCGCCTGCGTAGCGGCCGCGTTCACTATCGCTACGCCACAGAGGCAGAGACTTTACTCTCATAGATAAAATAAACTAAACAAGAAGAAAAAGCGGAAACCGGGCTCTGAAACAAAAACCCCTCGGAACCAATGGAATTCTTATAATACTTATGTGTGCATGGTGTTTGAAAATTATGATTTCATTTTGAGTGATATATGAACAAGAATTGAAATTAATCAGTTGCCATTAAATTTTTAACGTACTTCTTTCCTTCTTGCAGGTAATGTAACAACAAATACCCAAAGTACTATATATTACCAGGTAAGTAATACGCAACATAATCTAACCTAATTACTATTACAGTTGTCACACAAATATTCAAAACTCAAAGGGAATATTAGTAAGTACGAAAATTTCGGTTGCTAATATTCTTTTTTTTTTTTAAATACTGTGTAAGCTTTAAAAGTTTCGTCATTTGCTTTTTGTGGGAGCGACTACCATATCACCTTCCTGCTCTATGAGGAAAACCTCAACCGGAGGAGCCTTTTCGCTAAATGAGCTGTACCGGCTAGAGGGTAAGCTTGACTTGAAGTCCTTTAATATTTCAAATAAATGCTCCAAAGCTTTTGCTAAATTAGTATCTAAATGTATATGTCGTAGACAACTATCTTAATCAGCCGTTAAATTAACTGCCTAGGCTCTTTACTAAACGGCGCTGTTCAATTAGCGGTCTGAATGATGTTCAGCCAGTTTATTACACGACTAGGCAAATGGCTTAGATTGATGAAGTTTAATTAGTTGCCTAGCCATTTAATCAAATAGCTAAGAAATTGACTTATTTCTGCATTGTTATAAAAAGAAATAACCATAAAGGCTTTTACCTAACCTATCCAAGTCGGATTGTGCAGCTATCTCAATAAACCTATCACAAATACAAATTTTCTGTGAAGTGATGGGTGGTGCCCCGTCTCACGAATGGCCTAAGCATTAACCAGCCAGTTTATTAAAAGTTGTAATAAACGTTACAGCTGAATATCATTCAGGCCGTTAATTGAATGGCGCCGTTTAGTTACCAGCGTAGGCAGTTAATTGAGCGGCTGATTAAGCCACAGACATATACTTATATGTCTGTGGATTAAGCAAGTTTGCTGCAACATACCTATAGGTAACTATCTAACTACTAATTAGGTGCTCATAGAAATAGGCAAATAATATACAAAGCTATAAGAGCCGTCGTAAAACGTACATAACAGTGCCAAGACGCATTAAGGGCTGAGTCATGGAGCCATTCACTGGCCAACTGCATGAGTTCACAACGTATAATTAGGATGAAATAATAGAATAAGCCATGAGAAGTATGCTTTAGAAGCACCTCGTAAGAAAACTGTCAACTTTGTTGAGTATCGACATAGACCAGGAAATTAAAACTTTGTTTTAAACAACTTCACCTGCCCCTCTAGACAAGTGGCAATTCGCTAGCCGGCGCGGCGTTTGGTGGAATAGAATGACGAATGTATGGGATTTTACGTAAATGACAGTCGTTTACGCATATCAAATACGCCAAATCCTATACATTCGTCATTCTATTCCATCAAAGGCTTGCTAGCGAATTGCCACTTGTCTAGAGGGGCTGAACTCTCTTTATAATCTGTAAAAAAATTATTCTCAATCTAGTTTCACTCTCCCAAATAGCAAAGGCGAGCAATTTAATGTTGTATTCTATTGTAAATTGTGTACCTTTAACATTGAAGAATTCTTTTTCTTTTCTTTTTTCCTTATTAAATGACAAATTCTTTTTTGAAAACTGTGTTACGATAATACCCTTTTTGACACTGAATTTTGAACTAAACAAAAATAAATCCTATGTGACTTATACTTAAAGCGCCGACCCGACGTGGTCATGGGTTCATTCGTACCGTAAGTGGCCAGTGTGGTCACTGTACCGAGACATAGGGGTTATAACCCTACTTAATATAATCTTTCATATCAATTTGAGGTAAGCAGTAGTGTAATCTACATTCTAAAGACGTTAACGCTTACAAAAGCGTTGAGCTTTGTTAGAGGGGTACATAACAATTCGTTAATGTGTTTTATAGGCATTTAAAAGCAATGTTCCTAAACGATAACAATCTAGTATTTAAATTAACAGATTCATTACTTGAAAAAAAAAATTGCGCCTATCAATTATTGTAAAAAGCTTGGGTGAAATCTCAATGATAAGAATCACCATTCCAAATGCTTAGAAATATACTCGTATATAAATGGTGGTATTTTTTTTATGTATGAATATATAAAAAAAAAAGATAAAGAATACGTTAATTCGTCTTCACCTCGCCTGACGGTAAGCTGAAGGTAATGTCTCAGGAAAGAGGGTCACCTTTACCTACACGTACCATGTTAACAATGGTGACATTCAGCTTGACGGCCTCATCAAAAGAGGATTGACGTCGCAGCTCCGCGTGACACCCACCGGTCCCACTAGTGATGCGACCACAATCCCCCCTGCCCCGAGATTGGATCACTATGGAGGGTTTTTCGCAATCGTGCACGGTCCCCACGTATAAACCCCCCCCCCCAACCCCCTCCGCAGCCGGAGGGGGAGGTTATGTCGGACTCGAACCGACTAAACCGCACGCCGCCTGTGGGTCGTTGTGCTAGGCCGTAACTGAGGTTGTCAGACAACATATCCCTCGCACCCCGGTTGACTCCGGGCCATTCCTCTCGATCTGGCCTTCCTCGGGAGGGGGAACCACGCGGTCCCCGAGCATAGCTTTTAGTATAGGACGTAGAATGAAGATATTATTCGAGCTTTCGCTTATAAGATATTGTTGGAAGTTCACCCGAATATTACTTAGACATTGAAATAAAACTATTTTCAGTGATTCTATCGCGATTCACATTCTGTTATTTTGTAATTTATACACATCCCAATGTTTGAACTGCTTTTCAGTAGCCACAGTCACTGATTTTTACTGTAGTTTTCGTAGAACACTGTTACTAATAAAAATGTTAATGATATAGTTTTAAAATAAAAATGATTTTTAGACTAGCGACCTACCTAGACTTCACACGGGTACAATCATACCAATTTATTGAATTAGTATGCCAGCAAATCAAATCGATTTAGACTGAAAAAGTGAATGCTCAAGCTCAGACGGAAGTTGAACCCGCGTCCAGTCCGTTACGGAGGAACTGCTCTGGTCACTGAGCTACCATAGGGTACCGCTACTAAGAAAATATCTTTAGTAATACTCAAAAATCAATAGATGGCACCATTAGACTCATTTAAAGAAATCAAAAATGTTAAAATGCTTTTTTTTCTATTGAGAATAGAGAATAAATCGCATATAAAACTCGTTGGCATGGTGTGGTATGGTAACACGGGCTGGTATCCGCAGCTCCACGTCATGGCGCGGTTTTTGCGTGAGGGAACTCGTTGGTAATGTAATAAATAATTTTTTTGTAACAATTGTGCTATTTTAGGAACCCGACGTCTAATGGCATGGGGCATTAAGTCTGTAACTTTTACAATCACTGCGAATCTGGCAGAATCAGTATAGATTAAAATATTTATATTTTCATTCAGTCATATCCAATAATGTGTTTAGTGTATGTTTTATTTTTTATAAGTAAATTTTTATTAGTAAAAATTAGAAAGGTTTGCCAAAACAATGTCGCCATCTAGTTACAACTGCTGCAAACAAACTTACGAGTGTAACCATTTTTGTTCCTGATTGTGCATCTGTATAAGAATTATATTATCTGTGGAGCTACTGTATAACGTAATGAGCATTCTCTTTTTCCAATCTTAATAGATTTTAATTACATAACATTCAAAATCTTATTTGCAAGAATGTATCACAGAAGCGGATGGTGAACTGCCTCTGCCATCCTCTTGCATGCCCATTTGTTTCTGGAGTCGTCCAGAAACAAATGGGCATGCAAATATGTATGAAGGTATATGGTAACACCCAGATATACTTTCAAATTGGTATATGCATAACGGGCATAGGGCCCACGATCTCTGACGTCACTATCGCCCACTCACGTCAACAAATAGGTCAGCGGTATAACATTTCAGCTTGGATTTTTCAATATATAATATATTTTATCGCATGGCTCTGCGGCGGCGGGTCAATGACACCAGCAATTCCGCTACACGAAAACCACTGATTGAAGCGAAGCGGCCATATTGTATTGTACAATAATATTCTTTTGTTATATGTCTGTTATCATTTTGGACATACATTCCACTGATGTTATAAATGTGAAAGTTTATGAGGATCGATAGATGAATTAATCAATTAGCCCACTGCAGTCCACTGCTGGACAAAGGCCTCTCCCAATGTGCGCCAATTCGTCCAATACTCCGCCTCCCGGTAAATGAATATTAGGTACGTTTTCACGTAAAAACGGTTAAATAAAACAGTACACTTAAACACCATAAAGTCTTGGGGACTTCTTACCAGAACTAGCATTACTTTCTTCAAACAGTCCCGGGACCTTTAAGCGGGGCGTAAAAAAGCATTTGAAGAGGCCGTCAAGCTGGGGGCCATCATTGTAAAATTGCTGGTGTCTGTAATAATGAATGTAATAAATGCCATTTTGAAGATGTTGAAGTTGAAAAGTTCCTTTAGGCTACAATAATGGGGTCAGTATTTAATGTGATATCGTCTACGTATGTTCACACGTTGTGACACCCTTCGGATGAGAAGGGCTGGTGATATTTGTATTCTTTCACAGTCAGCTCAGACCACATTAGTTTTTACATAAAAAAAAGAGTCTCAATCAGTACCCTAAAAAGATCTTCAAATCTTGCTTACCACGTTAGAATGCGAGGGTACGAGTTCATCATCATCCATCTTTATAGTTTCTTATTTAGCAGACCCTACTTTCCATTTATATTGAGCAAATAATAATTTGTACGAAGATTTTGTTCCTACCTTTCCTTATATATGTCGCCGCCATCAAGCTTAATCAGCCGTCCATGCCTGGGCAGTTAACTAAACGGCGCCATTCAATTGACGGCCTGAATGGTGGCTAGGCAAATAGCTTGGGTCGATGACGTTTAACTACTTGCCTAGCCAACCGAAACAGCACGCAGACATCTCGAATTTCAGATTATTACTATCAAGTAGTCCATTATTTAGTTTATTACTTATTACTATTAGTAGACAGCTTCGTGGCGTAGCGGTAGTGAACGCGGCTGCTGTGCAGGAGGCGCGGGTTCGATCCCCGCTCAGTGGAAATATTTGTATGCATGAATATTTGCATTGGTCTGGTCGTACCTCGGAGAGCACGTTAAGCTGTCGGTCCCGGTTGCCATATGTATATTGTAGTAGTTGGAGTCCTCAAAATTTCAACAACTGGTCTAACTGCACTGCTTCGATATCGCCTTTGGGTTGTGGTGGTTAGATGGCAGTCGCTTCACGGAAAATGTCGAAGTTTAGCCGAATCCGCAGTTAGACTGGTAAAAGCAGACTCCAGACTCCAAGTTGATAGCTGCGGATGCGACTGGGATTGACGCCAGGATAAAGAAGAATATCAACTAGGTTGCATTTGTCAGAGGATGCAATTTTCTTTTTTTGCATATCAAGGGGGGGTCAGTTTATCTTTGTCCCATGGCCACCATTTTAAAAAAAGTTTTCAATTGGCTTTTAGGGTTTAAGCTCAAAAATTTAAGATTTCAAAGGATTAAAGATCAAAGGTTTACATTGATGTGTATGAACATTTCTAGTCTTAAACTAGAAATGTTCATGAACATCAATCTAAACCTTTGAAAATGCGTTAAGGCGAAACCGGTCAGGTTCAATAATAAATACTGTGGAAAAAGTACCTACAAGTACTCTCAATATGTGTAACAAAAAATTCCACCAAGTGCCATCAATCAACTGTATAAATAGTCCGATCGAAATAAGTAAAACTATTGCGGATGTCGGTTTTCGCGACCGAACATAGCCTATGTCCTTTCGCAAAGTCTAATCTACCCCTGTACAAAATTTCATCAAAATCGGTTTATTGGTTTAGCCGTGAAAACCTGACAAACAGTCACACACACACATACAATTCCCCATCTAAAATATTAGTATGTATGAGTGAGATTCGCGAAACTTCGAAGATTGAATTAAACTCATATTTTTACTTAACTCGACCTATCCATCGAATAAAGATACTTTTGTATAATTTCTACGTTGCAGGCAGAACGAGATTTGAAGTATGTCTTTCACTAAATTTTCTGTTACTTTTTTCTCTATTTCTAAGCACTTTGAAACACTAGACGTTGCGAGGAATTTTTCACCATCGGGAAATTTTGTACCGTTTTCCGCAGCCTTAAGAAGCTACATTTCTCCATCTAGGCATGATTGACAGTCACGCGTAATATGGGCTGAGCCTGACGGATGGAAGACAGCCCTATCTTTTAGTTACTTTCTACGACACCTTTGTGAATACCGAAAACTAACGCGGCAATTTTTGAAGTGAAAACTTCTTTAGCGGCGGATCACGTGTTAAACTCGCGTCAGGATCACGTGACATATATATATATAGCCTTTTTTTTTTTTTTTTTACGTGCGGGAAATCCCCACGGATACCCACCCCTCCGGAGCCGGAGGGGGAGGTTATGTCGGACTCGAACCGACTAAACTGCACGCCGTCTCTGGGTCGTAGTGCTAGGCCGAAGGTGAGGTTGTCATGCGACATATCCCTCGCACCCCGGCTGACCCAGGGCCATCCCTCACGGTCTGGCCCTCCTCGGGAAGGGGGGGACCACGTGGTCCCCGACTCAACCCCGGTGTGGGGAGGCGCGCATCGTGCTACGATGCGCGCCGCCGCCGTGGCCTGCTTCTGCTAGGGTGTCGGGCGGCTCCACCCGTCACCCTCAGGCCCGCGCTCATGGGGGGCGGAGGTCAGTTTGCGCCCTCCGACGCCCGAGCCGCCTTCGGGCGCGTGCAGCGATGTCAGCGAGCCTCTCTCGCTCATCGCGCCGCGCCCGCTTTGCTGTCTCCTTGGCGAGCATGACCTGCTCGCAGAAGGAGGCGCTGGCCGGTGGAGAGCGTGAGCACTCTCACCCCCAGGGCCGCCACAAGCAGGGTGGAGAGCGTGAGCACTCTCACCCCCAGGGCCGCCACAAGCTCCCGTCTCGGCGTCTCAAACGCCGGGCACTCGGTGAGCGTGTGCAGCCCCGAGTCCACGCTCGCGTCGCAGCGATGGCACTCGGGCGTTGGCTCAATACCCATCAGATGCAGATACCGCCCGAAGCTACCGTGCCCGGTGATAATCTGCGTCTGACGGTACGAGAGGCTACCGTGTTGCCTCTCTAGCCACTCCCCCATGATGGGCCTTACCGCCGCAATGACGGCGTGCCCTGCGCGTGGTTGCCCAAGTCGTCGCTCCCACTCGGCCACCATGACCTGGTGGAGCCGGGATTTCTCGGCCCGAATATCCTCGGGCTCGGGATCGAATCCCCGCTCCCGCGCCTCCTTTCGGAACTTATATAGTGCCGAAAGGGCCCTCGCTTCCAGGATCCACGGTGGCGATCCGGCCAGGAGACTCGCCGCTTCGAAGGATATCGTGCGGTATCCCCTGATGGCCCTGGAGGCCATCGTGCTCTGCGCCGTGCGGAGCAGAGGCAGGAATCTGGCCTCCAGGGTGTCCGCCTACACGGGGCACCCGTATAGGGCCATGGACCGCACGACACCCGCGTAGAGTCTCCTGCAGGAGGACTCTGGGCCCTTCAAGTTGGGCAACAACCGGCCCAAGGCATTCGCCGTGAGCACCAACTTGGGGCGCAGACTTCGGAAATGCTGTCCGAAGTCCCATCGACCATCAAGCACGAGCCCCAGGTATTTCAACCGGGGCTTGATGTCGATGGGAGTACCTCCCACTGTTAGGCTGGCTCCCGGGCCTGGCCTGCGCCGAGGGCCATGAAAGAACATGGCCTCGGACTCGTGCAGAGCCACCTCGAGACCCAGCCGCCGGATCCTGTCGACGACCTGAGCAACCGCGGTCGTGGCCCTCAGGGTCGCTTCGCGGTGCGTAGCCCCGCTCACCGTCACCAGCGTGTCATCTGCGTAACACGTGACGGTGGCCCCGTACGCGAAGTCACCGCGAAGCACCCAGTCGTAACCGATGTTCCACAGGAGCGGCCCCAGGACCGACCCCTGCGGAACACCGCACGACATCTCACGCCTACCGACTCCCGTCGAACTTGGGTAGATGACGGCTCTCTCCGTCAGGTACGCCCCGACTATGCGGCGGAGGTAGAGAGGCACGTCGTGGTACACGAGTGCCTCCCTGATGCAACTCCAGGGCAAGGTGTTGAAGGCGTTGGAGATGTCCAAGGACACCGCCAACATCACCTCGCCCCGGGCAACCGCATCCCCCGCCAGAGTCCTCACGCGCATGATGGCATCCACAGTGGAACGCCACCGGCGGAACCCAAACTGGGTGTTCGCCAGGTCCGGCCCCACTCTAGAGAGTTGCTCGACGAGGCGCTTGGCAATAACTCTTTCGAAGAGTTTGCCCACCTCGTCGAGCAGCACTATGGGCCGGTACCCGGACGGCTCGTCCGCCGGGCGTCCCTGCTTGCGGATGAGGACCAGTTTCCCCGTCCTCCACATCTTCGGAAACTGGCCCCGCTCCAAGCATGCGCTGAGGAACCCTCTCAGTCGGGGTTCGAGGCCGTCTTCCCCTAGAGCTAGGACCCACGCGCGGCCTGGAATGCCGTCGGGTCCCGGGGCGGTGCCTTTCTTGGCCCTAAGCCTTCGCACCGCCAGCTCTAGTTCTACCCAAGTGACCTCGGGCACTTCGTCGTCAATCACCACCCTGGGTGCCGTAGGCGACCGAGGCGGCGGAGCCATCTGCGGCGGAACATGTTCCGCTCGCGCCGGGAACAGGGATTCCACCACTCCTCCGAGCAGAGCCGGTTCGAGCACCTGGGTCAGCGGAGGGGCCCGGGGGCGCAGCTTTTCTCTTACCATAAGGTAAGGCCGCCCCCATGGGTCCCGCTCCAGCGTCTCCAGGAGCTCCCGGTAACAAGCGGCCTTTGACCGCTTGATCTCCGCTCGGAGGGCATTCCGGGCCTCCCTGTATCCCTCATGAAGCTCCGCCAATCGGGGCTCCGAGTCTGCGGGACGAGTACGCCTCCTACGGAATCGGGCCCACCGGCGGTGCGTGATCACGCAGGCCATACGCAGCCTCGCGATCTCCGCATTCCACCAGTAGACCCGAAGCCTCGGATTATAGGCTGGAGCCCTAGGCATACTCGCATCGCAGACCCGTGTCATGGCCTCCCGGAACCACGCCGCTTCATCGTCTATGTCGACAGGCCTGTCTGGCGCAATGGCCCAGGCCTGTACGATGGCGGCCTCCAGGAGGTCCTCCCGATTCAATCGCCCCAACACCCAGCGCGGCTCGCGTTGGGCCGAAATGACTGGCGCATCGCTCGGGGGAGGGGAGACATCAAACCGAACGTATCGGTGATCCGACAGTGTCTCCACCTCCGCGGCGACACGCCAGCCCCGCACGCGGAGTGACAGGGAAGCGCTCGCGAACGAAAGATCTACGATCGAACTGCGCTCCCCCGCCACAAACGTGGCCATATACGTGGCTTCGGCCCCGCGATTCTGGAGAACTAAGCCGAGAGAATCAGCCCAGCTCTCCAGAGCCCTGCCTCGCGCATTCGTGCGCCGGGAGCCCCAAGCCTGAGACCAGGCGTTGAAGTCCCCGAGCACGAGAGCCGGACGAGGCGAACAGGCATTGACGACGTCGGTCAGCCGCTCCAGCGACCGCCGATATTGCCCTATGAGTCGGTGTGATCTCGGCGTGAAATAAACGGCCACGACCGCAATCTCCCCCACCCGCGCCGCTACGATGCCATGCTCCCTTGCGATCACGACCAGCGGATCAGCGGATCAGCGGCGACGTCGATGGACCACTGTGCCATGCTCTGGAGCAGAAGTGCCTGAGCATCGACACCGTGGCCCAGGTTCGCCTGCAGGATGCGGAGATGAGGATCCATTATGGAACCATCTCCGCATCCCGCCCCGAACCATTGGCGGAACGCCCGCCTCGCGGCGGCGGCTCCCCGCGGGTGCAGGCCTTGCTGCCAACCCTATGGTCGGCCGGCTTGCCCTCCGCCGCACACCTGAAACAGTGCGGCGGAGCTTCGCAATTACCGGCCCTGTGACCGGGTTGGCTGCAGCGGAAGCAACGGTCACCGACCGTCACCTTCGCCTTGCACTGCACGCCCACGTGGCCGGCCGACAGGCACCTGAAGCACCTGTCTGGCCGAGCCTGTAGGAGCCGTACCCGGACTCCTACAACGCCGCCTACCGCGAGAATCCGCCGGTCGGCAGCCTTTTGGGCTGCTGCGATGGGGCATTCCCTCCATCCTCCCATTGCTCCGACTTTAACCGCCTCCAGGGGACAACCCCCGGCCTCCGCCACGGTCACCCGAATTTCTTCGGCCGTGATGGAGTCGTCCAGGTCCGAGATGCGCAGTTCTGCGCACTTGGTGGGCCTGGACACCCGGACGTCGGCCGCATCCAGCGTCTCCCTCAGCCTAGCCGCGATGACATCGGCCTTGGGACCGCTGGAGGCGCCAGGGACGTGGATGAGACGGGCACCCGTCCGAGTGTGCGTCACTCGGAGGGTCCCCGCCACATCGAGGGCCCTCATATCAATGAGGCCCCTCGCCTGTTTCACCAGGTCCACGTACTGCACGCCCCTCTCCGTCGCCTCCGGTGTCATCGTTAAGACGACAGCGGTGGTACGGGGGACGCGCAGCCTACCTGACGCTCCCTTCGCCGCAGCCTGGGCCTTCTTGGCCCTTATGGCTGCCTTTTTTACGGGCGTTCCGACTTTTTTTGGCCTCTCCGACCACCTCCCAGCCCCCTGCCGGTGCGGAGCTCGTGGAGGCAGTCGGGACCGAAGCCAGGGCCGGGGCTGGGACTGGGGACGTCTTCCCCTTGCCCTTCCCCTTGCCCTTGGCTTGGGCGCTCCCGGCCGACGCGGCGACAGAGGCCGGAGCAGCAGGCGCAGTGGGCACGCTGCGAGCCGACTCCTGCGAGGTCCCCGCCGTCACTGTACGGTTGGGGCCCCGCTTTACTGCTCCGGCGTAGCCCCCACTCGGCGGCGCCAGGGGCGGACGACGGATGGAGTCCATTATGGCCTCCAGACAGCTCCGCGTCCACTCCTCGTGCGCCGCCTGCCGCTTTTCCATGGCGGCCATTATCGCCATGCAGGCCTCCACCGGGTTGGTGGGCCTCATATGCGCCGGCGGCGGTGGGACCGGTAGGCGCGGCGGGGCCGGCAGACGCGGCGGTAGACGCGGCGGCAGACGCGGCGGCGACGGCGTCGGGACCGGCAAACGCGCCGGTACAGGCGGCGGCGCCGGCGAAACCGGCAACGCCGGAGGCGGCAATCTCGGTCGCACCGGTGACCTCGAACGCACCGGCGGCAGCGGCGGAACCGTAGATGGCTCCTGCCTTCGCCGTGCTGTACGGGTCACGCGCTCGTCCGGCAGCTGTGTACTCAGAGCGATGGCCTCATGGAGCGCTGCCACTTCAGCCGCCATCTTGGCCATCTCCGTGCGGTACTCCGCCGCCTGCCGCTCAGTCTCCTCGAGCACTGCAGCCTGCCTCCTACTGAGCTCAGCCCGCTCGTGCTGCGCGCTGGCCAGCTCCGCCCTGAGCAGGTTGTAGTGCTCGATGAGGCGCAACGTCGTCCGCATGAGCCGGTCCTCCTCCGGCTTCATAGCCCCGGTCTGGGCCTTAGCCAGGCCTTTAAGCGCCTCCATTACCTCTGTGGAGGTGCTGTCGCCGGTACATGGCACGGGCGCCGCCGAGCCACTCTCTCTAAATCAATTGTACCTACTAGAAAAAGGGATTTTCTTACAAAAACCCCATCAAAGCATGTTTTATCCTTAAAATAAACAACGTTATAAACCTCAAAAGAAACATCTGAATTACATAATATTAACATAATTTTCGAATTAGATTTTGTAAATCCTCTAGGAGGATTTCTGCATCTTGTTTGTACGTACGAAGTTCTAATCAATAAAACCATCCATCAATTAATGAAATTACCTATCGCAGGCCATTCCTGAACGAAGGTCTCTCCCAGTATGCGCCATTGCACCCAATTCCACGCCTTGCGCATCCAGCATATCCCAGCTACCTTATAAAAAAAAAAAAAAAAATAAAAAAAAAAAAAAATACCATGATATACTAAAAATAACTTGGCACGTAAGTAAAATTTCAACGAATTACTGCTAATTCTTGCAACAGGAGCGAACTAATGCAAATATAGCAGAATTCACTTAATTGTGCATTAAAATTCAAAACACGTCGGTCTTTATAAGTGAACTGTTCGTCCAAGAACCGATATATCTAGCGTACGCCTCGCGTATGGCTCGACGGAGTTAATAATAATAAAAAGAGAAAAAACGCTCGTCCGGCAGCCGAGGGGTTAGCTGTCTTCCGTGAGATAGTGTAAATAGATGGTTGACACAAAAACACCTATGTGACAGCCAACGCGCACTGTTTTAACATCATTTTTCAAACGAAATAATCTTTTGTTCTCCAATTTTATTAAAGTTCATAATAAACTTGATTCCATTTATCAAAAAGTATTCAAAAAACTAAATTTAAGAACTCAATATCGAAATAAAAACGTAACAAAAATTTTTAGAGCACATTCACGGTATTGCATTCACACGTGGTGTCGCTCGGCTGCGCTCGGCAGTTTCCGCCGGGCGTTCGGCTAACGGCTCTTTTCCCCGAGTGCGCGTGAGCACAGACTTTCGCTACAAAAATAAACGCTCCTTGGCATCAAATCAAGGCGAGCCTTCGGTTTTTAACGTTATTGAACGAATTTTATGGGCGGCCTGCCATGAATTGCGTATTTGTATTGTTAATTTACTAACTTTCTACTTAATATTGTACGTATATTTATAAATTGTTGGAACAATTAATTGCGTACTGATAGGAAGCTACTGAATAAGCAATTCAGTCGTATTCATTATCAGGTACCGTACACGAAATATCAAAAATGGCAGCAACACAATTGCCTACTAATTGGATATTTCCTTCACAAAAAATAGTAAAAAGCAATAAAATCGCGTCCATTTCTTTTCTACTGTTTTTATTTATTTTTAATCACCCTGCTAACCAGTTATAAGTATTAAATTATTGAATGATAATTGTGAAATCATAGGTACTTCTTTACTTCATACATGTGTTGTAACGTTTATCAAAACGAACTAATTATAACTTGACAGTGAAGTACCCATTGAACATTTTTTTTTACTTTACTGTTTTTGAAAATTCAAAATAATGATCACGTTAATGGCTATGATTAATTCTGGCTATTGCACTACCGATGCGCTTCTGTTAATTATAATGTATCACGATAGTCTGTTTAACAGTGTTGATGGCTGTATCTCAGTCATCATGGAATCAATTTTATCAGTTTTTATTTGTTTTTGTTCCAAATACTGATTTTTTTCTATTATCTACTAATAGTCTTACAAATATGGCGAATACGTTTAATGCTATATGGTGAGTACCTAATATTATGAGAGCTTGATGACACTAGTTCCCATACTAACAAGATTGTATAAAGCCCTTTGTCTTGATTTGATATCTCGTGTACCAGTTGACAACAGTCCCGATAACTATCTTGTACATTAGTTTATCAAATGACGATAGAAAACAAGTATAATAATTTATTTATATACCGTTGCGGTCTTTAACGATATGATAATTACTTCTATCTCATCATTGCCTATCTGCCCTTGTCCTAATTATGTGGGGTCGGCACAATATATCAATCTCCTCTATCCATTCTTGTCAGATTCACTAAATTTCTCAGTTTGGGGCCGCGTTTCGAACCGGTAGTCCATTTGCTAAACTAGTCTAGATTTTTTTAATTTGACGATTTGCAAGTGCCATTTTTTAAGGTCTACAGAATAAATGATTTTTGACGTTGACTATGTATGAACTTGAATGACATGTTGCCTCCCTAAAATCGAACCACTCGTCCTGATCGATCGATCGAGAGGACAGTATGGAGGAGAATGACCTCGTTGCATTTTTTTTTAGGAATGATATATCCAAATTTTATGATTGATTTGTGTAAGAATGAGACAACATTAAGCTTACAGCAACTTTTATTACATTTTTGAAAAGTGACAGCTGTAAAAATGTAATACGACATTTATAATCAAAATGGATAGCATGTAGGAAGTACTGTTTTTGAAGATCGAATTAAATTTCTCAAGCGGCCAATAAAAACAAAATTTAATACAGAGTTGTAAAATCTTGAAATCTACTTTCAAACAAAGTATAAATAATAGAAATAGCTACAGGAATAACGAACTAATGAATCTGTAAGAAAATTTCAGCATATATAACGACCTAATATACTGAAAGACGAAAAGTAACGTACTAACATGTAAAGGTTTTTTTTTTAAATCTAGTTTTCAAGAATTTACTTCGGTAGCAAAACAACAAATGCTCATTGTTTAAAATTCAATTATTAGATGTCGCCTAAACCTTACTTCAAATAGTAAAATTCATCAATTCAGCACCTACTCGTATGTACTTAAAAGTTGATAATATAAAAAAAATCATATGCGAGAACATATTTATCCGTTATCAGAAAAATAGTAATTGTGAAAAAACATATTGCAAGTTTTCCCTGAATGCTTTTCTTAGCTTTTCCTGACTTTTTTTTCTTAAATATCCTCACTTACATTGTAGATATTTGTGTTGATGCCTACATCAAAACATTACCCTTCAGACAACGAGCTTCATCAACTTAATCAGAAATTTATGTTGGACGGGATCGGCCTTTTTTATTGGCTGACCCAGGGCCATCCCTTTCGGTCTGGCCCTCCTAGGGAAGGGGGGGACCACGCGGTCCCCGACTCAACCCCGGTGTGGGGAGGCGCGCATCGTCCTACGATGCGCGCCGCCGCCGTGGCCTGCTTGTGCTAGGGTGACGGGCGGCTTCACCCGTCACCCTCAGGCCCGCGTTCATGGGGGGCGGGATTGGACTTACTTCAAGTTCGAATCTGATCCACGTAAGTCCACATCTAACATAATCAACATAATTTAACTGGAGGAGTTAACTGAAATTAAATACTCATAATTTATTTTATCCGTGTGGTGGCGGAGAAAGAATACAGGTATGACACCCCCTCATCTCATCCGAAGGGTGTGGTGTCGTAAGATACTACTAACGGAAAAATACGCAGACGATATCACTACGAGGGAAGGAGAACTCGAAATAAAACCCTATACCAACCCGTCTGGCCAGCTTGGAAACAGAAGGCGAAGCCTCTCAACATTGGGACGACCTTTCGGTATCAGAGTGGCTGAGCATGTCAGAGGTTGGAGACTTAAAATAACAGAGTCCTACTTTGCAGAACACCTTCTTCTAGAGAACCACTCCTTTGATCCAAAGGCCAACTTCAAGGCTCTGCGACTGTGTGACAAAGGCAGAAAAATGAACGCCCTGGAAGCTCTGGAAATAAATAGGTTATTAAATTCGGATAGAAACAATATAATAAATCAAAAGTTGGATCTGAGCCGCTTACTTCTGTTGCAATGAATAGTCACATCTTCATATATAATTAAGTATCAATTAATTTGACCGACATATAAATATTATAATTCATGTTATGTAGTATCATTAAGCATATTTCCATTTGACATCTTTAATGTGACAATTCCTTTAATTTAATTCAATTATAATTTTGACATTTAATCATCTGACATTTAACTTCAATACAACTAGCGTTGTACCTATAATGTTTTATAGATTTTTAAACAAAATAACTTTTAAGGAAATTCAAACATTACTTTCCCCAAATGTTGGTAAAAAAAATTGAACCTGGTATGCACATTTTCGAAAATACCCACATATAAAAAATGTAGTATTTAGAAATATTAGAGGTTAAAGTATGAAATTGCCGATTTGTACTGACAAATTGAAATGCGTTTTTTTTTTTAATTTAACGTATTTATTTAATCAAAATAATTACCATTATTATCTATACATTGCTGCCATCTAGTAGGAAGGTCATTTATGCCTTTGCGATAGAACTCTGGTGATCTAGATTCGACAAACTGTGTGAAAGCATTTTGTACTGCCTCCTGAGAAGAAAACTTTTTATCACATAGAAAATTGTCCAAATCACGAAAAAAATGGTAGTCTGTTGGAGCAAGGTCTGGCGAATACGGAGGGTGACGGATAGTTTCTAATTGCAGTTCCTGTAGAGTTAAAACGGTTTCTCGTGCTGTATGAGGTCTCGCGTTATCATGGAGCAATAATGGTGAAGATCGATTCATGAGTCGGGGCTGTTTCACTGCTAGTTTTGCTATCATTGTTCGGAGTTCGGCACAGTAGACATCTGCCGTTATTGCTTGACCAGATCGTAGAAAGCTATAGTGAATAACACCATGCTGAGACCACCAAACAGTTACCATTACCTTTTTATTGGTAAGCTTTGCTTTAGGACACTGTTGTGGCGTTTCACTTGGGGTCAGCCATTGCATTTTTCGCTTACGGTTATCGTAAAGAATCCACTTTTCATCACATGTCACAATTCGATCCAATATTCCTTCATTTCTGTATCGATTCAACAAGGCAACACAAGTTTCAACACGCATTTCTTTCTGCAGATCAGTCAAATCATGAGGTACCCATTTTTCACATTTTTTTATTTTATTGATTTGACGCAAATGAGTCAATATTGTTGGTAAGGTAACGTTAAACCATGCAGCTAATTCCTGGGTAGTTTGGTTCGGATCGGCTTCCACCATGTCTTTCAATTCATTGTTATTCACCTGTGTGGACGGCCTTCCTCGTGGTTCGTTCTTCAAATCAAAGTTTCCATCACGAAAGCGTTTAAACCAAAATCGCACGGTGCGTTCATTAGCAGTCCCCTCTCCAAACGCAACATTGATATTGCGAGCTGTTTCTGCCGCGTTAGTTCCGCGTCGGAACTCGTATTCAAAAATCACTCGAATTTTCGAATTATCCATCTTTCTTGTTTAAGCTGAATAAAAAAAAACAACTGAAAGTCGATAATCGAATGTTGCACATTTTTAAATGGAGAACTACATAGGTACCATGTGGAAAAAGTTTCACTCAAAAATCTCAAACCATGAAGGTTCTATGTCAATTCGAAGTACCTATTACAATGAAACGGCAATTTCATACTTTAACCCCTATTATAATTGTTTAAAACCATTGTATTTAGTAAACCTTTGATAATACCGTGAGGTGAAACCGGTCAGGTTTAAAATAAAAACAAAATAAAGTGTGGAAAAGTACAAGTGATATGATTATTCAATATGCAATAGAGTAATTGATTTATTGATTTAACTGGTATCTTTATAAAAACGTAAGTATGCCATAATCGTAGCAAGTCCATAGTAATATTATAAATGGGAAAGTGTATGTGTGTGTCTGTTTGTCCGTCTTTCACGGCTAAACCACTGAACCGATTTTGATGAAATTTGGTATAGGGGTAGATTAGACCTTGAGAAAGGACATAGACTAACCGACATCCACGCGGGCGGAGCCGCGGTCGAAAGCTAGTATAATATAAGTGGCAATATATTATCTACCTACCCTAGTGCAAAAGAGGATTACTTACCGCTCACGTTTATAGCACTTTCAGTCCATAAAACAACCTCACACTATTTGTAATTACACCTACAGCATCGTTATTAGATCCGGACCGAGTAATGTTGTTATGTCACTAGATCGTGTAGATTCAATTTACGAGCGGCTGTACCCACACGGAGTCATAATGCACTCAAATGCAGTAGTAACACTGTTCTATATTATTTAAAAGTCTAATATTTACAAAAAGTAAGGTTTCATTCTAGCATCTGAGCCTTTTTCGAACTCAATTGAGATTGACTTTCCAGTCAAACTAGGAAGCAGCTGAACTTCGAAAATATGCGTCAAGCGACTGCCATTGGTGGTACCACTAAAACCCACTGGTGGTATCAAAGTTGTGTAGTTAGATTAGTTATTGTTAAACTTTTTAGGCCCAGCTTGTTCTTAGTTTATAAGAGGCGAAAACGTAAATACACACACTGGCCCCGAATTAGCAGAACACAAAATAAGGAGAGTATAAAATAGTAAGCTTTATTTTTAACAAATAATAATTAAACATGAAACAACAGTTAAATTAACATGTTTTAACATTAATTTGCAACACCATACTTAAAGTTTAACAAAAAAAACTCAACTAAACAAAATGCATTTTTCTTAGATTTTTCGCAGCATGCCCAGACGGATGGAAACCTTAATAAGGGCACGAAGGGGAAACACTCGTTATTGTTATTAAACATTCATAAAATTAAATTAATTACGTCTTAAAGTCAAAAAATTTCAACTATTTTTCTGTCCCTACGTGTTAAGTTTTTTTTTATTAAACTGTAAGTATGGTGATGCAAATAAATATCATAATATGTGAATTTAACTGTTGTTTCATGCTTAATTATTATTTGTTTTAAAGCTATTTCAACTGTTTTTCTGTCCCTACGTGTTAAGTTTTTTTATTAAACTTTAAGTATGGTGATGCAAATAAATGTCAAAATATGTAAATTTAATTGTTGTTTCATGTTTAATTATTACACGTTTTGAAGCTAACTATTTTATACTCTCCTTTTTTTGTGTTCCGCTAATTCTGCCGGTGTGTGTATATAGGTAGGTACTCTTAAAAAGTTATAGCTTTATGTTCCTCACATGAAAATAAATAGCCTTCAGCCACATATCTCTTCGGTTTATTAAGGAGCGACTGCTATATGACCTCTGAACTCAAATCTAGTTAACAGTAATATTTCCCAGAATATATTTCCAATCTGACTATTAAAAAAATCCTCACAATCGGCCTGTCAATATAGTGTTTCATCATCGGTCAGACTGGTCAGGGGGTGGGTGCTCAGACGTCACTATACCACGTCATACGCCCACGTCACTCCACTTTTGAACATGTTATCACTATTGTGCCAGTTTCAGTAACTAATAAAGTCAAATGAATATGGAAAGATATTTCCTACGAATTGTTTTTCATTGTAGAAGACTTATATACAGGTGAGTTAATGTTCAAACGTGAGCTTCACAACATAGTATAAAACAAAGTCGCTTTCTCTGTCCTTATTTACCTTTGTATGCTTAAATCTTTAAAGCTACGCAACGGATTTTGATGTGGTTTTTTTTAATAGATACTTAATAGATAATTAAGCATATATTATACACTTCCTCTTAAGTGTATAATATATGCTTAATATAGGAACGGGATCTGACACTACGCGGGTGCAACAAAATTGGCGGTACGAAGTTCGCCGGGTCAACTAGTCTGAATGAATCGCTGAATATGTTGCTAAGCACAAGTCTCGATAACAGGAATATATTACTATGAGGACGGTTCTCACACGGAGAAAATTAAAAAAAAGCCTGAAAATGTCTTAAAGCAACACTTTTCAATACTCCCATACAAACTATTCGTAATAATACTTCAAAGTCAATCTGAACTTTAATACCACACGACAAACTTAAAGTGTTAGTGAAGAGGTTACGGGAAGGCAACCATGGCTTAGGGGTGCTATTAATAGAGTTACTAAATGTAGATATCAAATCGATCTTGATAAACAAAGTGCTCAAAATTATCTTAATTCCTTTTTTCTCTTCCCTTCCTGTTTTTTTTTATACCACTGAGGTTGCAGACAAGCACGCGGCCCACCTGATGGATAGTGGTTACCGTAGCCTATGGACGTGTGCAACACCAAGGGAGTCACTCATGCTGCCGACCCTGTAAACACAGAGATGTTTTGGGAATAGCCTTTGGTCTTTCCACGGACAGCACAAAAACTATCCAGTGGCCTCTGGCGACCCTACTCAGCGCCAACAACACAACACGAGGTTATTATGGCCGAGGTATTCTGTAGGGCGGAGGTATTTCCCCAGTCGGACTGCTCATTTTGACGAAATTACCGTCGTGTCCGACTTCCTCCCCTGCGACATGATGTTTTAGTGTTATCTGTATGCATATAAGATTCCTTTTCGATGTACAATATCCTTTCCTTTGTCATATCTTATCTACTTATTTCTTACTGATATATGAATGTGAAAATTTGCGTAGATGTTTTGCTTCCAAACGCTCAAACGGCTGAACAGTTCTTGCTCACTTTTGGTACAAGTATATATTTGTAGAATATACTGCTTCCGGGCTGTTTAGTCGTGGTCTACATGCAACGCCGGCCGTGAAAGCCTGAAGACTTATATTCAAGTATATATTACTAGCGATCCGCCCCGGCTTCGCACGGGTGTTAAAAACTTTCCCGTGGAAACCCAATGTAGCCTATGTTACTCAGGGTGAAGGTAGCTTTCCAATGGTGAAGGAATTTTTGAAATCGGCACTGTAGTTTTTGATTTTATTCATTACAAAGATATACACAGAATACAAATCTTTCTTCTTTATAATAGTAGTGTAGATAGATTTGAATAGCAAGTATAACTGTGTCATAAGTATCATACAAGATCCCCTTATTGCAGTTGTTTGTGAGTTAACTACTCATCTACATCTGCCTTAAAAAAGCAGAGGTTTTAGAAAGTTTTAGTTTAACTGAAGATGAATGCGCTTCAGTTCAATTAGAGCTAGAATCCATACTATTATTATATATCGTAGTTATAAATTAATAAGCTTTTGCTCGGGGTTCCGCCCGCGTGGATGTCGGTTATCGCAACCAAACATAGCCTATGTCCTTTATAATAGCCCAAAACTGTGTTGCAGACCTAGTTAGCGCGAATATGTGTTTGGCTGCTAATTTCGTTTTGGAAATTTTTATTGCCACATTTCTCCAAAACACAGCTCACTGGGGGGCGCTGCACATAACTACTGTAGCTTATTTAGGGGCGTCCCGTTATGAACATAATATCTACTCTTTAAAAAGTTTTAAATAAAAAGCAAAATTAAAAAATTCTAAAAACGCCAAATGTCGTGGTGTTTTTCAAAATTTTTAATTTTATTATTTATAACTGAAATGTTTTCGGGGGGAATCGCAGCTAACCCTTTGTTTTGACTCATGATCATACCGCAATCTAAAGTTGCCTTTAAGTTTTACATTCTTCTCGAATTGCAAACATGCTTTTTGAAAACGTGTCGTCCTGAATTATCGCAGGGCACATTTACCATTATTTCTTGTCATTTAAAAGCAGATATGACATTGTTACATCAATCCTAACTCTTAGCAACAAATTATCAGAGATCAGCTAACCCCACCTCGCAGGATAGCCAGCCTGACGTCTGACCCAGTGGCCCACTTACTCAAGGCAATTTTATAGTTTATTACTATGTTGTACAAGCTGAAATATATCGTAAAACTGTGCTGAGTATCATTTTAGCAGGTTAAGAACTACTGGTGTGAATAATTTAGGTTATTAGGGTGAATTAAGTGTTCAAGTATATATGCCATTAACTTATTTGGTTGATCTTAAAAAAGAAGGATGGATGTAAAAGAAAATATCTAAGTTCTATGATAGGTATACTATACTTATATATATAGGATGTATACCTAACCATACTAATATTATAAATGGCAAAGTATGTGTGTGTCTGCTTGTCCGTTTTTCATGGCTAAACCACTGAACCGATTTTGATGAAATTTGGTATAGGGGTAGATTAGTCCTTGAGAAGTAACATAGGCTATTTTTCGTCGCGATGCCCGATATCCACGCTGGCAGAGCCGCAGGTAAAAGCTAGTACATTATACATAGAAACTCGCAGACCAATGCAAATAGCCAATTCACATTTATACAATTATTTGCACTGAGCCGGAATCGAACTCACGACCTCTAACTTGGCAGAGTAACGCTCTGCCCCCACGGAGTGTTTTGTCGTTAATACACTAAAACATGTGAGTGAAAATGGAAGGTCATAAATACTACTTAAACGTCTTCTACGTAAGTCAATCAATCTGGCTAAGAAAGTAGGTGACCTCTATTTACTTATATAACTGAACCGCTCGAGTACACCTCATTAATCTCCTGCCTGAGCTGCCCCCGCAACATCCTTTAGAAGGCGTTTAGCGAGGTCTTTTAGCGCTAACCATGAATAGATTTAGCGCTGTGGGGTACTTGGGCGGTTAGGAGAAAAAAATTTATGTTGTTTGTGTCTTTAGCTTTGGTCGATTCTAAACAAGTTTTTTTTGGAATTCTTATCGATTTGGTCTTGATGAACGCATGAAGTACTCAACGTTTTTTAATGCGCTTTGGACTTGAAATTTCTTGGTCAGATCTTACACTTACTTGATCATGTATCACGAAAACCGACTTCCACGCGGGCGAAGCTGCGGTCATTAGCTAGTTTATTATGTTAGTAGGAGTAGTTGTATGATAATAATAACTGGGAGGTACGAAACGACGGTATTACCGTCTCAATTGAGCAGTCCCGACTGGGGAAAGTTGTTTAGAAAAGAATTAAAAGACATACTAATTTCAAAATGTTATTATGAAATTGATGATTTTTTAAATGATAGTTTATGACAAAGATGTAAAAAAAAAAAATTAAATGACTGAATTAATATGAATGTTATTGAAAATATGTATTCGAATTTGAGATTAAATTTTATGAATAATCTTTTACATTATGACAATTTCTAATATTTGACAGGATATAATGAAGAAATAATCTAAAAATAATCTGAATTTACAATAATATGCATGATCATATGACAGTTAACTTATATTGCACATTAATCATATTATATATCATATTCTGCCATTCGTAGCGTACAAATGTACGCTACGAATGGCAGAATATGCTGAACCTTCACATGTTAACCATGTTATTATAAGAACAATGTATAAAAAACCATATTCACAAATAAATATTATTCTTATTCTTAAGAATTCCGCAGCTATATTAAGTTCGTGTTGTATTCCCAAACGGTGAGTAGGGTGGGAAAACCAAAAGAATTGCCCTGCTTTGTCTTCTGCACTGGCGGCACAGAAACCCTATTCTTCCAAGGTCGGCAGCCCGAGCATGACTCCCCTGGTGTTTAGGCCACAATAATCGTTCTCCATCTGCTGGCCGTGTGCTCGTTTGCCCCCTAACTGGTATAAAGATCTCCTCTACATTTCTTACACTCAATTCAAAATAACAATAGTTGTAAGTATTTGATCAAATTTATAAGAGAAAATCATGGCTTCACTTGTTATTTCCAATAATTTTTCTGTTTTGCAAAGTTTCCGATAAACAAATCCGCGTCACTTCGATATAATCATATTTCAGCTGACGCATGTTTGCTCGCCGGTATACAATGAGGTACAATTGTACGTTCAAAGGCTTCTGTATCGGACACGATTTATATTGATAGTAAATTTAATAATAATATAAAGTGTTGTGGATGCAGAAAGAAACTTTAAGCCAGCGAAGTAGTACGTAATGTTCCGTAAGGAAATAAATATACGCCCGTTTCAAAAATTCAACCTGTATCCTATTGCTATTATAAATGCGAAAGTTTGTGAATATGCATGGACGGATGGATGTATGAATGTTTTGTTGTTTGTTTGTTTGTGGTCTAAAAATAGTCAACCACATAACCTGGAAACAGCACGTCAAAAAGGTTAGAGCCAAAATATCACAATTTTCATACGCTCTACGTGAACCATTGAGCGCGGGCCTGAGGGTGACGGGTGGAGCCCGTCACCCTAGCAGAAGCAGGCTACGGCCTTCCCACACCGGGGTTGAGACGGGGACCACCTCACCTTCGGCCTAGCACTACGACCTAGACTACGAGGGTAGGACACGACGGTATCTCCCGTCCTAACTGAGCAGTCCGACTGGGGAAGTACCTTCGCCCTACAGAATACCGCGGTTATAATAACCTTGTGTTGTGTTCCCGACGGTGAGTATGGTAGCCAGAGCTCACTGGAGAGGTTCTGTGTTGTAAGTGGGAAGACCAAAGGCTTAAGATGCCACCGCTGACTAGTGGGGATGTGAAATGTTAGCGCGGCGGTCAGGGAGACCCGGTGAAACAGTTATCCGCTGGCCGCCCGCAGGCTGTACGGTTCCCGAACCTGGGGATCACATAATCTCCGCCCCAGGAGGCTGAACCAGCAGCCTGTGTAAAGTTCCCGGTGCTGTAGTCGTGCCGGAGGAGGAAACCGGGGACCGGGGGCCCTTCCGCCCGCCGCGCCAGCGAGTCACACAACCCTGGCTCATCTGCGGTGGTGGGGAGCCTTGCTTTGTCTTCTGCGCTGACTGCACAGAGACTCTCTATACCTCCCCCCCCCCTTCTTTATCATGGCATTAGGAAAAAAAAGAAATAGAGTGTAAACAGCGGCACCTTCGTCCATACTGAAAGTGGACTTCTGTAACATCAGAGGCCTCCATTCCAATCTTAACGAGGTTCACCACCATCTTGAGACAGCAAAGCCGACCCTATTCTTTCTGACGGAGACCCAAATATCATGCCCGGCCGATACAGCCAACCTTATGTACCCCGGGTACAGACTCGAGCATAACTTCCTGAGTAAAGCCGGGGTATGCATGTACGTCCGGGATGACGTTTGTTGTCGCCGTCTAAATGGCCTTGAAGACAGGGACGTGTCCACACTATGGGTACGTATGGATTACGGTGGCCACACCCGTATCTATGCGTGCGTCTACAGGTCTCATAGCGGTGACCTGGGCACGGCTCAACTGTTTGAGCACCTGCAGCGGTCGGCGGACAGAGTAATTGAGCAGTACCCTGCCGCGGACTTAGTATTCTTGGGGGACTTCAATGCTCACCACGTGGAGTGGCTGGGGTCTCACAGGACTGATTTTGCGGGAAGGGCTGCTCTCAACTTTGCCCTGACCTATGGGTTCTCGCAACTGGTGCATTCTGTCACCAGAAAACCAGATGTCGGGACCCACAGAGAGTCTTTATTGGACCTTTTGCTGACTACGCGCCCGGACGAGTACTCCGTAACTGTGGAAGCACCTCTCGGTACTTCGGACCACAGCGTCATCCGGGCGCAAGTGACTCTCGCACGGCCAGAACCACCGCGGCCACCTCAGTGGCGGCATGTCTGGCACTACAAGTCAGCAGACTGGGACGGACTGCGAGAATTCTTCTCGTCGTACCCGTGGAGGCGGCTTTGCTTCACTTCAAAGGATCCAAGCTCCTGTGCAACAGCAGTCGCTGAAACGATCCTATCGGGCATGGAATGCTATATTCCCAACCGTTAGATCGCAACAGGAGCGAGCAAACGGCCGTGGTTTAATAGGCCTTGCAGAGAAGCTAGAGACCGCAAGCAATCTGCATATAAGGCTTGGACCACGGCACTTGCCAACAAGGATCCTAACATTGCTGAAGTGAAGCGGAAATTGAATGCCGCCTCGAGGTCCAGTAAAAAAGCTACTGCCAGGGTGAAGTTTGAGTTCATCGGTGGAATTGGCGAGCGGCTTACTCGTTACCCATCCGGTAGTCGAGCATTTTGGTCACTCGCCAAAGCTGCCGAGGGAAACTTCTGCCATTCCTGCCTTCCGCCGCTGCAAAAACCCGACGGTAGCCTAGCTCATGGCGCTAAGGAGAAAGCCGATCTTTTGGGTAATCTCTTTGCGTCAAACTCGACGATGAACGACGGGAATGCCGAGCCACCTATTATCCCCAACTGTGGTACTTTCATGTCTGAAATTAAAATCACACAACGGGTGGTCCGGCGGGAACTCAAGTCCCTGGATGTTCGGAAGTCGAGTGGGCCAGATGGTATACCGGCGATGGTGCTCAGGCACTGTGCCCTCGAATTGTGCCCAGTACTTACACGGCTTTTCGCGCTCTCTTACTCCGCGAGACAAGTCCCAGCCTCGTGGAAGACTGCATTCGTGCATCCTGTGCCTAAGCAAGGCGACAGGACAGACCTGTCCAATTACAGGCCTATTGCTATAACCTCCCTTCTCTCGAAGGTAATGGAGCGTGTGATTAATGCACAGCTCCTGGGATACCTTGAGGGAAACGACCTACTGAGCGACCGACAGTATGGCTTTCGCCACCGTCGCTCCACTGGTGACCTTCTTGTTTATCTCACAAACCGATGGGCGCAAGCTATCGAGAGTCGGGGCGAGGCACTAGCGGTCAGCCTCGATATAGCAAAGGCCTTTGACCGGGTCTGGCACAGAGGTCTTCTTTCGAAGTTGCCACGCTACGGACTCCCCGAGGGACTTTGCCAATGGATTGCCAGCTTTTTGTCCAACAGAAGTATCCAAGCCGTCGTTGATGGCAGCTGCTCGGACCGCATGGACATAAACGCTGGTGTCCCACAAGACTCCGTGTTGTCCCCGACGCTGTTTCTGCTGCATATCAATGACATGCTGTCTGATGGATCTATTCATTGCTATGCGGACGACAGTACCGGGGATGCGTGTTACACGGGTCGTGCAAATATCCCTCAATTCGAGGTGGAGAAGAGACGCGAACAACTTGTGTCTGAAATCGAGACTACTCTCTCGGGAGTATCCGATTGGGGTCGACTTAACCTAGTCCAATTTAACCCCACTAAGACACAAGTATGTGTATTCACCGCTAAGAAAACCCCATTTATTGTAGTGCCGCAATTCCTGGGCACACCACTTTCCGTCTCTTCGAGTATTGGGATCCTAGGTGTCGACATCTCAAGCGTCGTTCAGTTCCGCAACCATTTGGAGGACAAGGTCAAGCTGGCCTCAAAGAAACTTGGAGTGCTCAACAGGGCGAAGCAGTACTTCACTGCGGGGCAACGACTTCTGCTTTATAAGGCACAAATTTGGCCCTACATGTTGCTGTCACCTTTTTGCTGGAGCGCCTGCATACCAGTTTGGCGCCTTCGACTCATTGCAAAGACGGGCGTTGAGGCGCGTCGACAATCCCATACTCACAGACGATGTGGAACCTCTCAGCCTCAGAAGGGACTTCGCCTCGCTGTGTGTGTTCTACCGCCTATACAATGGTTTGTCCTCAGATGAATTGTTTGACATGATGCCCACCGCTGCATTCTATCATCGCACCACTCGCCATAGGCAGGGAATTCATCCTCACACATTGCGACCGGAAATGGTGCGCACCGTGCGTTTTGAAAGGAACTTCATCCCACGCACGCTCAGGTTGTGGAATGAACTTCCTGCCGTGGTTTTCCCAAGCGACTACAATATGGGGTTCTTCAAGAAGGGTATTAGAAGGTATCTACAGGGTCGGTAGCACGATTGTGATGCCCCTGGTGTTGCAAACGTCCATAGGCCACGGTAATCACTTCCCATCAGGTGGGCCGTGTGCTTGTCTGCCACCTAAGTGGCATTAAAAAAAAACGGCGTGCGGTTTAGTCGGTTCGAGTCCGACATATCCTCCCCCTCCGGCTCCGGAGGAGTGGGCACCGTAGGGATTTCCCGCACGTAAAAAAAACGCTCTACGTGAAGTCAAGAGAACTACTGATTTGGCGACTGCTATGGTTACCTAATATGCCTATGCATATTCTTGGCTGACCTATGGAGTCATTTTGTGGAGAAATAGTACAGATGCACCTACAATATTTACTCAACAAAAAAAACAAATACGAATTTTAGTAAATATAGAACAAACAGATACTTGTAAGCCCCATTTCCAGAACTTAAAAATATTAACACTGCCAGGCATTTATATTCTGCAAATATGCAAGTTTGTCAGAAATTACCCCGAACACTACACTAAGAAGGTTTACACCAAGACACAAAAATAGACTGAACCTGCCTACCTCTAAGCTGGCAATGCATTCTTCGGGTCCCTTGGTCATGTCAATAAAAGAATACAATAAGCTACCTGAGCACATAAAAAAGAAGAAAAATGTAACATTTTTGTAAACAAACTAAAAAACTACCTATTAAGTAAAAGCTATTACAGCATACAAGAATACTTTAATGATAAAAACTAAATACATAACTTGGACATAGTAAATATTCAATTTCATCCAAAGTTAGTGTATTATTTGTTGTTTTAATAGAGGTTTCCATTTAAACAAAAGATAATACACAAAATACAATAAATAATTAGGTAATCAATTAAAAATTCCAATTAAAAATGACATTTAATTTTAAACTGACATGGACTACAATAAAAATGTTTGCTTTGGATGAACTTCATTTTATGTTAGTACTGTGAAAATGTATAAAATTGAAATAAATATTTTATATTGACATTTACATCAAATTTATCCACTCTAATCCGAAAGTACGCGCATGTGTTATAATGACATTAAGGAAAAAAATATTAAATTAATAAAGGATTATCTTAAGATTGTTTAATGTACCTGTATGAAAGTTTTTGACATAATATAGAATTGTATTAAATTGAGAATTGTATTGACCTTGACTAAATAATAATGTAAAATAATTAAGTTTACCTAACTACTCCTCTCGCCAAACGTTGTGCTGTGCCCGACAGGGTCCATAATTGTAACGTAATATTTAAATTTAACAACTGTATCACATTATGGAATGCAATAAATGTATTGAGTACTCTTACACGTAAAAACAACTAAATGGATTTTAATGTAACTTATAATGATGTAGCTTATAAATCAAAATAACACATAGGCTATAATATATCATCACGATACTACTCAAGGGAGCGGAGCAGTGATCATTAATGTCAACAAATGCGGCCGGCATATACAGAGAAGTGGTTCAGATGAGTGCTTCTTACAATCTGTACGTGTACTACCAAACTTGAATGTAAATACATACATACATAATCACGCCTTTATCCCGGGAGGAATTAACACTAAAATAACAAAGGAAAAAGGAAAAGAAAATATTGTGATTGGTTAGACACTAAGGTGTTGCTTCAACCCTCGTAAATCAGTCATGTTTGCACGTAATATTGTTTGTTGAGTGTTAATTTTCGTTTCAGGTTCGTTTTTTATGGCTTAGGTTAGAAAACGCACTTAATCAGTTAAAGAATGTTAATAATGTTCTACTTTCCCTTTTTTATTTTAAAGAATATTAACAATCGAAATTAATATTAATAACATAAACATAAACTGGCGAAATGTGGGTGCTAACACCTCTGCCTACCCCTTCGGGGATATAGGCGTGAGTTTATGTTATGTCTTATGTTATTAACAACCGAAATTTTCGAAGTTACTAATATTCCCTCTCTAACCCCTCCAACTAAGCTAAATTGCTTGTGCTAGGAGTGCGTTCACGTCGGTAGTGTAATGGCCAGGATTCGCACTTGGGTCCTCTGGATCGTAAGGCGTTTCGACACTTTCTTAACTAATTCCGGTTTTAGGTTAGTTAGGTTTTCGGGTTGGATCCTCCAGCAATTGATGAGCCAAGACGTCGCGGCGTGTGGTTTTAAGTTAGAAACAACCCTTTTTTTAACCAAATTAGAGAAAAGCTGAATGATTTCATAACTTTTTTTTTTAAATTAGTACCAAGAATATACACATGTCGAATACAATAGTTTTTCTCCACACAGGTTGGTCGAGTTCATTCTATTATTACCTACCAGCCGCCTTGTTGCAAAAACACTGAATATTTATATTTCCCGTTCGCTCACCGGGAGTATAAACAACTTTACATAGTAATACATTGTTATAATGGCCAGAGAAACTGCCCTGTTATATGACTGTCTCAATTCGAGTTTTCTGTATTACAAGGTCATAGGTCATTTTATAATAGGTCAGCCATTGCAAAATGTCAGACTTGAAGCAACTTAATAAAACTTCGAGAGCATTCTGAAAATGTAATCTATTTCTTCGTCTATACTCTATACTAGGTACTATTTTTTATATAGGACACGTAAATTTGACTTCACCTAGCCTGATGGTAAGCTTAAAGTCTAAGAAAAGAGGGTCATCATCACATACAGACAACACATACGTCAGAGATATTTAGATAGAGAAACTTGAGTTATGTTATATGAATTATAGCGAACACTTTCTTTTTTCATTCTTATCTGATTGTTTGTATGTACGTCAAAAACTACTGCACGGATTTTAATGTATTTCTTTTTGTTATTGTAAGTTTTTTTCAGACTTAAAATCTTACGTTTGTTTCACCGTAATCGGCTCAGTAGGCCTGGAGATATGGATAAAAGTCGTGTTATACTAAATCCATGCGGGCAGACCCGCGGCCGGAAAGCTAAACAATAGGTAATATTGAAAGGAATTACTGCGATCATGGTATAGATACATACATACCTTTGAATAACCTAACGTTAGTACGTAATTTTCTAACCTAAAAACATCTTATAGTGACCATATCAAAATGAAAAATCTTTTAACGTTTTAAATAAATATATTGACTCGGCAATTGCATGAAAACACAATATATCTAACAATAATACATATATAAATTCGATTTTTCAGTGCGATACTGACAATTTGACAGGTTGTCTGGCAGATTGTGTATACAATTTTTCTTCAGATAAATCGCAATTCAGCTGAGTGACATTCTAGTATATGGTCCTACTAGCTGACCCGGCGAACATCGTACCGCCAATATTTTCCGCCCGCCTGGCGTCAGATCCCGTTCTCGCTGCACCCTCTACTATATTAAACATGTATTATACATATAAACCTTCCTCTTGAATCACTCTATCTACTAAAAAAAACTATATCTAAATCCGTTGCGTAGTTTTAAGGATTTAAACATACAAAGGGATATGGGGACAGAGAAAGCGACTTTGTTTTATACTGTGTACCTAGTGAAGCATGGCATGGCAAAGCATAAGAATCGAAAGTTCAGTTTACCTTCTTATGGTGTAATATACAGCCAACTATAAACTCAACGCTATTATTTATCTTGTAACTAAGAATAAATGAACCTTTGACATAATTAACCGTGTTACCAGGAGGGCTGCAATCGCGAAAATATACATATTTATTTACTTTAAACACGCAATTGAGACTGTTTGTTTTGTCTTCATAACTTCATGATAATTATAATCTGAATATGTTTTACTAAACAAATATAAATAAGCTGCAATACTTCAGGGTCAAATTCGGAATGAACTTTTGCAGTAGGTATAAAACGGAATTATTATTATTCTTTTAGCTTGTGGGTACAGTTTCGTGTGTAAGAAATGGAAGACCTCGCCTTGTGGCTTAGGTGTCGGACTTGTGATCAAAAGATCGCTAGTTAACGGCATATATCTTGACCCTAAGGCGTGAAATGAACGAGGCCCTGGCGCGCCCGGAGTGGTTTGATATTATCTATGAGTGGTGGATACGAATTCGATTCTCTTTCGCCACCATAGCACTAAGTGTTATTGTCAAAAGATTTAAAAAAGAACACATAAGTACTACCCAAATAAAGTACATTTTTCGACGTGTTTAGGGTCAAGATATACATGTAACCATTCCGCTATCGACATGAATGTACTTTCATCTTAAGCAATATAGGTTACCTAAAGAAGTTTACATATAAAGTAAACTTAGATTAAGTATGATTTATAAATAACGTCAATAAGAAACCAGTTGTTCTAGATTAAATAAAAATCTTTGACTTTATAAATCGAAAAGCTTCGTTACACACTCACAATATCCAAAAAAAAACTTCTATTTCTTTGATTTTCTAACTCAATGAAGAAGCATCCATTGGAAATGTTATATTTCAGGCACGATTTTAATTTAAGTTAGGACAAGGTAAAAGTAAGCCTTTACGACTCGAATAAATAAAACATCATCCACTTATTTACTGACATAATGTTTATTACATTCATACGAAATAAGAAGAATCTATATTAATCATAATTGGCAGATATGTGAGATTATGTTACGAGCCAACATTCCTTAGATTCGTATTACTCTTAGAACTTAGAAGATCAGGTATCAGATATCAATTAACAACAATGTGAATTGATTAGTCGATTAAATTAGTTATTCAATTATATTGTGATAACGAACTATCTTTTGGAATATGGTACTGTAATAACATATATTATCATTTCTTTTTATACAACTAAGGTGGCAGATAAGCACACGGCCCAACTGATGGTGAGTGGTTACCGTGGCCTATGGACGTGTGCAACACCAGGGGAGTCACACTCGTACTGCCGGCTCTGTTAGAACAGATAGTTTCTGTGCCGTCGGTGTAGAAGATAAAGCAGGACAAGCCTTAGGTCTTCCCACTGACAGCATAAAACCTCTCCAGGGAGATCTGGCTACCCCACTCACCGCCGGGAACACAACACAAGGTATTTGTTGGTATTAACGTAAGATATTATGGCTGTGGTATTCTGTAGGGCAGAGGTACTTGCCCATTCGAAATGCTCAACTTTCTCCTACATCTTTTGAAATGTGGTAATGTTACAACATACATTATCATAGCAGACAAGTTGGTAAGTTGGACGAGTTGGCTGCGCTGGTATGGACATGTGATGAGGCGAGACGAAGAGCACGTCGCCGTCGTAAGGAAAACCCTAGCTATCCCTGTATATAAGAAGAGCAGAGGACGCTCACATGCCACGTGGTGGACAACCGTTTCCAAGGACTTAGAACGGGCTCAAATCGACGACCAGACAACACAAGGTAGACAGTCTTGGCGCCTTAGAACGAGGAGGGCCTACCTCAAATGAAATGGAGAAAGGCAAGCCAGAAGAAGAAGAATAATAACACATATTATCATTCTCTGAGCATCATCACTTCTGAGTCGGATTACCAGTCTAATTGCAATTTGGCTGAACTTATTTTCCGTGAAGCGACCGCCATCTGACCTCCACAACTTATCGATATCAGAGTTCTACAGTTAAACAAGTCGGACTTTTGTGGGCTCCAACTACTTACCCGTTTTTTCATTACAATTACATTTTCTCAAAAATATTTTTTTTATTCACTTTCTACCTACCTAAAATCAATACGGTGATTTGCAAATATAATCACTCTCATTCAATTACAATTCTTTGTCGGTCATGTCAAACTAGTATACAAAAATTATACTAACATTTTAAAGGTCTCCTGAAAAAATTGCCCACATTGAGTTAAAATGTTACCAATTAAAATATCAATCACAACAGTCAGTGAGAATTTCTGAACGATCTTTATTAGCAAACTACTCAAAATGATATTATATATACCTTATATATCTTATATATACCTTGTAATTCCCACCTTCCTGTCGACTGATTGTTCTAATTTTTGGTACACAACTTTAGTTCAGTCGATAATCTATACTAACATTATAAATTTTAAGGTGTGTGTGTCTGTTTGTTCGTCTTTCACGCATAAACCACTGAATCGATTTTGATGATATTCGGTATAGGCGTAGAGGAAGCCTTGAGAAAGGACATAGGCTATATTTGGTCGCGATAACCTACATTCACGCGGACGGAGGCGCGGGCAAAAGCTAGTACAATATACATCAATAAAACTGTTTGACTTGAAACTTTGACTGTACGAGGATTGACATTAAGACGTGAAGTTAATTTTACTTAGTATCATTTAACTTGAACATGTTTTATACTTACATTGGATTTCTTTGAAAATAACCAAACAACGTTAGCAGGGTCAGCTAGTAAATCATCTGATGAGGCCGTCAAGCTGAGTGCCACCATTGTTAACATGGTACGTGTATATAACGGTGACCCTCTTTCCTAAAACATTGCCTTCAGCTTACCATAAGGCGAGGAGAAGTTAAATTGACGTGTCCTATATAAAAAAAAGAAAATATATTTATAGTTCTAATATAAGGTCATTACATACAATAAAGCGTACAAATATAGAAGACAAAGAAAATAACTCACGAATAATGGGATTTAATGCATTACAATTCTATTAAAGATATATACGCTTAATTTTATATAACATTACTATATAAAATAGATCATTGTACAACATAATATAAGTACAATATATAATAATATAAGCAGTACATTTACCGTGCAAAATAAATGTACTAACCCGACTAGATTAAAATTAGTCAACAATCGATTTTCGCTCTGCGCATGGCAGTGACGCGCGGTGCGACGCTGACGTAGACATATAAAGAATATATAAAGCCTTATGTGCTAAGATTTATTAAGGTGTGAAAGAGAGGCCCGATCGATTTTGCCGTCGAATAACTATGTAATATGAATGTTGAACCTACTTTTGTACACGTTTTCGTTTAGCTTATGTTGTTTATGGGATCTTGTCGGGAAGCTTTCGAACAAATGTTATTGGAATTGGGGTTATTTTTTATGAATTCTATCGCGCTTTATGTGTTTATTTTATTTTGCTGGCTGCTTTTTTGCTAAAAACGTCGAGTTTTTATCGTAAATATTCCCGACATTATCATACTGAAGTATCTATTGGAATATATAAAACTATTTTTAACGGATTCTCTTGTCGTAAATTGCCGAAAATATCATACTTTCCTATAGTTCAAATTGATTGAACAGGACGTGCGTTCTTAATTTATCTTTATATATTTATATATATTTGATTTGACAGTTAAGTACCTTATTGAAAATTGAATGTTTTCTCGCAGAATTTTGCAAAATTACTTGGCTTAGCAAAATTCTTTTCGGCACAGCTTGCAGACAGAGGTTTTCAACACAAAGGGTTTCATTTGTTTTTAGGCCATTACAAGCGAATTGGTGGTGTATTAGGTCTGTTGGGTTGAGTATATCTAGTAAAGGAAGAAAAAAATCTGTGAAAAAAGTAGACAGAGAATTAGAAATATCTTGAAATAGACCTTAAGATCTCAAGTTAATCTCACAGGTACATCTGCTAAATAACCCAATGAGTTTATGTTGTATTTATATGTGTATACATGATGTCTGTATGTCTTCTTAATTGAATAATAAAAAAAAATTAAAAAAATACCAATGAGGTCCTGATGCCCTGATGCACGCCTTACCCTCAGAGTTGGGCAGGTAGACGGCAATCGCTCCCGGAATAGCCAAATTAACAATTAAAACAATATTCATGTGGCATACGACCACGGCTATCTACACCCCTAGCACGACGAACTATCGTAATCGTATCGTAAACGTATTGAGAGAACGGAGCAACGCGATTGGCCGCCTGCCTACTGTGAGCCTTTGTGTATGTGAAACCGGCCAATCACAATGCTTCGTTTTGTCAATACGTGTACGATATGATTACGATAGTTGTTTGTGCTAGGGGAAGATCACTATGAATATGTTCAAGTTCAGTGGCCCGAGCACGAATAATATTCGCATTCGTAACGTAAACGTATCCCGAGAACGGAGCAATGCGATTGGCCACCTGCCTACTGTGAACCAATCGTAATGCTTCGTTCTCTTGATACGTTAACGTTACGAATGCAAATATTATTCGTGCTCGGGGCACAGATGCGAATACTTCAATAGTTGTTAGTTTTTGAACTTACATTTCTGCTTTTTTTTAAATTGACGCTGCAATTATGGTGCTTGCAGTATTTTTCATAAATTAATTCCTGGGTGAAGCGGGGTCCCGGGCCGCTGATATGTTTATATAATGTTCTAATAATATTCCTTTTCCACCCTTTGGGTACACATAGACCATGGCTCTACGAGTCAGATCTATGTGTGCCTCTACCGCTCCCATACAGGAGATGCCGAGACAACTCGACTCTTTGAATACCTGAGTCAGGCGGCAGATGATGCGCAGGAGCGGTTTCCGGACGCTGAACTGGTGTTTTTGGGGGATTTTAACGCCCACCACGAGATCTGGTTGGGCTCCGCCAAAACAACCCACGCGGGAAGAGCCGCCCATGCATTTGCTCTGGCGCATGGCCTGACCCAATTGGTACACGAGGTCACTAGGATACCAAAAAGGTCGGACCATGAGCCCTCTCTGCTAGACCTTCTGCTGACGAGTCGCCCGGACCAGTACAGTGTTTCGGTGAGCGCCGCTTTAGGTGAATCCGACCATTGTCTGGTCCGTTCCGAGGTGCCCATTTTAGCGCCCCCACGTCCCGTGCAGGGGAAGCGGCGTCTCTGGCACTACTCGTCAGCGGACTGGGATGGACTGCGTGATTATTTTGCGTCCATCCCGTGGGTTGAACGCTGCTTTGAAGGTAAGAACCCATCTGAGGCCGCAACTGCTGTCGCCGGTGAGATCAGTCTGGGCATGGAATATTATATCCCCTACACTGATGTCGCCGGTGTCCGCAGGGCACGCCCCTGGTTCGGGCGCGAGTGCGCGGAGGCTGTTAATCATAAACAGTCTGCGTACCGCGGTTGGATCAGGGCGCGCGCTACGTGCTATCCCAACGTGGGCCACTTCAAGGCGGCGTACAACAGAGCCACAAAGGCCTGCAAGAGGGCTTATGTCAGAGCGGATGCCCAGCGCATAGCGCGGCTTGGTCAGGAGCTAGTAGAGCATCCCACGGGCAGCCGTGGCTACTGGCGACTGGCCAAAGCCGTGCAAGGCAACTTCTGCCAGCCTTCGCTGCCCCCGCTGCGCAATCCCGAAGGATCCCTGGCCCATGAGCCGCAAGAGAAAGCAAATTTGCTGGTTAATCTCTTTGCGGCCAACTCCCGAGTCGATGATTGTGGTATGGAGCCGCCGACACTGCCCGTCAGTGACCATGCAATGCCTGATATTCGTATCACGCAACGCGATATCCGAGCAGTGTTGCAGTCACTCGATATCCGGAAAGCCAGTGGTCCGGACGGTATTCCAGCGGTGGTTCTGCAAAAATGTGCAGCGGAGTTGTCTCCAATGCTTGGGCGGCTGTACCGGCTGTCCTACAGCTCTGGTACAGTGCCTTCGGCTTGGAAAGAGGCGAATGTACAGCCGATCCCCAAGAAGGGGGATCGCTCAGACCCAAACAACTATCGACCCATAGCCGTCACCTCAGTGCTGTGCAAGGTGTTCGAGCACATAATTAACAAACAGCTCATGCGTCACCTTGAAGATCACTCCCTTATTAATGACCGGCAATATGGCTTCAGGCCGAAAGGGTCAGCGGGTGATCTTCTGGCGTATGTTAACCATATTTGGGGTGAGGCTATGGACAAGCACGGCGAGTCATTGGCAATTAGCCTTGACATCGCCAAAGCTTTCGATAGAGTTTGGCACAAGTCGCTTCTTTCCAAGTTACCAGCCTTTAGTCTGCCTCCTAGACTGTGCGACTGGGTTGCCGGCTTCTTGCAGGAGCGCCGTATTCGCGTCCTTTGTGATGGACGAGCCTCGGAGTTCTTGCAGGTAAATGCCGGCGTACTGCAGGGACCTGTCCTATCGCCAATTCTCTTTCTTCTGCATATCAATGACATGCTGTCGACCGGCAGCATTCATTGCTATGCGGATGATAGCACCCTACACGGGAGTTATCATGGACGTCCTGCGGATAAGCAGACGCATATCGCGGAAAAAAGGCAGCTTCTTGTCACTGAGCTTGACCGGATCCTGAATCACATTTCCCAATGGGGCTCTGAGAACTTGGTCGAGTTCAATGCCAAGAAGACGCAGGCATGTGCGTTTACAGCAAAGGTATCTTCTTTCCTTCCCCTTCCCACTCTTCAGAGCACGCCACTGCCACTGCAGGACAACCTCAATATCCTCGGTATGGATGTTCGCTGCAAACTGAACAACAAAAACTACATCGAGAGTATCATCAAAGCAGCCTCGCGTAAACTCGGAGTCCTGAACAGAGAGAAACGGTTTTTCACGCCGGAGCAGCGGTGTCTTCTTTACAAGACCCAAATTCGTTCCTGCGTGGAGTACTGCTCACATCTCTGGGATGGATCCGCAAAGTACTTATTAGATGCTCTCGACAGGTTGCAGCGACGTGCGGTCAGCATTATCGGAAATCCTGAGGTCACGAGTACCCTCGTGTCTCTGCAGATGCGTAGAGATGTTGCTTCCTTGGCAGTTTTTTTACCGTCTCTACCATGGTGAATGTTCTGAAGAGCTATTCCAATTAGTCCCACCCTCCGCCTTCCTATACAGGACGACACGTGCAGGACTTAGATGTCACCCCTATACGGTGCAGAACATTCCTTCAAGAACCAAGCGGTTCGGTGACTCTTTCCTTTGTCGCACCATTAAGACCTGGAATTCCTTGCCAGCTCACGTGTTTCCCTCTTCCTACAGTCCCGGGTCCTTTAAGCAGGGCGTGAAAAAGCATCTGATGAGGCCGTCAAGCTGAGTGCCACCATTGTTAACATGGCACGTGTATATAATGGTGGCCCTCTTTCTTGAGACCTTACCTTCAGCTTACCATCAGGCGAGGTAAAGTCCAATTGACGTGTCCTATTTATAAAAAGAAAAATATTTTCTTTGGATGGGTCTAGGAAACTAAATTTATTACAAGAATTAAACTAACTAATTAGTGTTTAGTAAGCTGACTACCGGTTCGCATCGCTGCCCACTTCTGAGAAAACCCCGGCAAGAAACTCAGCGGGCTTTTTATGACTTATTTAAATACATGTTTATTTAATCTAATTGCAATGTTTTGTTTCGGTAGCCTAATGTAGTATTAAACAGCTGATTCTCAATCCAAGTATATTGGGAATCTACTAAAATTAATAATTAAAGTATGAATGGATGGGTGGATGGATGTTTGTTACTCTTTCAGTTAAAACTACCGAATGGATATTTATAAAGATACCTGTACCCGTTCACAGTAGGCAGGCTGCCAATTGTAATGCTCCGTACCCCTAGCACGAACAACTATCGTAATCGTATCGTTAACGTATTGAGAGATCGGAGCAACGCGATTGGCCGCCTGCCTACTGTGAACCTGTGTGTGTGTGAAACCGGCCAATCGCAATACTGCGTTCTCTCAATACGTTAACGATACGCTTACGATAGTAGTTCGTGCTATAGGGGTACCGTTCTCACAATACTATAACGATAGTTTTTCTTGCTAGGGGTACTGATATTATAGCGATGAACGACATCCACGCGGGCGGAGCCGCGGGCAAAAGCTAGTATATAATAATATGTTACTTAACACTTCTCCAGACTATAAGCTATCTCTATGCCTAATTACATCCAGATCCGTTCTTCCGTTTTGCGTGAAAGGGTAACAAAAATCCATCCATTAATCCTAACAAAGTATCACATTTATAATTTTAAAAGGATTCTGGTAGGCCGGCGCGCAGTACAGTCAGCGTCAGAAATAACTTGACTATAAAGTCTCAAAATGATCTTAACACTAAAGTATTAAGACCAAATGAAACTGTTTTAGTGATTTAAATTGTATTATTGTTACTACTAAATGTGTGTGCCAAATTTCAGAACAATCCGCCAACAGGAAGTAAGGAAAACCAAGGCATTAATATAATTTTGAGTACTTTATTCATCAAGATCGATCTGAAGCTGACTGTACTTAGTAAGAAGGTCTTATAATAATGATTTAGCTATTCAGAGCGTATGCGTGCGCGCAAAACCGCGGTAATCTTAACTCGATAGTCTCGTTCCGATCGGTCAGTGACCTCGTAGCTCGTAGACGTTTCGTAGCTCCACAAGTGCTACGGAACTCAATATGTACAAGTTATACATATAACGTACATATAATGTACATTTTATTTATATTTATTTTATACATCTATGTTATTATAGTTTATATTAAATGTATAATTGACATCTGTTGGCAATTGAACGTGAAGTATGCAATTTTGTTAGCAATAAAATTATATTAATAGGTATTATTTATATAGGTAGGTATAAGAAAAAAAATATGGCACATAAATTGAAATTCGTAGTGTTTTCGTAGCAAAAAATATTTTAATAAACGATAATATGCATTATTGAATGCAATTAATTATTCACAAAATTATATGAAAATTTTAAAAATATTCACAAAATTATATGAAAATTTAAAAAAAAAATTTGAAAAAAAATATCAAGAAATTATACAGTTTATTCACCTGGAAATATCTTACCTTGAAATAAAAGCAGTAAAATGTGAGAATACTATTGTACCACTGCCTAGCCTTTGAAGGCTATAGGCGTAATGTTACCTGTGTTATGTACTAGCTTAGACATCTCAACAACGTGTGAATCAAGATAACAAAAATTATCAGATTGAATAACAAACTTAACTTTTCAGTTGAGAAATCCGTTCTTCCATATAATTTCTATGTCGCAGTTAATATTCTAACTGCAAATGTAAGTTTGTAATCACAAATAATTTGGAATAATAGCTACAAATGAATCAAACATTATTTTTTGCTTTATTATGACGTTAGATTTCTTGGGGTTTATTGTTTAACAACCGCAAGCAGCAAAATCCTGGCAACCATAGAGCCAGGATTGTATAGTGATAATTTTGATTCTTAGTAATTTCCTTGGTTCTAGAAATAGAAATAGATAATAATAATAGGAATAGGTAATAAATAGGAATAGATAGAAATAGGAAATAGGTAATAAACTGAATCAATTTTTAATTAAAAAGGACCTTGAACAAGACGGACGAAAAAATTAAATAAAATAACACCAAATAAATGACTATAGAATCTGTTAAAAAAATAAATGAGACCATTTCAGACTTACAAAAAAGTAATTTTGCAAATTCGTCAAAACAAATATTATCAAAAATATTCGAATTCCTCCTTTTACGTTAGGTAGACATTTTATTTACTTATTGAACAAAATATGAATTCCGTTTTTATAGAGCACACTGGCGGTAATATCCTCTTAATTATGTAGGTATGTATATTAGTGTATCTAATTTTAAATAAATTCGACATAAAAACTTCATTGGAACTGGCTTTTAGATCTGATATTCAATTCAGTTTTTAAATTCATTCAAATTCAGTGATCAATCACTAAATATCAAATCCGGATAAGGCAAATTATCTCTTAATTCCGCATTCCCAAAAAATCTAAACGAACTAACATACCCAATCATATTGATACATAAATATTTATGAGTTTGTTTGAATCTTGGAGGTCAGATGGCAGTCGCTTCACGGCAAATATCGAATTTAAATCGAATGTAAAATACGGCCACCAGACTCCATGCTGGAAGCTTCGTATGCGGCTGGGATTAACACTAGGTTGAAGAATATTGTTTGACTACATTTCAGTGTCAGTTTTGAGACGAAACAAAAATACATTTTGAAAATAATCAAAATTATTATCTGTTTAAACACACTATAAAGCAAGTACCTAGCACATTTTTGTTGCATAATTGGCACATCATCGCACAATGTGGTTGGCATCTTTGTTCGCATGGATAAATATTCGGGCGAATACATTCTAACCACATAACAAATAACAGTTCTAATGTCATTATGAGAGTCGATGCATAACTTAGCGTTGTACATTAAACAAATTTTGTTTTTCATTTTATGTTCTTACATTTGTTATCGAGGCAACCTTAGTAATAAATAATGTGTGGTCATGCCGCCTCCGCCGGGTCCTGGTAGGAAAGGTAGACCCAAAAAATGTTAACATCGAAGGTGACATGCATACCAATGGTCTCACTACCATAGGTACCTAAAGCCGTATGAAGTAAAGGAGCATAATCCGGAAGGTATACTTGGAAGTCCGAGGGGAGAGCCCCGAAAGCCCCGAATACACATGTACCTGTATGTAATGGTGACCCTCTTTACTGAGACTTTGCCTTCAGCTTACCATCAGGCGAGGTGAAGTCAAATTGACGTGTCCTATAAAAAAAAATGGGACTACTGCAAAGATGATGATATGAACCCACCTTATTTTTAGTTTTTTAAAGAATATTGGAGACTGATATCACCATTATTTCCCTTTTTTTTTACGTGCGGGAAATCCCCACGGATACCCCCCCTTCGGAGCCGAAGTCGACTCGAACCGACTAAACCGCACGCCGTCTGTGGGTCGATGTGCTAGGCCGAAGGTGAGGTTGTCTCGTGACATATCCCTCGCACCCCGGCTGACCCAGGGCCATTCCTCTCGGTCTAGCCCTCCTCGGTAGGGGGAACCACGCGGTGAGAAACTCAACTTCAATTGGGAACTTAATGTCGTACATGTTGTATAATTTTATATTTTTAATATTTAAAATTATTCATTTCGATATGAATATTTATTTGATCACTAAACACCAAATTGATAAGTCAATAGATAAAGATAAGATTCAGATAAAAATATTCTTTATTGTATACTATACTAAAGACGGAATCACAAATAGTTATCTAGAATACATTCTGTCCTTAGATCTATAAATACACCATTCGGTTAAGTGCTCAACTAAAGGTAAACAAGCGAGTTTTTATAAATTTGCCTTTAAAATGAAAAATATTAAAAATGCACATCAAGATGGTTTACGTATTTTTTTGATATAGGACACGTCAATTTGACTTCTCCTCGCCTGATGGTAAGCTGAAGGCAAAGTCTCAGGAAAGAGGGTTACCATTACATACACGTACCATGTTAACAATGGTGGCACTCAGCTTGACGGCCTCATCAAAAGAGGATTGTCGTCACCCACCGGTCCCACTAGTGCTGCGACCACCCCCTGCCCGGCTATGCACTTGCTGACCCCTGAACGCAATCCAACCGAGATTGGATTACTGTTGTCGTGGACTGTATGACTTTTATCTCCCTATCAGGATTCACTTGAATAAAACTCCAATTTGCAGACTTGCAGCTTTATTCTTCTTACTTCTATTGTTCTGGATCGCTATTAGAGCTTTTCCGAACTTGTGTTCAATTGTACCGCTTTACGGGCGTAACATGCTCGCTTAAGTACTGCATTTTTCGTTAGCCCGCATAGGCACTTAAGGAGCAACCTAAATGACGCGGTTTGCTACCGTGTCTTACAATGTATTCTTAATACCACTTATACACTAATATATACATTATATATACATTATAGACCGTTCTTCATGCGGCATGACTCGGCGTACTGGACAGTTCTCCCCCCAGTGCAGCAGTTTGCGGAACGGCTTTCTCCAGTACGACGATCTTGCTCACAGGCCTTTTGAACACTCCGGTTTTTGTTCTTACGTCTGCCATCCGGATTCCACCGTCAGGTCCAGTGTAGGTGCGTGTGACTTCTCCCATTGGCCACACGTTGCGTGGTAAAACATGATCCACTATTACCACGATGTCCCCAATCTGCAGGGGTCGTCGTTGGCTGCTCGGCTCGCCGCGCGGTACCAGGGTGGGCAAGTACTCGCGTACCCACCTGCTCCAAAAATGGTCGGCGAGGGCTTGACAACTCCTCCATGTTCGACGATCGGCGTATTGACAGGGCCCTGTTGATGGCAGACCCATAGATGACCCCAACAGGAAATGGTTTGGGGTTAATGCCTCTGGATCTTCCGGGTTGACATTCACGTGGGTTAACGGTCTTGCGTTGATTGAGAACTCTGCTTCGGCTAGCAAAGTTCCCAGCACCTCTTCGGTCGGCTCTTTTTCGTTAAGAGCCGCCGATAACGCTACCTTCACTGACCGGACTAATCTTTCCCACGCTCCGCCTTGATTCGGTGCTCCCGGTGGTATGTATCGCCAGTTGACCGCGTGCAGCTGTCCCAAGTCTCGTAGTGTATGGTTCTCGGCCAACCCCGCCGTGCGACCATCCTTCTCAGCGCCATGATCGCGGAGCTCGTAGTGAGTGACGCGACGATCTCCAGGTGTACAGCCCTCGACGTAAGGCACGTGAACAGAGCCCCCCATCTCTTTTCTCGGCGACGTCCCAACTTGACTACCATGGGTCCGAAATAATCTAACCCACAGTGAGTGAAAGGTCGTTGATAGGGCTCGAGGCGTTCGCGTGGCAGGTCTCCTGTCGCTGGCGGCTGCGGTCGTGCTCTTCTTCTTCTACATATTCCGCAGTCTCGTTCTATCGTTCGAACGGTAGGTCGCAAATGGATGATCCAGTACCGCTGCCGCAGGTCGTTCGTAACCCGTTCGCGCCCGGCGTGCCCGGCGGCCTGATGTTCGCGCATCACTATCAACTTAGTGACGCAGTGTCGGCCGTCGAGTATGAGGGGCTTCTTTGCTTCAACTGGCGCGGTAGCTGCTCCGATGCGTCCTTTGACCCGTAGTAGTCCATCTTCCAAGATCGGGTCCAGCTTATACAGACGACTTGCTTTAGAAATAGGGCGAGCGGTCTGTAGTCGCTCAATGTCTTCTCCGAAGCTATCGTGCTGCGCGCGGCTGATAATTGCATTCTCAGCCCTTTCGATGTGTGTAGTTCCTAGGTGCTTTGTTAGTCGGCGACACTTGTCCACGAAGGCTAACACGTAGGCGGCGGCTCTAACATACCGATTGTAGTTAGAGAACCGGGCGGGGTCGGGTAACCACGCATGATGCACTTCTCTCTTCTCGCTAACGTGTAACACCTCAAAGTCTTCAACTGGCTGTGTCTTGTCTGCCGGCCATCGTTCTTCTGGTTGCAACAGGAACTCTGGACCCTGAAACCACCTGTCATCCGCGGTGATCGGTAAGTAGGTGACGCGTGTTGCGTCGTCTGCTACGTTCTGCTCAGTCGGCACCCACCGCCACTCCTTGCTGTTAGTGAGCTCGGAGATCTCACCCAGGCGGTGGGCTACAAACGGCGTGTAGCGTCGCTCGTCGTTTCGCACCCAATGTATCACCGTGGTTGAGTCGGTCCAGTATACTGTCTTATTTATCTTGACCCGATGCTCTTGCTTGATTGTTGCCGCTAGTCTCGACCCGATGACCGCTGCTTGTAGCTCCAGCCGAGGTATAGTCAGCGTGCGTCGTGGCGCCACTTTCGATTTGGCGGCCACGAGGCATAACCTGACGCTGCCGTCCGACTGAATGATGCGCCAATACGCCACTGCCGCGTACGCTTGTTCACTCGCGTCACACAGCACATGCAGCTGTAGGTCTTGAGCTTCGTTCAGCATGTAGCAGCGTTCGAGTCGCAGGCAGGCTAGGTCGTTGAGTCGCTCTAACCAGGCTGCGAAGAGCTCATTTTCTTCTTCGGGTATAGGTTCGTCCCACGACATCTGAAGTCGCCACAGACTCTGCAGCACGATCTTAGCGCGTATAGTGAAGTGGCTCAGCAGTCCGAGGGGGTCATAAATCGACATGACCGCGCTGAGGGCTTCTCTCTTCGTCGGCGCTCGCGTCCGGTTGATCACTTCCGTGGGAACTCGGTTCATAGAGGTGTTGAACCCAAGCTCATCTTGTTCTGCGTTCCAGATGAGGCCGAGTATCTTGTTCTCGGGCCCATCTCCCCCCAGTGGCGTCGGCGACGTTGCTCGTAGCTCAGCCGGGACGTCGCGGAGCACGCTAGCTTGGTTCGTGTTCCACCCTCGTAGCTTGAAGCCGGCAGCTGCGTGGACCGTCATTAACTCGGAGACGGCTCGCTGGGCTTCTTCTTCAGTTTCGTAACTGGCCGCCAGGTCATCCATGTAGTGGCTTCTCGTAATCGCTTCGAAGGCTGCTGCGTGAGTATCTGCATGGGCCCTCGCGTTCGCGTCTCGAACGTAGTGTGCCATAAATGGGGAGCTGGTAGCACCGAAGATCATGCTCGTCATCTTGTAGTGCCGGGGCGGTATATCTCGGTTTCTTCCCCTCCACAGGAACTGTTGAGCTGGCTGATCTTCGGGTCGTATCTTTACTTGCAAGAACATCTCTTGTATGTCCGCTGTGATGGCGATCGGCTTCTCTCGGAACCGGAACATAATCCCCTGTAGTGACATCAACAGGTCCGGCCCTTCAAGCAGGTGATCATTCAGACTGACACCCCGGCTCTTGGCTGCTGCATCGAAGACGAGTCGCTGTTTACCAGGCTTGTTCGGGTTATGCACTGCGAAGTGAGGTAGGTACCAGCAGACTGGACTCGTAGCCTCGGTGCCGTCGCATGGTGCCGCGTATCCCTTCTTCAACAAGTTATCAATTTGCTTGGTGTAGGCTTCAGCGAAGTCTTGATCGTTGTCCATTTTTTCTTCGATCTTTTTCAGTCGGCGCAGCGCAGAGTTGTAACTCGGCGGGAGTGTGACGTGGTCTTCTTTCCACGGTAGCCCTACTTCGTAGCCTTTATCAGTTCGCTTCAACGTAGATTCGACGATTCGCACCGCTCGACGTTCCGCGTCACTCACTTTCGGCTTGTGAGAGACACCGAGCGCGTCGATCTTGAAGTGATGGTCTACGAGGTCGTGCAGGCGTTCACTCTCATTTTTAGTTTGCTCAGAGGTGAAAACATGTAACACGTCGCTTTCGCTTTGGCGAATGATGCTTCGTGGTAATGTTCCATGTATCACCCACCCTAGGCTGGTTCTCGATGCTACGGGTTGGCCTCGTTTACCCAGACGCAGCTCCCGGGATACGATATACTCCCAGTGGTCTGTGCCTACTAGGATCCCCGGACGCGTCGACTCGTAGCAGACCTTGTTCTCTCCTAGGTCCCGCAGATGTTCATACTCGAGCAGCGAAGCCGGAATAGCTTGCTGATGTAGCTTCATAGACCGGATGGTGCGTGCCTTTAGTTCGTGGGGCGCACCTTCGGGTCCCTTAATCTTCACGGTCACCAGCTGGCTTCTTTCTTCCGACTGCTGCATGTTGACCCCTCGCATTAGCAGTCGTTGCGGAGGTCCTCTTGCCCCAATTTTCCTTGCCAGGTCTGCATCGATGAGAGAGATGGTAGCGCCTTCATCCAGGAGTGCATGAGTCTTTGCCTCCCCCCCTGGTCCCACGACTGTGACGGGACACATCTTCAACAGCACGGCTCTTGGCTCAGCTGAGGACTGGGTTACCACTGAGAGTACTGCTTCCGTCGGGCTTGACGTGGTTGGCGGCTTCTCATCTTGCTTCGGCTTCTCACTGTGCAGAGTGGCGTGATGGGCGATGCGGCATTCGTTCACACCGCAAGGCTTCGACTTACACCGATTGCGTTGATGCCTTTTTACTAGACACTTGAAACACAATCCTTTTTCTTTTACGAAGTTCCATCGCTCTTCTACCGTTAGTGCCTTATACTGTGGGCACCGCGGTAACTCGTGGGCTTTCTCACACTTCAGACACTGATCTAGCTGTTCTTTCGACTCTGATGACTCTGTGACATTGAAGACAGCATTCGTTTTCTTCTTATTCACAGGCGCGGGCGTCGGGCGAGTTTCTTTCTTCGCTTGCGTGGTTGTACTACTCTCCGGGACGTAAGCATGCTTGAGCGCGCGGTCTGCCTCCCTCATCAGGAAGCGGGGTAGCGTGATGATATCGGGTTCTGCCGCGATTCCGTAGTCCGTCGCGTAGTCGCACCATCTCGCTTGAACGTGAGGGCTCAGCTTGTTCAAAATTTCTCTTACTAGCGCTGGGTTGTACAGGTATCCCCGCTGATCAATGTTCTGTAGTACACACACGACGTTCTGTACTCGTATTGCGAATTTATTCAATTCCACTGCCGACGATCCTGGCCTTGGTAGCTTCTTCAAGTCTTCAAATGCCTTGTCGATAATTACTTCAGGACGGCCGAAAGACTGTTCTAATGTTCGGAGTATGGCATCCGGATCCGTTGCGGTCGCGAGTAGTGCTGCCACGATGTCTCGTGCTTCCCCGGTGAGACTCTTCCTCAGTCGCTGTATATTCTCAATCGCCGATATACTGTACAGCTTCGTAGAGTTGGTGTAAGCGGCTTTGAACGTAAGCCACTCTCCATGAGCCCCCGAGAACGTAGGTAGATCTGCACACCGTATTCTGGGTCTTGCTAGTCGCTCCATCGCTTCAGTCAGTTGATCAATGCGACTCGTTCGCGTGGGTGTGTCTGACCTTCCATGCAGTTCGAACCGTAGGTGCCGATCTTCTCTGCTCCGTGTTTTCGACTCTTCTGGCTCCGTTCTTGGCATGACGGGGTTCGCTTGCAGCCACTCATCTACTCTTCTGTGATGTGTTTCAATGGGTACATCTTCGTGAACGCTTTCTTGATTCTCTTGGATGGCCGTAAGTTCGGTGGCCAACCTTTTCCTTATCAATTCTGCTTCAATTTCGAGTTCTTTCTTCTTTAGTTCGGCCAGCTTTTCTGCAGCTTCCAACTCGAGTCGGGCCCGGGCTGACGCAGTTGAGCGGTGCGATCTCACCGACCCTCCCGGTGAACCAGTTCGAGGTAGGTTCCCGGGCTTCAGTCTAGGGTCACTAGGAGGAGCGTCGATCGTAGCCCCTACCCTGGACTCCATACCCAAAAGCGTGCTTGGCGATGCCGGCGGACCCAGAGCCAACCTTCGGCGCCGTTCCTCTTCAATGCGCTGCTGTCTCAGGTCCTCTTCCCGTTGTCGAGCTAGAACTTCCTCTGCGTCAGCCTGACTTCTAGTCACCACCATCTTGAACACGAAGTATTCTTGAAGCGTAGATTCTTCCAACCTTGAAGCTGATCTTCACAATTCGATCCGGCTTCGGAAGGACCAAACAATGTCGTGGACTGTATGACTTTTATCGCCCTATCAGGATTCACTTGAATAAAACTCCAATTTGCAGACTTGCAGCTTTATTCTTCTTACTTCTATTGTTCTGGATCGCTATTAGAGCTTTTCCGAACTTGTGTTCAATTGTACCGCTTTACGGGCGTAACATGCTCGCTTAAGTACTACGTTTTTCGTTAGCCCGCATAGGCACTTAAGGAGCAACCTAAATGACGTGGTTTGCTACCGTGTCTTACAATGTATTCTTAATACCACTTATACACTAATATATACATTATATATACATTATAGACTGTTCTTCATGCGGCATGACTCGGCGTACTGGACAACTGTGGAGGGTTTTCTGGAATCATGCACTGTGGTACTGTGATGACGGGGACGTCTATCACCACAGTCTTCTAGACTACGAACAATAATAGACTTTGAATGAAATTTTTAAAGCATTTACTATGCTAACTTTTCAAATCGATTAAGATAGGAAAAAGTGAATGCTCATGTGGGTGGGTGGCTCAGTGGTCAGAGCATTCCCCCTGTGAGTGAAAGATCGTGGGTTCGAGTCCCACCTGACCATTCACTTTTTTCTATCTTAATCAATAATATACTTTTTTCTGAATTTTTATAATATTCTTTATAATATTCCTATACGATTATTGGGGAACTCACACAAGGGTTTTTAAATTATCACTTTTATCATATTAGAGAATCGCGAAATCTAATGCACTTTTTCTTCACTCTCCTACTAGAAGCATACTCGCTGGCTCCTCAGTCAGCCCCTTGACACCGACTGTCTGGAACTGTCCCGCATCAGATGTTTTTTCCTGTGTCTTAATTCAACATTAAGTTTTATTTTTTATATCGTTGACGCATGATATCCAGTCAACAAGTAGTTTCAGTCATGAAGGTCGAATACTACAGTATCCACCTGGCCGAAATTTGTGACAAATTTGTGCCATTATGTAGGTTCCTAACCGAATGCACAAATCTATAGCTACAAATCGACTGAGTATCGTTTTAGAACGAGCCTAAAACCGAAATAAACCGGTAGCAATATTTCGTCATTGTAAATTTATCTGTAGGTTTCGTAATTGCACAGTTTATATGTCGCTGCCAATTAGCTTAATCAGCCGTACAATTAACTGCCTAGGCTTGTAACTTAACGGCGCCTTTCAATTAACGGCCTGAATGATGTGCAGCCGTAATGTTTATTACAATATTAATAAACTGGCTGGCTAATGCTTAGGGCAACACCCCGAAATAAGATAGAAAATTACATACATACACTCACGCCCGTAAATCCCCGAGGGGGTAAATAGAGTATTTACAGAAAATTTGTGATAGGTTTATTTATATAGCTGCGACTTGGATAGGTTAGGTTAGAAGGCTAATGCGGGAGCGGAGCCTTCGTGGTTATTTTTTTTATTACCATGCAGAAATAAATAATGTTCTTAGCTGTTTCATTAAATGTCTATGCAAGTAATTAAACGATATCGATTCTAGCCATTGGCCTAGTCGTTGCCTAACTGGCTGAACATCATTCAGGCCGGTAATTGAACGGCGTCGTTTAGTAAAGAGCCTAGGCAGTTACTTGTACGGCTGATTAAGCTAGTTGGCAGCGACATAATTATACACAAACGAGACTTAATTACTTACACACTAACTCTGACAAATAAGATGCACATTGCGCTTGCGACTGACGCTAGCCAGTCTTTTGTGACGTCATGGTACATAGTTGAATGCGTTGATTGTGTGCCAACTGCCAACTCTTGGTCGTGCGCTCATTACCGTCTTCGTGTTCCGATAAGGGCATGATGATAATAGATGTCTCGTGTATGTTTGAATACTTGAGTACCTATGCATTTTGTATTGTATGTCATAACCTCATGTAATATCTATCGAATCTTAGAAAGTTGGTATGTTCTTGCGTTGCAATGTTCAAAAAATAGAAAAGAAAGAAAAAAAATGTTTATTTCAGCTTGCTGCAGCACACAAAAAGATCAACTTAAACATAAAACTTATACTATATTGATGACGAGTACACTTTAGATAATTTTACATAATTTCATTTAAATATTTTTTGTTCCACATAATCCAAGTTAGGTAGGTCACAGTAAATTCAAACCATCTTTAGATATAGATAGATAGATAGATAACTCTTTCTTTCATCTTTATTTCAATTATAAATGTTCTTTTAGGCAACATTATAGTACAAGCCATTTCTTTCCAGCCAGAACTTTCTATTTGCCAATTAAATACTAAATTAAAATTTAATTGCCTTCCAAATATACACCTATCGGTACACAGTTGCGTAATAAGTAAATTTAATGAATATTTTATTACTTTTAAACTAGCTGACACCCGGCTCCGCCTGCGTTGGAATTATACCTCATTTCTCCAAGCCATAGGAACGTATTCCCAGGATAAATAGAAGCTAATGAGTTAGTCCAGACTATTATCTATCCCTGTACCAAATTTCAACTAGATCCGCTAAAATGTGATTGAATAACAAACATATAATTACTGTTATCCATACTATTGTCCCATGTAATCTAATGTTGGTGTGCAATAAAGAGTTATCTATCTATGCAAACACCACAAACAGTAGGATTATTATAATACAAGCCATCAACAATAAGTTTACAAAATGGCGCTGTATACGCACACTTGCAACGTTTCCCGGAAATGGCGGCGGCCCGACGCGGCAGCCATGTTGGGTACGCGCGGTGACGTCACCTGCGCAAGAGTGCACAGTGATCAACGCATCGCTGCCACTGCGCTCTGGCTCGAGTGAAATTTAAATATTATAGTACCATAAGATAGAATAGAGTTATAGATAACTGTCGGGTCTCGAGTCAATTCTGTATATTTTTATTAAATGTCAAAACAGTACATGCTGTTGAAACTTGTATGAAATATTCGATTATGACGTCGCGCAATACTACAATATAAAACATGTTTTGATTACGTAGTGTAATTACAATGTTTTGTTCGACGTTTAAATATTCTTTAACTTTGCCAAAAAGACTATTTTAAATTGTTTTTTTGGTATAGTTTACTTTTGTATTTATCAGGGAAGAGGTATATTCCTATTTTCGCCCTGGAATGAATTGGATCATCCTAGAATGAAGTAGTATACTTATAAATATTGTGTTTCACGAAATCTAGACATGTTTTTTCTAACAATTTAACAGGAAAATCATTTACATAAATTGGTAGATACTTTTGTTGTGAATGTAAGTAAACACAGATGTTGGCTTTTTAATGAAGACAGGTGCTTCTTTTAACACCGCTACATTAAATTCACCTGTTAACAAATCTTAGAAATCTTTGGAAAGTGAATTTGTCTTCACGGCCAAAATCAAACCACCTGCTTGCTATTGGGTGGCATGATAAACTACACATATATCACGCCTGTAAATGCCCAAAGAGATAGGTAGATGTGTATTACTTACATTTCACTCACTGTGATTTTCGGTCTCCTGCAACAAGGAACGAACCTGACGTCAAGCTGGTACTTAGGGCTTTGGGCTGTATCTTTTCTGTCAAATGGAGAACATCCGTTAGTTGCCTTATATAAAACCCACAAGAAGAAATGAAGTGGCCCTATTCTTTTCTACCGAAAACCAACGCGGTAAAACCAAAATATTTGTATAGAAATTATGATAAATTGAAATCAATTAGCCCACTGCAGTCCATACGTGCTGGACGTATGCCTCTCCCAATGTGCGCCATTTCGTACGATCCTCCAGTCCGTCCCTTTTTCAGGTCATCGGTCCATCTGGCCATCTCCTACCCTTAATTTGCTTTCTCGCGGTCTCCACTCTAGGACTCGTATGCTCCAATGGACATCGGTCCTTCGACAGACGTGGCCAGCCCATTGCCACTTCAGCTTGCTTATTCTGCGAGCTATGTCGGTAACTTTGGTTCTTTGTCGGATCACCTCGTTTCGTATTCTATCCTTCAGAGAAATTCCAAGCATAGCTCGCTCCATAGTCCGCTGCGGGATTTTAGTTTATGGACTAGCTCTACCGTCAGTGTCCACGTTCCGGCACCGTAAGTCATAACAGGTAATACGCACTGGTCAAAGACCTTTGTTTTCAGGTAAACTGAAAGAAAGTTAGCAAATACGAATAAGGTACAAATTTACTTTGTAAACTTTTTATCAAATGTTACATATTTTGGAACTACCTATTTGTTCGGGCAAGCTATTTAACATTTGAATGACAAATTTTGACTTCATATCCGTTTATTGATATTGGTACAAGATTCAAATTGAGCAACTGCTTTGCGAAGCTGTGACCCGAGCACGAATTATATTCGAACTCGTAACGTAAGCTTACCGAAAGAACGAAGCATTGCCACCTGCCTACTGTGAAACAATCGCAATGCTTCCTTCTTTCGATACGTTTATGTTACGAATTCGAATGTTTTTCGTGCTCGGGGTACTGATCTAAGTTTGAGCTTTTTTCTTTCATAATGGCTATTTTCCCTGCAAATTAGTCAATCCAGCCAAACCAGTAAATTTCACACGTGACTAACCGCGGTAGCCTAGCGGTACGGGTAATGGACTGCTGAGACGAGGTCTCGGGTTCGATCCCAGGTTTTACCATGGCACACACCAATACATTTTCGATGCTTTTCGAAGTTATGTGTGTATTTATCGCAGGTTTAAGTGCCTGGTTAATGGCAATAGACTCGCCACCTATTACATTGGGATCTAAATATAAACTGGCGTAATGTGGGTGCTAGCATCTCTGCCTACCCCTTCAGGGATATAGGCGTGAGTTTATGAATGAATTTGAAAATGACTTGTAACAAATAGTAATATTCTGGCGCACCTTTGTCCGTATTTCCCGACAGATGTTCTGATGTTCGCTCCGTTATTATTAGCTCGCTATTCATCCCGGGTGCGTGTGCGCACCCCACAGATCAATGCGCCAACTGCGGACGATTTTTTTTTACTTACGTAACTTGAGGTGTAATTACGATTTTGTATGAATGTATTGAGAATAAGTTTCGTTGCTTCGTGATGCGTCCGTTAAACTTTTATAAGGAATAATTGTTCGTGGATTCGCTCGTGTTGGATGTCGGTTAATGTGAACAAACAGTCTACCTATGTCGTTTCTCAAATATTTCAGACTTTAACTTCTTACCATCAGGTGAGGTGCAGTTTTAATGACGTGTTCTTTGAACAATAAAAACTGTTCAATGGTTTTGTATCAACTCGTAGCAGTCAGAAGGATTGAGTTACTTTCGCATTTTCAATATTATTATGAATTATAATATTATAACATTTCATGGCTACGAGAGTAGAAATGTCTTTAAAAATTAATGAATGAATGAATATAAATTATGTATGTAGAAAATCCTTCTAATATTTTATATATTTTTATGGATGGATGTTTGGTACTCATTCACATAAAAACTACTGAATGGATTTTAATAGCTTATACATCAGAATCACACATAGGCTACAATTTATAACGATAACCGATATTATAGCGATAACTGATATCTACGCGGGCGGAGCCACGGGCAAAAGCTAGTATTATATAGTAGGACCTAGGTCACGCATCTATAGCCTTATAAATATATCGCCGATGAAGAGTCAATAAATAATAACTGCAAAAATGCAACTTTTCAGGAAGCGAAAAAAACGTCTAAAGTCCGTATGAATTTATTTTTACCATATATTTTTTTTTTATATTCATACATGTACTAACCGTAATATTACAAAACAATTTATTTTTCTATAATGTTACTGGGCTTCAAATAAATTGTATTGCTTTGTCTACTGAAACATATTGTTGGAATTCGAAGATTATAGGTGTTGCTAATGCAGAGCGTAGGCGCTATTGTCTGGTGGCCAAGGACCGAAAACAGTACGATATCAGCTAAACTACAACGGACCCAAAGATTAGCCTATAGGGCAACCACGGGATGCATGAAGACCGCCCCCACGGCGGCAATGGAAGTCATGCTCGGACTCCCACCATTGGAACTGTTTATCCGCCAAGAAGCAACAGCTGCGGCTATACGCCTAAAGGCACTAAACCTATGGAGCGACAGGAATACACGACATACATCACTGCTCACGGATCTTACAGCTGAGCTGCCTATCATAGGAGCAATAAATGATCGTGTACTGAAACAGCATATATTTGATAAGAAATACAAAATCCAGCTCCATGAAGATCACCGCTGCGAGGCACTATGCCCAGCAGAAATGCCTATCTTCACAGATGGATCAAAAACGGATAAAGGCACGGGAGCCGGCGTCTTCTCAGAAGACCTCAACATCACCATCTCGAAACCGCTGGGGACGGGTACAACACAGTATTCCAAGCAAAATGCATGGGGATAACCCTGGCGGCTTCATCAGTAATGGCCAGGAGAGTGGAAAGCCACTCTATACGTATATTGTCGGACAGCATGGCCGTGCTGCAAGCCTTGAGCAGCCACACTATAAACTTGGGACTAATACTGGAGTGCCATCTTAAATTAAACCAAATAGACAACACCAATAACATAATCCTGCAATGGATCAAGGGCCACAGCATCTCGCGCGGCAATGACGCAGCGGACGAGCTTGCTAGGAGAGGATCTGGCATGGTCGCAATGGGACCTGAACCCATAATACCGATCCCCTTTGCATACCTACGAACCATCGGAAACAAACGAACGATAGATCAACACAACAGATACTGGACAAACCTGGAAGGATGCAGACAGGCCAGGGAAGCAATCCCTGTGCTTGAACATAGACTGACCCGGCGTGTTCGACAACTGTCAAAACAACAACTACGCTGCCATCACGGGGCACGGCTCCTTTAATAAACACCTTTTTATTTTAGGAATCACCGACAGCCCTCTCTGCAGAGCCTGCATGAGAGAGAGGGAAACAGCGGCACATGTGCTCCTACACTGTCCTGCAACCGCCACATACAGGGCTAAGTACTTCAATAATACAGGTACGCTCCGGGAGATCACCAGCAGTGTAAAGAGCATGCTGACGTTCTACAATGAGTTGGGGTGGATCGAGTGAAATGCCCACCCTCACGCAAAAACCGCGCCATGACGTGGAGTTGCTGATACCAGCCCGTGTTGCCATACCATACCGCCGCTGCATTGACAGGTCGCAACTTGTCAGTACGCTTGGTACAATGATCACAAGCGGACGCAGTTAAGCGTAGATAGTATATATTGCCATCATAAATGACGTAATAACACTTAATATATATTGCAACAACTGTTTATCTAGCAAAATTAATACGAAATAGACCCAAAATCTTTATCAGTAAGGTGTATTTCACTATTTTACTATGAATTTTTGAATAAAACGAAAATGGGTAAAATGTCAGTTATTATATATTGACTCTTCATCGGCGATATGTATATTCAAAGTCAAAGATTTTTATTCAATCTAGAACATGGTAGTTTCTTTTTACGTAAATAGAGATGCGCCGAGTAGCACTTTTGCCGAGTAACGAGTACCGAGTTTTACTCGGTTCGATTTTTTCCAACCGAGTACTCGGCCGAGTAACTCTGTTCAATCAAATCCACGTTGATACACCGCTCACCCCGCCCCGCCTTTCATCTATCAGTCGCTTACTAGTTTACAAACAAATACGTCAACCGATTGTATACTCTTTGACTTTACGTTGCACGTCATAGTAGATAAATAATTGAAAAAGTTTGTTATTTACAATTGACTGTGATGACTTCACGTAAAAGATTCCGAATTTGGCAGTTTTACGACGAAATTGAAGAAGATAAAACGAAAGTGAAATGCACCTTATGCAATTCTCTGATTTCACGTAGTGGTGTTTGACGGAAGGCTTCTACGACAGCAATGTTAAACCATTTTAAAATAAAGTTTAAAAGAAGAGTTTAAAGGTTTGGAAAATGAAACTTTGAAAGAAGAAGAAAGAAGAAAGAAAGTAATACCTTTTATTTTAGTGCAGCACCGATTACACAATTAATTATGTACTAACACATGCAAACAAGTTAATCAGGCACAATTGTTGTTCGCACTACACCAAAAAAGGAGCCACTTCAGCATGGTATCAGGCACAAGTACCTGACACTGGTTTTCAACTGGCTCCTATGTGGAGGACATGCGACATGAATAATAAATAGAAAGATATTAAATTTACAAAAATAGAAAAAATAGAAAAAGAGAAGGAAAACAAACCAAAAAAGTAAAAACACAACAGCAGAAGCCAACATGCTGGAAATATCGGAAAATCGTGAGCCATTTGCGGTAACGTCAACAAACTAAATATCTTGCTTTATCTAAACCGAGTATACTCGGCATTTAAACCGAGTTATTCGGCCGAGTACGAGTATCAAAAAACCCGCCGAGTACGCCGAGTACCGAGTAGCAACCGAGTACTCGGCCCATCTCTATACGTAAATAATAAATTCTACTTAACCTGAGTTTTTTACAATATACCTAAGTATTGACCACAATCAAAAGAAAACAATCTCAAAACGTAGTGGTTATATCTTCTTTGTTGACTCAGTCCATCCCATGGTTCCCTGGATGAGAATGCCATGTGCGATAAGACCGAAATTGTATGTATACTTACTGCGAAACTGTACCATATATTGTAACTAGCTTTCTGCCGCGGCTCCGCCCGCGTGGGTCTCGGTTATCACGACCAAACATACCCTATGTCCTTTCTCAAGGTCTAATCTACCCCTATACCCAATTTCATCAAAATCCGTTTAGTGGTTTAGGCGTGAAACACGCACACTTTCACATTTATAATTAGGAGTATGGATGTGTTCTTTCTTTATGTGCCCTACAATAAAGGGATATTGAATAGAATTGAATGAAAAATTACATCAGATAAATGTTGTAGGTACCTAATGTGATTTGATTTGTTACAAAGAGTTGTCATATTTATTAAAAATAGGTTAGAAATAATATTTCTTGTTGCTTACGTTGATAATTACAGAAATCCATATTTATAGGTCATCCCTTATTTTAGTCTCTTAGGGGGGTGAAATTGCGAGGAGGGCCCGACCGAGAGGAATGGCCCTGGGTCAGCCGGGGTGCGAGGGATATGTCACAAGACAACCTCACCTTCGGCCTAGCACATCGACCCACAGACGGCGTGCTGCTTAGTGGGTTCGAGTCCGACATAACCTCCCCCTTCGGCTCCGAAGGGGGGGTATCCGTGGGGATTTCCCGCACGTAAAAAAATAAAAGGGGGTAGTGAAATTGCCACTACCACAGCATAAATGACGTCAACCCAATCAGACAAAGTAATTTCTTGATTATTTGACTATAAATATATGGTTTGATAATATCATATTTGTATGCCTAAATTCAATTAGCTTTTACTTGATCGACTCCGCCCGATGCCGATTATCGCGAACAAACATAGCCTATGTCCAAACAAAATTTGATCAAAATCGGTTGGCGTGATGAACAAACAGACACGCACACACACTTTCACATTTGTAATATTAGTATGGATGTAGACTTAATAGATAAATCTGTCTAAATATTTTAGCTTGAAGGCGGAATGAACATACTAAGGCTCGTATTTTAGAGCGACACTCAGCCCTGTATCTAGATTTATCTGGGGACAGATTGCATAGACAGATTAACAGATTTTAACTATGCCATCTTTCCACAGATAAATATTCCTCAGAAATACATAACATAAAGATTAAAAAATGAGTACCCTTTTAGAATACGAGCCTAGATATTCAAACAGACATTCAGAACTATAATACATACATACATACATAAGCTCACGCCTTTTTCCCATCGGGCTAGGCAGAGACCACTTCTTTCCACTTGCTACGATCCTGACACACCTTTTTCGCTTCTCCTACTGTCATAACTTATGAAGTGAAAACCCTTATGACTCATAAGGGTTTTCATATAAGCGCGTCGGTTCTGGGTACTTTTGACCTGGTCTTTCAAAGAATCAAAGAATCAATTTCGTTTATTCCATTTAGGCACATAAAGAGTACATATGAACGTCAAAAATTTTACACTCATGTCAAGAAATTACTAATATAATATTAAATAAAGTAAATAAATCATTTGAATATGATTCTTTAGCTGGTTCGGTAAATTGGTTCTACTGAGAAGATACCAGCAAAAAAACCTTTACTTAAGACGTCTTCGATTTGATCGAGGAACGTTCGCCTAGGTCGCCCCTTACCGACTCGCCCATTCACCCTCGCCTCATAAATCTGTTTCGTCAATCTACTTTCACTCATCCTTTCTACGTGTCCGAACCATCTAAGCATCCTTTTCTCTCTTTATCACTACATCTACCACACCACAACGTTCCCTTATCACACTGTTCCTCACTTTATCTACCAAAGTCACTCCAGCTATACTTCTAAGACTTCTCGTTTCCGCGAACTATAATATTAGTGAGATAAACACCTTAGGATACCTCGAAACATACCTTGGACCTAAGTTGGCTACTATAAGGTAAACGAGGCTCTTGTGCGCGCGGATTGTTTTGTAATAATAATGAGCTATTCTCAAAAAACTGAAAAGTACTGCGTGTTTAGAGCATATTTTAGGTTCAAGATATGTGTCACTTATATTATGATCCGTCATTGAAACACAAAGGTCGTCAATAAAACACGTTGCGCGTACAGGCGGCGCGCGGGCTGCGCATACGCACACCGGACGCGGGGCAATTTTCGACCGAAACCGGTCCCGTCTGTCGTCACATATCTACCTGACATTTAACAACAAAAAAAAAACGTTACCATGCGATATTTATGTTATCTGTGTGTTTTCTGGTGTAGTTAGAGTTTGTATTTGATCAAAATTGAAATGGGCTAGTGTAGTTCAAGTGATTGAATTTGTATCTGAGAAAAATAGAGAAGTTGCATTCACGTGTTGTACATTTGTTGTATCAGTAGAAATATTTCTCATGGTGTATATCAATGATTATCATAAACTGTAGACGCGTTCTGCGGACTCTAAAATGGCGACAGAAAATAATGACTTTTGTCATGATTTTTTATGCACCATTCCGCGACGCGCGACATTGCACTACAGAAAACTTTATGTCTTTAATAAAAATTCTTAATTATAAAACTGTTATTGATATCTATAATAATATTATTCATATAAATTAATAATATTGATATGTTATTAAAACTTGGCTCTATTTTTTATATATTTAGTATTTGACAGCCTCCGTGATGTAGCGGCAGTGAACGCGGCAGTGAACGCGGCAACTGCGCAGGAGGCGCGGGATTGATTACCGCTCTGTGCAAATATTTGTATACTGCATGAATATGGGTATTTGCATTAAGCAGTCAAGCCGTCGGTCCCGGTTGCCATACAAACATCTATGGCAGTCGTTACGGGTAGTTGAAGCCCTCAAAAGTTCAACAACTGGTCTAACTGCAATGCTTGCCTTTGGGTTGTGGAGGTCAGATGGCAGTCGCCTTACAGAAAATGTCGATGTTTAACCAAATCCGCAGTTGAACTGGTAAAAGCGGACCCCAGACTCCAAGTTGATAGCTCCGGATGCGACTGGCGAATGAAGAGAAGAGTGCTTGCGCCATTTTTGAAAGCCACCATGTTAATGCATGACGTATCTTTATTTTAAGCATACCTAAACAAATTTTTGCGTTATTGATTTATGCGTGAAATTTTGATCCTGTAGGTACATAACCTGTTATGGATGAGAACCTATTCCCGGCATAAAATGTCTATAATTAAGGTACCTAAGCCAGATAACCTATCCCTGTAGGTGCCAAATTTCAGCCATATCCGTTCAAGCGTTAAATCCGTTCAAGCATTCACACATATTGTCTACATCTAATTTATGTAAACTAGGACTACCAATTTTATGGAATCCGCGTATACAGGATGTAATCGTTAAGTGTGTCCAAGCGATTATTCTGTAACTGTTACAGATATTAAAAAACTTTAAACTGGTATCGAAAGTAGTTACCTAATGAGTAAAATGACATCAATAACTTTTTAAAAATCAAACGAGAGGTATCTAACATTTTGACATTAAACACTCCCATACATTTAGTATGAGATTAGTAGAAAGGTTTTAGGTACGTACACCAGAAGGGACTTCTCTATCTGGGTACTCTCTTCTGTAGGCGATAATGTTTTTTGTTACGATCATAATTATTTGTACTCAATTTTTAGCATATCTCTCTTTTCTCTTTTGGAATATGCCGATTTGTAATCAATAAATGAAACAATCACGATTATTAACGCAAATAAAAAAAAAACAACGATAAATTGGCGGGAACAACAACCCGAGATAAAAGTTTTGAATTTAGAAAGAACACCAAAAAGAGAAAGAAAGGCACCTTGGAACGGACCAGACTATGGTCGGATCCGCCTAAAGCGGCACTCACCGAAACACTGTACTGGTCCGGGCGACTCGTCAGCAGAAGGTCCAGCAGAGAGGGCTCATGGTCCGACTTTTTTGGTATTCTAGTAAATTCGTGTACCAGTTGGGTCAGGCCATGCGCCAGAGCAAATGCATGGGCGGCTCTTCCCGCATGGGTTGTTTTAGAGGAACCCAACCAGATCTCATGGTGGGCGTTAAAATCCCCCAAAAACACCAGCTCAGCGTTCGGAAACCGCTCCTGCGCATCATCTGCCGCCTGACTCAGGTATTCGAAGAGTCGAGTTGTCTCGGCATCTCCTGTATGGGAGCGGTAGAGGCACACATAGATCTGACTCGTAGAACCATGGTCTATGTGTACCCAAAGGGTGGAGAAGGATAGGTCCTCTAGACAGCGCAAACGGCGACAACAAACATCCGCCCTAACAAACACGCACACCCCGGCTTTTGCACGGAAATTCTCCTCGAGGACATAGCCGGGGTTGAGCAAGTAGGTCGTGTCGTCAGGGCGGCGTATTTGTGTCTCCGTAAGAAATAGCAGTGCTGGTTTTGCCGTCTCCAGGTGCTGGTGGAAGGCGTTGAGGTTTGTATGGAGCCCACAGATGTTCGTGGACTCCACCTCAAATAGCGAGCCCGTGGGAGAATGTCTTGCCGCTGTGTAGCCCAGTATTCTATTTTGCGCTGCCATAAGGAGGAGGTAAGGGAAGGCGTGAAAAAAGGGGACTATCATCGCAGCACCGCGTGACAAATCGCGGGTGATTGGTTTTGTCTATGAATGTGAGGAACGGCGAGAGCCGACACGCCGAACGGAAGGGCCCCCGTACCCCCCCGAGTATGGTCGCCGGGCTCCCTCCGGTCACCAACCGGCACGACGAGCCATATCGGGATTATGCGCGACCTGGTGGGGCAGCCTCCCAGGGTGGTTAGTCCCGGTTGGGCCCCTGTACTATGCCGCGGGCGGCCAGCGGCACCACCGTTTCTACAGGTCTCCCTGTTCGGCGCGTCGCCCCGCGCCACCCCCCACTAGACTACGCCAATACCCACCGGTCCCGCTAGTGCTGCGACCACAATCCCCCCTGCCCGGCTATGCACTTGCTGACCCCTGAACGCAATCCAACCGAGATTGGATTACTATGGAGGGTTTTTCGCATAGTGCACGGTGGTACCAACCCGGTCGAAATTTGTGACAGATTTGTGTCATCAAATTTCTACCACTCATAGTATCTTTTTCATGTAGTGTGTTGCTTTTCAGTTAGCTCAAATTACTTGATGCGATATTGAAACACGGTTTATTACTAATTTCAAGTGGTAAGATAAATAATTTACATGTGTATTTGAAAATCATCATTGTCATATTATACGTAATCATAAAATATGATTAAGGTAAAATGGGTACTAGATCACTTAAAATAAGGAAACTAAAACCTTTCTACTAATCTTATGGGAGTGTTTAATGTCAAAATGTTAGATACCTCTCGATAGATTTTTAAAAAGTTATTGATGTCATTTTACTCATTAGGTAACGTACTTTCGATATCAGTTTAAAGTTTTTTGATATCTGTAATAGTTACGGAATAATCGCCTGGACACACTTAACGATTACACCCTGTATACAGACAGCTACGTAATGCCAACGGCTGCAGTTGAAAAACAGCGTTGCAGATCTATCTATAGCATTAGCTGAACTGTGACCATTTAAACGCACACCTCACACTGATACATATTGTGAGATTTGTTTTGTTGTGTTTTTTATATTTAATTATTGTATTGTTGTTAATATGCCTACTGAGTTGTTTGTTGTGTGTTTAATTAATGAATTTTCTTTCTTTCTTTCAAACATTCAACACATTTATAATATTATATAGAAGGAAATAGGATAGGGTTTATGTGGAAGTATAATTTTTAAGCAGGTTTCCTAACAAAAACTACGCTCTTTTACAACATCGAGGTGGAAAATGCGTTAACACAATTTAAGCAAGATTAGTTCAGTTCCGAACTCACCTACGTGAAAAATCAAAATAGTTAATAACGTGAGTTTTTCTGTGGGTCCGTATAACTTCGATATTGAATATGGTATTTTTTTGTAGGAAAAATTGGTGTCCTAACTTATTTCATCAAGAAGCTGTAAATAATAAATTATAAATACATACACACACTTAAAGAATTCCAATAAATACATGAGAAACACATTCTCGGTTTATATGATAACATCAAATTCTGTCATTATAAATCTTAGCAGTATCCATTTTTAAACGTATGAAGATATTTTTGGCCAGGATTCGAACCTGAGACCTCTCGATCGTGAGGCCGACTCCTTAACCACTAAGCGACCGGCCTCCCTAAATGTGTGCCATTTTGAAAAACGCTTCTACGCTTTTAAATAGTAATGTTTGGCTACTAATGATTCATTGACTTGGTTTTTACCCGACTGCCATGAAGGGTTATGTTTTTCGCGCGTATTTTTCTTTATATTACTAAGGTGGCAGACAAGCACACGGCCCACCTGATGGAAAGTGGTTACCGTGCCCTATGGTTCGTGTGCAACACCAGGGGAGTCACACTCGTGCTGCCGACCCTGTAAAGACAGAATTTCAGTGCCGTAAGTGTAGAAACCAAAGTGGTATTCCCACTGACAGCACAAAAACTCATCAGTGAGCTCTGGCTACCCTACTCACCGCCGGGAACACAAACGAGGTTATTATGACCGCGGTATTCTGTAGGGCGGAGGTACTTCCCCAGTCGGAATGCTCAATTGGACGGAAATACCTCCTTGTATCTTGTATGTATGTATGTTTGTAATATGAGACGATATTCTTAGCAATCCATGGATTCTCCGTGCGGGTGCCGGGTCCATCGCGTTGCTGAGTTGGGAACTCGGGACAGTGCCTGGGACTTGCGACCCAAGTGTAGGTTTAGAAGGGGCCTTCACTACCCAAGTTCCCCTCCCTGCCTAACCAAATTTGATACGAACCTACTAGTGCCGCTTTAGACATTCGTCCTAGTAATGAGCTTATTGTAGCTCTCGATAGGCCTAGATCTTTAAGTAGGTTATAGAGAGATTTAGCTGGTATACCTCTCGCTCCCACTTCTACTGCATACAAATTAACCACGTAACCGTTTTTGATTAATTCGTTTGTGAGATCATAGTATTTATTTTTCTTAAGTGTGTCGTCCTTCGGTATATTTGTTTCCCACAGTACAGTAAGTTCCACAAGGACCACATATTTAGTCGTTTTCGAGTAGAGAAATATGTCCGGTCTAGATGACGAAACCCCAACATCCTCCGGAATTTTATAGTGCTTTTCATACGTGTCGATTAGGAGAGTCCAATCTGGGGCAGTATCTAAGATTGAATAAGGTTTGTTCCTGTATTTTATGGATGAACCTTCAGACACAAAGTTGATATGACGTCTGTCAGTAGTCAATCCTTTTTGGGCTCTAGCTACTGCCAGACTCATTGCTTCGCGTATGATGAAAAGCACCTTATCGTGGCGGCGTGAGTATTGGCCTCTATCAAGAAGCACCCTACATCCTACTAATATGTGCCTAGCCGTCCCTATTGCCTCACCACACGTATAACATTGTTTTTCTGTGGCCTTCCCCCACCTTACCAGATTACTCTGGTCTGGATAAGGGTCATCTGAAAGGCGTTAAGATAGAATTTTAACAGGGCCGGCGACCACTCATAGATCAAGGTGCGCCACTTTAAAGCCATCGGTATGCAGAACTCTCCCATTGTCAACCATTCGTTTTGGATTTCAAAATTCATCGCGTGCACTCGATATTTATCATTTTCGTCTTGCTTCAGAAAGGCCCTAAGTATATCCTGGTCCCTTTTTGGCTCTCGTACTCCCAACCCCACTTTGTTCGACTGGGCTCCTATCATAAATCGTTTATGGAATATAAGTCTAGATTCAAGCTCGGACGCGTTATTATCTTTCGGGAGTGCCCTGACTGTGTCATCTTGGGATTTACCTAGGATGTGGGCTTTGGTAACTCTAAGGTGTTTATAGAGCTCCGATGGTTTCTTTAATTTCATCCCAAAATTATTCTGATCCCTAAATAAAGCAGAGGGATCAGCAGAGTGCGCTAGTCCAAGCCACGATTTTAGAACCACCGGATCTCAATAATTCATGTCTCAAATGACAGGTATTTATTGCCCAAGTGTTCTTGGTTACACAAAATATGAACAAAAGCTACCTACATATTGATTTTTTGGCGCCGAAATATATATGGTAAAAAAAAAAAATATTCACTCAAATTTATCGAGTGGGGTATCAAAATAAAAGAAATTAGAAGACTATTACAAAAATATATATGTCATAAGTAAAATAATATAAATTATAAAAATAAAAAACCCGACTGATGGTGAAAAAAGCGAAACATGCTTTATAGTAGGCGGTACCGATTTGCAAATCCCGAACCAGATGAAAATCAATGGGTACCCTCCTGCTATAAAGCTTGTTTCGAACAATCGTAGCGTAACAGACAGACAGATCTACTTTGGCATTTATAATATTAGTAAGGAGTAAGTGTAGAGAAGTAAAGAAATGAAGTGTATTCATTTACATGCAACCCAATACGTAATTTCCAATTTTCATACAAAGCCCAAACTGACCAGATTTATTTCCTTGTCCACAGAGTGAAAAATGGCTTGCATACGAAAACTTGAAAGAAGAAATCCTCGAAAAGATACGGAAACTCGAAGAGGAACGACATACAGTAGACCTTTGGTCTTGTGGGCCCGAGTGGGGTCGAAAAAGACGCAAGAGGCAGGTGACCGTGTCCCCGCCCTATGTCGTGTACATGCTTCCTGATGCTGACATCATGGAAGATTGGAGACTAGTCAGGAAGCTTCTAGAACGACCAGAGAATAAAGAAGAAGTTAAGGCTACAGGGTAGCGTGACTTAGAATTATTTTTGTACTGTAAGATAGATAAACATCGTGAGGGATATTCGCAGAGATTTCGTGGTACTCTTATGTATATGTTTGTTCTGTGTTGGCTAAAGACTTCTATGTCTGTACTGGATAGTGCTGGCCTACCACAAACTCTTAAAATAGGTAAAATAGGTTGTAATCACTGCATAAATAACTTTGTTATCCCATATAAATGTATAGGGTTACAAAGGTACATTTGCAGTTGGGAGTATGCCAGTCGTTCAATTTTATTGACCTGTTTTAAGAGTTCATGGTACGGGCTAGAACTATAAAGCCTAGTATCTACTAGGCAACATTGACGCGCGCCCTGTGCCACAAAATTGTTGCACAAAGTTGTTAAACAAAGACGACATGGAACTTCGATAGTTTCATCAAACAAACTACCTGTCCCATGTTATGTCGCGCGTCAACTGGCACCATCACGCTTGTTGCGCAACGTTGCCGGACAAATGTTGCCTACCTAATACGAGGCTTTAGTTTGATTAGTTCCACACTTTGACATAACTTTACATTTCATGACAAGAGACCAGTTACTTACTCTTCTCTTTCGCTGCTGAAAAGCAACTAAAATTTCGGGAAAAAATTGCGATAAAATTATTTTACTGCAATCTAGAATGTTCTCTTTGTCATTCTTAGAAATTTCCGGCAATATCCATGTAGTTATGATTGCGACTTCTATCATCATCATAGTGTGGACCCCGTATGTACCCAATGTACCTCTCTCCTGGATGCCCGAGATCCGTTTTCAATTTTATGTAAAGCTTATTTTGACTATCATGAAAAGCTGCATAAAAGCCTCGTCTTAATCAGCAGATGAGGATGGAATGGACATTGAACTCTAAAACATTGAAAGTATTATTGAGGATTTTTCGAAACTTATCCGTCATCTGTAAAATGATCCTCCATTTTCCCTTCAAAAGCCTATTGTATAATTATGTAAACTTATGGAACTTTATTTCAACTATCACATCTGCATGCACACTCTTTATGGACATATACTCTATATGATTCTTATGAGTTATGATGCTGGTGTGTGTTTTATACAGCTGTATAAAACATTTATAATAAACACTTTGTAAGACTAAAGTGCTATTTTAATTTATTCTGTGGAAAAGCTATAATAAGAATTGAATGCCCAATTTAGGCAGAACATGATGTACCTAGTCATAAGACATACGTTGTAACATCATTATCACAATGTTCTAGCAACTAAAAAACTGTACCTACTTTTTTTTTTTTTACGTGCGGGAAATCCCCACGGATACCCACCCCTCCGGAGCCGGAGGGGGAGGTTATGTCGGACTCGAACCGACTAAACCGCACGCCGTCTCTGGGTCGTAGTGCTAGGCCGAAGGTGAGGTTGTCATGCGACATATCCCTCGCACCCCGGCTGACCCAGGGCCATCCCTCTCGGTCTGGCCCTCCTCGGGAAGGGGGGGACCACGCGGTCCCCGACTCAACCCCGGTGTGGGGAGGCGCGCATCGTCCCACGATGCGCGCCGCCGCCGTGGCCTGCTTCTGCTAGGGTGTCGGGCGGCTCCACCCGTCACCCTCAGGCCCGCGCTCATGGGGGGCGGAGGTCAGTTTGCGCCCTCCGACGCCCGAGCCGCCTTCGGGCGCGTGCAGCGATGTCAGCGAGCCTTTCTCGCTCATCGCGCCGCGCCCGCTCTGCTGGCTCCTTCGCGAGCATGACCTGCTCGCAGAAGGAGGCGCTGGCCGCCCACGCATCCGCGCAGCGGACCATCGCCGCGAGCAGGGTGGAGAGCGTGAGCACTCTCACCCCCAGGGCCGCCACAAGCTCCCGCCTCGGCGTCTCAAACGCCGGGCACTCGGTGAGCGTGTGCAGCCCCGAGTCCACGCTCGCGTCGCAGTGATGGCACTCGGGCGTTGGCTCTATACCCATCAGAGGCAGATACCGCCCGAAGCTACCGTGCCCGGTGATAATCTGCGTAAACTGTACCTACTATAATAATATTATAACAACATTTATATCCCCACTCCCGAGGAGGGCCAGACCGAGAGGAATGGCCCTGGGTGAGCCGGGGTGCGAGGGATATGTCACGAGACAATCTCACCTTCCGCCTAGCACATCAACCCACAGACGGCGTGCGGTTTAGTCGGTTCGAGTCCGACCCCTTCCCCCTTCGGGTACGAAGGGGGAGGGGGGTATACGTGGGGATTTCCCGCACGTAAAAAAAAAAACAACATTTATATTGCATTATTTGATTTTTTCGGGATGAGCAATTTAATTTTGAACATAAAGCTAAAAAAAAAAATTAAAAACTCGCTTGGCTTCAAAAATATATTTTAATAAATTTTAAATTAATGCAATACTTTCTTCACTGTGATGTTTTATGGGCCACGTAACACAATTATAGGATATTTTCCAGACACTTTTCAAAATACTGACCTGGTTCATATGAGCTATCCCTGATTGTCTAAATTCATAATCATCTGACTGACAAAACGATTGCTAATTTTGTTATTGCGATGATTTCAAGTGCAAAAGACAATGACTTCTACATAACAACTAGACTGGGGGTACCTAACAAAAAATTAATAATACATGTCCGTTATCTTGACAAAACATAACCATGTCCTTTCCCAAACTCTAGCCTATCACTGTACCTACTAAATTTCATCAAAATTTGTACAGTGGTTAAGACGTGGAAATGTAACGCTTAGAATACAACTATAGACACCAACTCGAATCTTTTTGTATTTGTAATCTTATCCAAATTCTTTAATTCATCAACATTCTCTGCCTTCTGCCCCTCTAAGTGGCACATCATTAGCACATCGGTAGTAAAATAGAGTAGTAGAGCAAATCATGGGATTGACATATATTTTTAAACTATAATATTCTTCAATTTGCTCACAAATATAACCGCTTGTCCAGTATATAGTTAGCATCAGACCGGTCTTGACCAGCATAGTATATACAAAACGTACATTAGAATTATTTAAAACAATACATCAAACATACAAACCTGCAGGTTCAGGCGTGAAAGAATTCCTTCCCATCGACGTCAACTGGGAGTGGTCAGAAGGCTGGCGGCATTGCCACGTTTAATGGCAATACCGATCCTTTACGCAAGGAATAAACCAGTCCTCTAGTCACAGGTCACATTTAGTAGGATTTAATTGTTAACCAATAAATCTGAATTCATCTTTTAGAATAGTTCTCAAAGAGATTGATCTAATACTGATGTTACATCGAAGTCATTGACAAAAGCACGAACAAAAGCTCTGTGACTACGGTTGCCAATGTCTTTTTTATTAATCGTTACTTTTAGATACTATTTATTTTTAAAACGGCTAAGTTTTAGAGTTAATACTTCATGGAAATTTTGTCTGTATTACCTACTAACCTATGGGTATTTTATTTTGAAACTATCTTAAGCGCAGGCCAGACAGAAGAGACGTAAGACGAGGACGTGTCGCGGGCAGGGCGGAGACGAGACACGGACGCGACTTTTGAAATTATATAGAAGAGACGGGGCACGGACGCGACGTAGTCGCACAGTCAAGACTCTTTTCGGCATTCAACAGTTTGATTTTGACACGACATGTCTTCTTCTGAAGATGAAGATGTACTAGCACTGGTGCATCTCGCTAATATACAGAGGGTTAGACGTTACTGGGTACATATTATTTATATATTATTTATTATTATTCCTCTTTATTAACATCTTTAGTCTTATAAATTATATTTTTAAATACATATACAAATATAAAAACATATATTTAAAAATATAAAAAATAGAGTCCCACCGGCATCGGGCACAGCATTATTATTATTATTACAAAATTCTTACAAATATTACATTTTGGTTAGCTGTTTGAAGCACAATTATCTGATAATGAATAGCTGGTAGGTAACTAAAAAAGGAAATCCTGTGCTATAGTTACCAGCTACAAATTTATAGTACAATAAGTTTTGTTAATGTCAATATGTAGCACAGAATAAAGATATAACTATTACATATTATTACAAAGATGAGAGTATAATGAAACAAATCATCATAAGTATCAAACAGTGGACCCCAGATGCCAGGACCGGGACCACGTAAGGAAGACGATGATGAGTACGAATATCAGTCAAATTTATATAAATGTCAATACAGAGTTCAAATCTCGAAAATTTTACTATAACAAATGTGTGTGTGTGTGTTGTGTGTGTGTGTGTGTGTGTGTGTGTGTGTGTGTGTGTATGTGTGTTTGTGTATGTGCGTGTGTGTGTGTGTGTGTGTGAGTGAGCGCACGCGTATGCGTTTGTGTACGTGTGTGTGTGTGGTGTGTGTGGGAGTGTGTGTACGTACGCATGGTAGTGCCATGTGACGTGTATGCTGGTCATATTATTTGATGAAGGAGTTTCTCTGTCACATCGTAGTCAAGTCCAAGAAGCCAATCACGGACAATCCTCCCACATTCCCGAGTGAGTCAATGGCAAGTATTTTGTTAATCTTGATAAACAAAAAACGTCCTAGGAAGAAAAAGAACCTTTCACTAAAGGAAGTCCTGTGAGGGTCACCAAGGGGCAATGCAAACCTACGCGCCCGTGCAGGCATATCATTTGTGGTTGTCGTTAATGCATGTTGTCTCATAATAGTACCCAGTATGAAAGTCGGCGCACCGTTAAAACTTCACAAAACTGGTATAGTACATTTGTAGGATAGCGGAAAGGTTTAAAGGTACAGACCTTTAGGACTGCTCTTTGTGCACGTTCCAGTTCCAAAAGGTTCGTCTTACCGGCGCCACCCCATGTGGAAAGACAATATCGTACCAGAGACTGGCATAATGCATAGTAGACCGTTTTCAAAGTGACAGGGTCCGCAGCGTGTCTAAGATGTTTAAAAATATATATAAGCTTACGAACTCTCCCCGCCAAAAGGTTTATATGGGGTACAAAACTAAGTCTTTCATCAAACATCACTCCCAGGTATAAAACCGTTTCAGTGTTTTGCAATTTAGGACAGTTACACATAAACTGGCCATGTGCTGTATGATTATGAGCTGTTATATAATACTTAGTCATGTCCAAGTGGGGGTCTCTAATGCTAAACACCATGTATTTAGTTTTTGCCAGGTTAAGTGAGAGTGAATTGACAGAGAGATGTTCGAGAACTTTGTTGAAACCTGTCTGAGCACCGTGGTAGACTCGCTCCCAAGAGGGTCCAGTAAACAATAGTGCCGTGTCATCCGCGAATGCCAACAATTTACCATGGTCCAATCTCAATTTGCATATTTCATCAACGTATACCAAAAAAGAGAGTAGCTCCCCTGTGGAACGCCATAAACCACAGGTAAAGTACCACTAACATGTCCATCAATCCTAACGCACTGAGTTCTATTGGTCAGATAACTTCGAAATACAAGTTCCAGCTGTTTACCTCTAATGCCAATTATATCCAGTTTTTGGATTAATCTAGGAATGGAAATGGTATCGAAAGCCTTATTGAGATCAAGGAATATAGCCAAACACTTATCATCCCTGTCCAAGGCCTTAACAAGATAATCCGAGATGTCATGCACCGCATCGTCCGTGGACATCTTCCTTCTGAAACCGAATTGATTGTTTGCAAGATTTTTTTTAGCTTCAAGGTAATTGTTTAATCGGCTATTCATGATTTTTTCCAGTACCTTTGATAGTGAAGGCAAAATAGCAATGGGTCTATAGTTACTGATACAGTCCATAGCCCCCGACTTATGAATAGGTCGAATTACAGCCCGCTTTAGTAAATTCGGAAAGACACCCGTGGTTATACAGAGATTAATGATATACACTAAAGCAGGTACTAGGATATCGTTAAACTCCTTTAGAAGTTTAGTCGGTATACCATCAATGCCCACAGCGCAATCAGATCGCAGTGACATTATCACCTGCCTAACCTCATTATCGTCGGTTTAAAAAAACACAAACGAGCCGAAAGGAGTTGACTGTGGTGTCCAGTGCGAACCGGAATTGGTCCAAACTTTGTTAATTTTACTAGCCAGCTCCTCGCCAATATTATTAAAAAACCGGTTAACTTCGTCAACTGCAGCATCACCGCCGTTGCTTAGTTTAAGGCACTAGCCTTGATTGTGTGAGTCACTTCCCTTATAATATTCCACATCTTCTTAGGGTTTTTCTTAGCTGTATTAAGAGCACTTCTCTCATGTTCTCTTTTGAGATTTTTTAGAATTGTATTACAGAAATTACGGTACCTTTTAAATGTGACTTTAAGTATTTCGTTATCGGGCTCTCTCTTAGTTCTCATATACATTTTGTCCCTATTTCTCATACACCGCAAACTACCCGGGGGTAATCCACGGTTTAATAATTCTCAAACGGTGAGGAACAGCATAGGATCTGGTACATGTCTCCAATGAAGACAATAAATTAATAGAATAAAAAAATAGAATAAAAAAATATTGCAACTCAAAACCACATCAAAACATTTCACCTCAAGACGGTACACGTGACTGACGGCGAGCGAGAGCGACGAGACCTGCTCACAGGAACCGCCCCGCCCGGGAGGCACGCCACCCCGCGCCCCGTTCTCCCCCCGACCTCGCCTCGGCTGCGTCTGCGTCCCGTCTGCGCCCCGTCTCTCCTGTTTGTTTTGTGCAAAAGACGCAGACTAAAAGTGTTTGCGCCCGCGCCCCGCCTGTTCTGTATGTTTTGCGTCGCGACGCTTCTATACATTTTGTATGAAAGGGACTCGGTAGAGACAATTGTCCGCGTCCCGTCTGCGTCTTACGTCTCTTCTGTCTGGCCTGCGCTTTAGGTTGAAGCCAAACTAGCGTAATTTTTGAGTTGTAAGTTTTTAACCGACTCCCAAAAAGGGGAAGGTTCTCGATACGATCGGTATTTATTCCTAATTTCGGCTGCATTCGGTTGCATTGCATAGAAGTCCTGTTTGATTCACATGGTGGCGCAAAATGAGTTGCCTGCAAACTGAATTATTCTACGTTCGTGAATACTGTCTGAAGTCATTGAAATAAACCCACTTTTTAACGCGATTTACTCAACGTTTCGGCAACAACCATTGTGGCGGGGTAAATAAATTTTCTACAACATTTTACACAATGCTATTCTAAACCCATGGTAAGCATAGCTTGAATGTAAATAATCCATACTAATATTAATTTATTTTTTTTTACAAAAAAAGAAATTAATGGGAAAGTGTATGTTTGTGTATTGGTTGTCCGTCTTTCACGGCAAAAAGGAGCGACGAATTGACGTGATTTTCCTCACCCCACTGCTCCTCAAATGGGGAGGGGGGTGAAAGTTTGTATGCAGCATTCCGCAATTTTCAAGGTAGAAAGCTAAAAATGGGTATGCGGGCTATTTGTGACCAATAAAAAAATCTTGCAACATTTTTTTGTTTTGGAAATCTGTCCCCCACCCCTTAAAAGAGGGTGAAATTTTATATGGGCCTATTCGCAGTTTTCAATGTAGAAAGCTAAAAATCGGTCCACAGACTCTTCGTTGTTTCCTTGTTGTTATGTGGTGTTAAAAGGACATAGACTATGGTTGGTCGCGATATCCGACATGCACGCGGGCGGAGCCGCGGGCAAAAGCTAGTGCCAAATAAATTGGCTTCAGCTTTACTTTTAATAAACTTTAAGACATTGTGTAATTATCATGTCTAAGTGCACTGTCCTTATTAGAGTGTCAATGCGTCTATTGTAGCTATAGATTATTATTTTACTCCGAAATTTGACAGCAAACCATATTGACATTTAATATGAAGGTATGATTTCAAAGGTGACCGCATTCGACAACTGCAGACGCACACGGCAGATATCCGTATCGAAGTTGAAAAAGTAATGTATGTGATGCATGTACTGTATGCGTTGGCTGTTGTCGTATGCGGTCAGCTTCGGAATCATAGCTTGACCATGTTGCTATTTAGCATTGTTTATGTTATTTCGTCGTATGACAAACAGAAGCAACATGGTCACGATGACATTTACTATGGTCAATATATGGTCACAGTCACATATATTATGGTAAAGTTGCACATAATATGGTTACGGAGATGATAAGAATGGCAAAAATGTTTTTATTGAACTTAAGTTTGTATTTGAAGCTGTTTCTTTATTTATTTTCTGTCATAGATTAAAACTGACTTTTAATTTGATAAAATTGATTTTTATTGAAGCTAACGTAATTGTGTTTAAAGACGAAAAATAATTTGAATTAATCAAAATGGTGAATAAATACCTTTGAACATACATAATCATTTCTTGATATTTTATTTTATTTAAACAAACAAAAGCCATTGCAATATTGTAGGTGTCTGTATTGGTCTCCCTCTTTCCTAAAACTTTGCCTTTAAGGCGTACCATCAGGTGAAGGCATATTGACGTGTCCTATATTTAAAAAATTTAAAGCATATAAGACGGTTTCATATCGGATTTGGCTTCTGGCTTACTTTTTAAAAACACAAATACCGTCGAAAATGAAACGCATCCTTAATAATTTTTTCAGTAGATTGGAAGTGTGTAAACTAAATTTCAAACTCTGTTGCGTAGTCTCACGCTAGCAATGTAAAACACGTAAAATAATAATGAATGAGAACTGCCCCTCTAGACAAGGGGCAATTCGTTTGGTACAATTGAATGACGAATGTATGGGATTTGATTTGATGATTTGCGACAAGGGTTAACGACTATCAAATCAAATCCCATACATTCGTCATTCTATTCTACCAAACACCGGCCACCGAATTACCACTTCTATAGAGGGCTGAGCAGTAATACTTCACATATATAATGTCTCAAATAATGTAAAGTGTTTGAACGTGTATTAACCAACTATAAAAATAAGGAAAAACACAATTCATGTGTGGTAGACCAAACTTGACCTGATTTGACTATTTAAATTATGTTATGATTAGCTGACCCGGCGAACTTCGTACCGCCAATATTTTTTCGGCGGCGTGGCGTCAGATCCCGTTCCCACTGCACCCTCTACTATATTAAACATGTATTATACATATCAATCTTCCTCTTGAATCACTCTATCTATTAAAAAACCGCTTCAAATCCGTTGCGTAGTTTTAAAGATTTAAAGATACAAAGGGATATAGGGACAGAGAAAGCGACTTTGTTTTTCATAGTATGTAGTGATGGTCGCCCAGAGATAAAATATTATTTGTAATGTGTGTCAACTTTGCGGTCGACTAGTGGCGTGAAAAATTCTAGTCCCATTTATGTATGGACTAGCTCTGACGTCATCACTACATAGTATAAAACAAAGTCGCTTTCTCTGTCCCTATATCCCTTTAAATGCTTAAATCTTTAAAACTACGCAACGGATTTTGATGCGGTTTTTTAAAATAGATAGAATGATTGAAGAGGAAGGTTTATATGTATAAGAATATCCATTGCACCCGAGCGAAGCCAGGGCGGCTTGCTATTTATATAAATCAACAAGTCCGAAAAATGACCGTCTTCAATTTTTTTTTTAAATTCAACAAACACGTGCTCTCACCTGTTTCCTTCTGAGGTAAGCAGCCGGCCTGCTTCTAATGTTTACAATGTTTTTTCTTCACCTCACCTGATGGACTGAAGATAAAGTTTCAGGAAAGAAATTATATACTGTAGTTTCCTTTTCTGTACACATATATTATTTAAATCGTTTGAGATTGGAAAAAGTGAAGACAAGTCAAAATCAATTTGAATAGTAAAAAAACATTATATTATTACATTGTAATAAAATTCAAAATAGTAATTAATATTGTCCTTGGTATCAGGATGTGTCATGTCTTTGTAAGTCTTGTATTGTGTACGAATTTTGTATGTCACGAAAAATAATCTATGTTGGCAATGTTTGTTTGTTTGTTTGCTACCAAATTGTATTACTTAGACGTACAGAATGTGAGGTATTTGTAAGTAAATAAAGTATAGATTGTACTTGTTTTGTTTTATTCCCGTCTTCGATATACCTTACCATCATCATTACTTGACTACTGCTGGCACATGCTTTTTTTATCGTGTGGGAAGTCCCCACGGTTTCCTCCCCCGCCGGAAATTACCTCCCTCGCCACGGATTATGGAAGGTTATGTCGGACTCGAACCGACTAAACCGCACGCCGTCTGTGGGTCGCAGTGCAAGGCTGAGGTGAGGTAGCTATGGAGTATATTCCGCGCACGCTGCTGGCACATGCTGTAAGAACTAATCGACAGCTGTATTCGCAGTGAGATTTTAATTGGGTATTTGAATGACTAGTCAAATTAGTTACTTTTTACTAAACGTCAAAACGGTAAGCTATGTAGAAACTTGTATGAAAAAATTAATTGTGACGTCATAATATTTTCATTTACCTACTATTATAGATTGACTGGATGATTAAAAATAAATAAAAACGATAAAATAAGAACCGACGCAAATGTAATCACTCTTTTACTACGCTTACTTTAATAAGTTAGTTATTTTTTTTAAGTACAGTAAAATACCCAATTACCTAAGTACGCATGTTCTTAATTGCTCTAAATTTTGTGACGTCACATTAGAGCATGCACAATTGAAATCTCACCGCGAATTCAGCTCTTAGTCCGTTCGATCGTCGTTCAAACGTTCTTACAGCTTGAACCTCCTGTTGTCTCAGTTATTTGGGATCGGTGCAACAATCCTATCCGGTTAGTATAAAGTGTATGGGCTTCATTAAGATTTTCTCAGCGTTCGGGGGTCAGACAGCGGTCGGTCCCGTAAAAGCTAGATTGAGAAAAGGGGCAGGAGAGCGCACCTTGGGCTCAAATGTGCACGGTTTGAACTGATGTTCATTAAATGACGATGTAATCAATCAATAGTCTTTTAGTCTAGAATAAAAATGGAGCACTTATTTGAAAAATAACGGTATTTCTTATCTCTTGTGAGTTTTACAGTGTGAGATTTACAGTGAAAAAAAGCCCACTCCGGGAGTGCCGGCAGAAGTGAAAACTTCTTTGTTTCTTTGTTATACATAGAAAAAGATAAAAAGAACATACCGTACCAAACCATACCTATAATATAGCGCCAATCATAGAACCTATCACTAATTTTCTGCTAATTTTCTGTCAAAAGAAATTAATAAATTACATACAGAAAAAATAATCACAAAATTTTCAGAAGCCCAGGTTCGAACCCGGTACTATCTGAAACCATAAGTACTTACAGTCGCAGCGCTCACCGCTAAGCTAAGAAGCTTCTTATTGTATCTTGCAAAATAAACAGTCTATAGCTAATGTTGTATGACCTTCGATAAATTTATTACGGCTGTACTCACGTCACTCATCAGGATCCTTTATGTTTGTATGACCTTTATGAATTTATGATATGTATGACCTTTAAAAAAGCATAAGACATGGAGCGAACGAGTCCTTGAGTGGGAGGGCCACCCCCTAGCCAGATGGACTGACGACCTGAAAAGGGTTGCTGGGACAAACTGGATGCGGTAGGCGGCGGATCGGACCAAAAGGCTCAAATTGAGAGAGGTCGGTATTGGGCAAATGTCAATTGCAATTAGAAAATATTAAGCAATTAAAAATCTCGTCTGCCTTCTAAAAGATCGAAACAAGTTAACCCGACAGCTGTCGAAAAGACCAAAACAGATTTGACGGCAGGCTCTACCCTATTACCAATCATAAACTGTAAGAGAAATTTATAGATACCGTCTTCTGTCAAACTTGTTACGAATTTTTAGCCAGCAGTCGGGTTAATTGCAATTAAAATGCACCCAGCTCTGGGATAGGCCTATGTCCAGCTGTGGCCTACGGGGAGCTAATTGATACTGTCAGATGCAGAACAGTGCTATTATCCCTTAATTCTAAGACACCCACAGAAAGGAATGGAATCGCCTTATTCTTCTTCACCGGGATTCAACAATGTAAGCTAACACAGGTAAGTACTGTAAAATGTTTGATACTGTTGTGTTATTGTGAAGTAAGAGAGGCCTATGTTCAACAGTGTACTATGTGTAGCCGATAAGATCATTATGATGATGATTGCAAAGTAAATAAATTAAGGACATGTGACACTTTCATTTGAAAATAACACTATGCGGAGATAAGAAAATAAAGTTTACACAGACTACAAATATAGATAGGAATTTGAGACTTGCCGTTGGCGTCTCGCCATCAGTTATTTCATGGGAAATGTAGACTTGAGATATCGAATTTAGGGCAATTTTGCCGCAGAAGCAAATAATATAAGGATATCCAGTGCTAATCCCGGTTGCATTCAATACTAGCTTTTGGTTGGAACACGGAATTCACTTCATTGTTATTTTATCTTGGGTTTAATTATGGCGACTGCCATTTGATCCCCAATCCAAGAGCACCTAAGGCCGAAAACTGGTTTGTCGATGAGATTGACTTAAACCCTGATATTCTAGAATATACTTCGATGTTTTCCGTAAAGCGACTGCCATATGACCTTCACAATTTATTGCATTATCGAAGTTCTATAGTTGGACTAGTTATCGGACTTTTAGAGGCTCTTGCCACCCGACTGCCATAGATGTTCATATGGCAAGCCGCAACCGAGACCGACAGCTTAACATGAAGAATAGTCACCCATCCTAGTCCTAGCTAGTGTTGCTTAACCTTGCCATGTGTTTCTCGTTTTGTATATTTCAAGTAATAATAAAATAACCTGTGACAAATCATAAGGTCACGCCGCAGAAAGTATGAATGTACTTAGCAGGAAAATTCTCAGAATGCGTGAAATGTAGCCACGTCGGATGGCATGCAATTGAAAACAATTAATGTTATTAAGAACATACGCTTGCTTACCGTCGTGACTGACCTATAACTTTGCAAAAATCTGATGGATGTACCATGCGTTTTGACTAAGGCAAGACACGTAATAGGGGACGAGCATATCTATTGCCTTCAAGTAGGCACTTTGTCAAGGGCTGTATGTTTACTGTCAAAAATGCCAAACCCAAATAGGAGAACTAATGAATGTCGGTACAATCAACTCCGTGGTTGCCTCTCCCTAACTTCCTTAGATACGTCAAAGAAAGCTACTGCAATACAAAAGACAGACACCGATCGGTAACGTTCGCAGAAGGCTGGCAGAATTGCCACAATGAATGACGATGTCAATCCTCTGTGCAAGATAATAACCAGCCTTCTGGTCACGTGTAGCGTCAATCAGTCGCTTTGCCGAATATTTGTATAGAAAGCGGGCACTTGGGCCCCTTTAATAATATAATAAAATATAATAATTATAAATATTATAATATAATAATTAATAAAATAATCATATCATTAGATATTAGATTCGATATTTCAGTATTGTGTCCCGATTGCATTTGAGACCTTCACCTCGGAGTCTGGGGTCCGTATGCCGCCCTTTCCTCGTCAACTTCGCTTAGTCAGTAAAATTAGAAATAAGTTAAATTGGATGTCAAGGATTTGTTGACAAAAACAGCTAATTAAGCTCAGTCCGCCTTTGTACTAACTGTGCATAAAGTTGAAAAAAAAGGGTGTAAAAAAAGTCTAAATCTAAACTTCATGAAAAGTGTTGGAGAAAACAATAGCTGTTCTCTTTTTGTCCTTTGAAGTATCGCCTTCCACTCGAAATAACGACGATGTTAAGTAACAAATAAAGAATTAAAGTAATAAATGTATTACTTTATATATAATTAATATCGTAGAAACCTCGACAACTCATAGAAACATACTTTCTTGATGATATTCCCATTCTTCTTTTTCTTTCGTGTCAATGATTCACTTTTACACTACTTAAATTATTCGTCAGTAAAATTCTGCCATTGCAAACGTATTCCCATTAAGAAATACTTTTCCTTCACCCCTTCAGGTCACTAGCCCGCAAGTTACTAGTCTTGAATCAAAACGTCTAAAGATACTTAATAGTTTCAAAACTATTATTTATTTTATACATTGAGAACGTGAATATAAATTGAATGAAATTTTGAAGCATTTACTATGCTAACTTTTCAAATCGATTAAAGATAGGAAAAAGTGAATGCTCTGACCACTGAGCCACCGGGCCCGGTGGCTCAGTGGTCAGAGCATTCCCCCTGTAAGGGAAAGATCGTGGGTTCGAGTCCCACCTGGGCATTCACTTTTTCCTATCTTTAATCGATGTGAATATAAATTGTTACGGTTATGGCTGTTTGGAGGTCAACGACCTATCACAAAATGGCGGAGCTAAGTTTTTGGCGGGTTAAGTGCCGCGCTTATGATTTGAAAATAAAATAACGGAGCAATGATGACATTGAGCTATTCACATTAAAATCTTAATAGATTATATTATTCTTATTCTTGAAAATGTTTTCATGTGTGTACTGTGGAAATTAGAAACGTTCAATAAAGCAGAATTAAATCTCACGAAGCTACTAAGTATTTATAGATAACTAGGCACCTAGCTGTTGCCCGCGGCTCCACCAGAGTGGAATTCTGATCCCGTTCTCGCAAGCCATGAGAACCTACTGTTAGTGTGTGGATTAAGCCCCAACATACCTATATGTAATATCTACTACAGGCATACGTTCAACATAAATACTCTTTTATTTTACCTATTGCATCTGAGGTCATTATATATGGTTTGTTTTTAAGAAAAAAGAATACACAACCACCGGATTGTTTTTTTCACGTTGAGTATTTATATTATATAATTGAATATAATATATAAGAGGATTAAATATAATAAAGTAACAATTAATATAAGAGGATCGAATATAATATAGAATAATTGGGTATTTGACTGACCAGTCAAATTAGTTACTTTTTTCTAAACGTCAAAACGGTAATTTATAAGGAAAATTGGATGAAAACTATATTTGTGACGTCATAATATTTAATAGTCAAATCATATACTATTAAACGTTGGATGGATGATTAAAAATAAATAAGAACGAAAAAATAAGAACCGACGCAACTGTTTTCACTCTTTTACCATTATTAATTTAATAAGTCCAGCTAAATAATTTATTTTAACTACAGGAAAGTACCCAATTCATTGTCATGAGCATAATTAAGTATGGATTGTTATTCGTAATATGTACTAGATGGACTAGGAAAAGGAAAGGAATAAAAGCATTAATTTGTTTTATGATAAAAGGATTCTTGTGGAGATTCTTATGGAAGGATTCCTGAGGTGTGGACAATACTACCTATTTAATGGATAAAAATATCTTAAACTCCATTCAGTTAGGTCCGTACTTGACTAAAGGTAATCATGCGACTTCTAATAAAAACACTAATAAATAACAAAACTATAACTGATCAACCAACCGACTGACTATGTTCAATATCGGTGTTTAATCTTTAAAATGAATTTCTAAACAGAAAAAGACACACCAAGATTGTCTGTGTGTATTTAAGTTATTTAAAATTTCAGTCACATCTGTTCAGTGGTTTGAATTTGAGCGTGATTAACATACATACATACATACATAAACTCACACCTATATCCCCGAAAGGGTAGGCAAAGGTGCTAACACTAACTAACCAACAGCCAAATATCGATAATCAAAAATTAGAACTCTGTGGCTCAAATTATACAAATAGCGAAAGCTTAAAACTTCATAAACTACGTTTAAAAATGAAGTACGAGTGAACTCCCTAATGATATTAAAGCGATGTGGTCACGCACACTCAGTAAGGTTAATAATATTCCTTGAAAAATGTTAGTGGCCGTGAAAAAATGGAGTCTGACAGCTTTCTGAGAGTATAAACGACTATAAACTTAATTACATAAAAACACCGTTGGACCTATTCAAACAAAAGTTTGTGCGTACTTATAATGATACCCATTATTTAATCTCTCTGCTAATCTCTCTTTTATGTTATTTTTTATATCACTTAGGTGGCAGTCAAGCACACGGCCCACCTGATGGAAAGTGGTTACAGCGCTCTATGGACGTATGCAACACCAGGGGCGCGACCCTGAAGAAAGCTTCTAATACCCTTCTTCAAGGAACTTCATTCCACAACTTTTACTTCTTACAAATTATACTTACAAAAACAATAATTTACTACTTACAATTATATTAAGATAAAAGTATAATAATCAAAATGTGAATAAAGAAATCATACTTAATATTATAAATGCGAAAGTTACTCCGTCTTTTTGTCTGTCTGTTCACACCTAAACCACTGAACCGGTACAGCGATGGATTAGCTTGGGGAAGGACATAGGCTATCTTATATTGCAAGAAAGGGGTTCAAATAAGGGATGAAAGTTTGTATGACAGTTTTCTAAGATCTTCCTCAGCGTTAGATAATCCCAGCCGCTTGGAATCCATGGTCTGGTTTTATAAGTCCAACTGCGGATTTGGCTGAGCTTCGATATTTTCCAAGAAGCGACTGCCATCTGACCTCCACAACCCAAAGGCAATATCTAAGCATTGCATTTAGACCACTTGTTGAAATTTTTAGGGCTCGTATTAGATGTTCGTATAGCAACCGGGACCGACAGCTTAACGTGCTCTCCGGGGCACGTCTAGATCAATGCAAATACCCATATGCAAACAAATATTTGTACTGAGCGGGGATCGAACCAGCGCCTACGCCACTACGCCACAGAGGCTGCTCCGAAGTTTTTCAGAAAGCCTGATGAAATTCGTCGGAACGTACATGGATAGATTAGACTTAGAGCTTTGGGAAAGACTTATGCTTGTTCGGTCACCATAACCGATATCCACGCGGGAAGAGCCGAGGGCGTCAGCTAATATTCAATATAAACCTATGAGACAAAATTGACGCTTTTTGGTCTAACTACGAAGAAGCTCGATATTTCCCGTAAACCGACTGCAACAGGACCTTCACAACCTCCACACTGGCGATATCAAAGTTCTGTCGATAGATCAGTTTTAGGGCTCCAACTGAACGACTACTATAGATGTTCGTACGTTCTTGGGACCCATTGTTTCAAGCTGTTAAAAATGGACACCCATCTTGAAACTGACCAGCCCTTCTTTTTCTTAACGTGCGGGCTATCCCCACGGATACCTCCCCCTCCGAAGCCGGTAGGTTATGTCGGACTCGAACCGACTAAACCGCACGCCGTCTGTGGGTCGCAGTGCAAGGCCGAAGGTGAGGTAGCTATAGAGTATATCCCTCGTACCCCGTCTGACCCAGACCATCTCTCGCTCGATCTGGCCTTCTTTTCCAGTGGGTCCCCAACTCGTCCCCGGTACAGGGGGAGGGGGGGCGTCACGCACGCCGCCCCCGTGGCCTGCTTCTGCTGGGCTGACACCCCCAGGCCAGGCCCGCGCTCATGAGGGACGGAGGTCATTCATTGACCGACCGACCGACCTCCGATGCTTGAGTTGCCTCAGTTGGCGAGCAGCTATGGCCACGAGTCTTCTTTGCTCCCAGTCCCACTAACTTCTCGAGCATAACTTGCTCGCATCCGCGCAGCGGGCCATCACCGCGAGCAAGGTGGCGAGCGTGAGAGCTCTTACTCCCATTCCCAGGGCCGTCACCAGCTCCTGCCTCTTCGCCTCCCACACTGGACACTCAGTGAGCGTGTGCAATCCCGAGTCCTCGCTCGCGTCGCAGTGGTGGCACTCGGGCGTTGGCTCTTTCCTCTTCTGACAAAGATACCGCCCGAAGCTCCCGTGCTCGGTGATCATCTGTGTCATGCCACTCCCCCAAGATGGGTCTTACCGCCGCTATAACGGCAAGACAAGTGACAATTCGTTAACCGGCGTTGGGTGAAATAGAATGAAGAATGTATGGGATTTGACGTTTATGACAGTCGTTAACGCATGTCATGAACGTCAAATCTCATACATTCGTCATTCTACTTGTCTAGAGGGGCTGGCTATTGTTGTTTTTTGAACAACAGTCTCTTCTTGTTCTTCATCCTAGCGTCAATCCCAACTCTTCCCAATCTTCAACTCGGAGTCTGGGGTCCGCTTTTACCAGTCTAACTGCGGATTTGGCTAAACTTCGATATTTTCCTTGAAGCGACTGCCATCTGACCCCCACAACCCAAAGGCGATATCGAAGCGTTGCAGCTAGACCAGTTGTTGGACTTTTGAGTGCTCCAACTACCCTGAACGACTGCCATAGATGTTTGTATGACAACCGGGTCCGACGGCTTAACGTGCTCTCCGAGGCACGACCACACCAATGCAAATACCCACATTCATGCATACAAATATTTGCACTGAGCGGGGATCGAACCCGCGCCTCCTGCGTAGCGGCCGCGTTCACTACCGCTACGCCACGGTGGCTGTCGAGTTTGAACAACAGTCTATTCTGCTATTTATTGAATTTATTAAATAACTTACTTATCAAATAACGGTACAGATAACATAACATTAATTAAACTGATCGTAGGAGGCGCTAGATGCCACATTGTCCATTGTTCACCATCACTAGAGACAACATACGAGCCTTTTGTTAACAACGTATGGGTATTAGCTGCTCCTTGTAAACGGAAGCGTTTCAATCATAACGCACATTTTATGTAGATAGGATAGCGTTGTACACTATTGGGGTAATGTATTACCCCACATCTCATATCTGGAAAACTTGTACAACACAGTGTTAACTTAGCACTTTCCAAGTTACGCAAGTTGTACTAACTTTACATAAAATAATAAACAATAAAACCGGCCAAGTGCGAGTCGGACTCGCGCACGAAGGGTTCCGTACCAGAAAAAAAGGCTAAAAGTAAATATATAACCTTAATAATTTGTAATTATTTCTAGCGTTTACGTGTAGCCATTATAAATATCGAGCAAAAAAAGGTAAAAAAAAAAAATACTTTTGTTGTATGGAAGCACACCTTAAATATTATTTTGATTTAATTTTTAGTATTTGTTGTTATAGCCACAGTAAAAATACATAATCTGTGCAAATTTCATCTGTCTAGCTATTACGGTTCTTGAGGTCTAGCTCGGTGACTGAAAATGGGCATGAAAAGGCAAAAATATCACATATTTTGTATATGTTTTTTATAAATATTAATTATCATTATCATTTTTGTTTTTAGTATTTGTTGTTATAGTGGCAACAGAAATACACAATCTGTGAAAATTTCAATTGTCTAGCTATTACGGTTCTTGAGATACAGCCTGGTGACAGACGGACGGACGGACGGACAGCGAAGTCTTAGTAATAGGAACCCGTTTTTACCCTTTGAGTACGGAACCCTAAAGAGACGATATTCTTAGCAATCCATGGATTCTCCGTGCGGGTGCCGGGTCCATCGCGTTGCTAAGTTGGGAACTCGGGACAGTGCCTGGGACTTGCGACCCAAGTGTAGGTTTAGAAGGGGGCCCTTTTGTTGATGTACATCAACACTCACCTTCACTACCCAAGTTCCCCTCCCTGCCTAACCAAATTTGATACGAACCTACTAGTGCCGCTTTAGGCATTCGTCCTAGTAATGAGCTTATTGTAGCTCTCGAAATCTCGCATACAAATTAACCACGTAACCGTTTTTGATTAATTCGTTTGTGAGATCATAGTATTTATTTTTCTTAAGTGTTTGGTCCTTCGGTATATTTGTTTCCCACGGTACAGTAAGTTCCACAAGGACCACATATTTAGTCGTTTTCGAGTAGAGAAATATGTCCGGTCTAGATGACGAAACCCCAACATCCTCCGGAATTTTATAGTGCTTTTCATACGTGTCGATTAGGAGAGCCCAATCTGGGGCAGTATCTTAGATTGAATAAGGTTTGTTCCTGGATTTTATGGATGAACCTTCAGACACAAAGTTGATATGACGTCTGTTAGTAGTCAATCCTTTTTGGGCTCTAGCTACTGCCAGACTCATTGCTTCGCGTATGATGAAAAGCACCTTATCGTGGCGGCGTGAGTATTGGCCTCTATCAAGAAGCACCCTACATCCTACTAATATGTGCCTAGCCGTCCCTATTGCCTCACCACACGTATAACATTGTTTTTCTGTGGCCTTCCCCCACCTTACCAGATTACTCTGGTCTGGGAGGGTCATCTGAAAGGCGTTAAGATAAAATTTTAATAGGGCCGGCGACCACTCATAGATCAAGGTGCGCCACTTTAAAGCCATTGCAGACCACTGACAGCGCGGTCGCAATTACATAATTCTACTGTCGAATAATTTAACGTAGTGTAAAAGTGAATTATGTACACTCAGAATAAAGTAACAACGAAAACATGATGATAACAGCAAATGAACGTTATTACTAATAACCTTCTTCTGAAGTGCACAGTCCACACTGATCTTACTCCATTTGCATCATATCTTATTTCTTTAGGCAGCCTTGAGTCATCCATATGGTAGTTATGTACATACGTGACTAAACCACCTTCGCTTATCTGTTTTTTCCATATTGTCACTTCGTACTTATTCATGAAATATGATATTACATCAATACAGACTTTAATTATGTCTAAGGAAATTCACAAATAATAAAAACTATTCTAACAATTCTATATACATACCTACATATAATCACGCCTTTATCCCCGGAGAGTTATGCAGAGGTGAATTAACACCCATATTTCACCAACATGTATTCGGTCCCACGTAATAAGGCGTGAGCCTATTGCCGAATTCGGAGCAGTATTGTTGACTCGAGTCATGCATCTGAGGCTGAGTCTGGGCTGTACATATCTGTCTGATATTAAAGATAATCAGCCCTATCCCTTAGTCGCCTTGTACGACACCACATGGGAAGAGAAGGGGTGGCCCAAATTCTACTCTGCCGAGGATAATAATACTATATAATAAACATACAAAAACGAAATAGAAAAGGGCATAAGGCTGCAACTTTAGTCATCGAAAAATTCCTCCCTATCGACCTCTACTGGTACCGTGCCTAAAAGTCTGGCAGCATTACTACGCTGAATAGCTATAATAATTCTTTGTGCGAAGTAAAGGCTAGCCCTGAGGTCACGGGAAGAGTCGATTAGTCGCTTCGCTATTTATTTTAATTGCGCGCGCTAGGTCCTCTCCCCACCTTTTTAGTTTTATGTCTGATTTTTTTCATAGAAGAGACAGCAATTTTTTTTTAAATACGTACTGTAATATCCTGGATTTGCGTAACAGTTTATTTGTTAAATATGTGTTTTATAAAAAGTCGCTACAAGATTGTTTGCTTTTAGTAAAGTATGATTAATAAAATAGTATAGCTAATATTAAGTACAGTCAGCCTCGTTGATTAACACTAACATATACAAATCTTTTATAAAGTTGTAAAATATGTATTCATTTTTCATGTTTTATGTAGTTTTGTAGTCCCCATTGCACTAAGTAAATATTTTTAATGTTTAATTTCATTAAATTATGAGAGGATTAGCAGCCGCAGTGATCAATAAATTAGAATTTGTTAAACTACTTTTGGAGTTGACAGCAAATCAATTTTCATTGTAATTACACAACAGATTGGCATTGCCATCCGACGCCAGTCTTTTGGGCTTGTTACGAGTACCAGTCGACATCGATGGGGAGGAATTCTTCGACGCCTAAACTCTTTTGCCTCTATCCCTGTATTTTGTAATTCTTGTAAATATTTAGTTTATATGTTTTAGCCTAACCCTAATTTTTGTTACGAATAAAAAGTCTTAAAAATATTTTTTCTTGAAGCAAATATATATCGTAGAACGACAATAACTTTTTTTTTCAACACTCTTGCTCATAAAGTGGCACATACCTGAACACTGCAAGGGTAAATATCTATTTTAGAATTATTTTATTCACAAGAGTGTTGACAAACATAGTATGATACACGTGTGTATTGATGTTTAACGTTCTCGACTCTCTTAAGACCCTCACCTAACAGCTCGGGACTCAATGGCGCCTCAATAATCTCCACTTGTACCATAATGTACTATTATGCCGAAATGACTCCAACAAAAAGCGTACATTACATTCCTACTTATTCCAAAATTTTACCCCCTCTTCAATTTAATAAGGGCTTTTTGCAATCGTTATTTGATAATGAATACCACTTACTTTCTTTGTAATGTTTGATTGTTCTGCTAATATGACTGATGGAAACCTGAGGTGAAATCCATAAAGCAGAGGCCACCACCTTAGATGTTTCCCTAGAATGATGGTTTGCATGCCCCACTCCAAGAGCCCGGGATTGTAAGAAGAACGGACCACCTCTGTGCATATAGCAGTCTATATTGCTCGAACTAGGAGCGACGGTTGTCTGAACCCTATCACCGAGAATGCGCAAGAACCTTTTTCATCAATCCGGTGTAGCTGCTTGCAAGGGCGGTTCGCTTGACTAGTGTACTAAGTAACAAATCATACATTTTAAATAGGTATTACTAGTGCTAACTCACAGTTTCATTCCCAACTTGTACCTAACCATAACGATAAACAATAAAACGATTTTTTCCATAACATTTTAGCGTTTAATGTCAAAACAAATATTGTTATGAGCATACTATCAACGGGTGTTACGCAATTCATACACAAAGTCAGATAACCTTATTAGTTCGTCTTCCGGCGCGCGCTCTTTACACCCAGTGTCAAGTTACACGTGATGACGTGACCTTACACCAAGATGGCCGCCGTTCGCGCCATTTCTAGCTATTAGCATGACAATAAATGAGGATTTGTTAAGATTTTGAATTTATTTTTCTAATTTTTTTTGTGTTATGAACATTATAATACTACTTAGCGAGTTCATTTCTCAAGAGGGCTTTTGATCGAAAGGTAATGAGTTTTAATCTACAATACACTTTACACAAACAAATCAATTTAGCTTGATAATTTATCAGTAATTCTAATACTTTTGGTTACAAGTACTAAACTAAATAGGCCAGCCGGCGGCGCGAGGTGATTGTCGAACTCCAACCGACTAAATTCTAATGACACACCGTCTCGAATCTTAAATGCCGGGATATAAGATAGCCCAAAAAGGAATTTCCTTGCACTTCTGTTTATACTGGGCTATCTCCAGTTCCATGAGCCTCCCCAAGCTCAAAAAGTTTGGTAATCAAATTTAATTTATAAGTTAATTTTAGTTATGTGTAGGAGTACACGACGGTATTTCCGTTCAATTGAGCAGTCCGACCGGGGAAGTACCTCATCGGTTCCTTATCGGTTTTATTTAAGTTATATTATTAAGTTTTTTATTTTATAACACACTAGCGATCCGCCCCGGCTTTACACGGGTAGTAAAAACGTTCCCGTGGAAATCCAATAGAGCCTATGTTATTCAGGGTGAATGTAGCTTTCCAATGGTGAAAGAATATTTGAAATTTTCTTTTTTTTTAATTACCTTTTTATAATAGTAGTGTTGATGTAGATTTAGTATAGATTTATACAGGAAAAAGAAAGCAGGAAATGAAAATGAAACTAAAATTCTTATCGGTTTTATATAAAGAGATAATCATTTAATTAATTCAATACTACATTGGGACCTAAACATAAACTGGCGAAATGTGGGTGCTAGCACCTCTGCCTACCCCTTCGGGGATATAGGCGTGAGTTTATGTTATCTATCATACAAGTTTCCTTAGAACTTACTCCAAGGGGGTAAAATGAGGGGAAGACCCACGGGAGGTTTTTTTTATGTGTAGATACCATTTTTGTTATTATAGTAGGTAGTTTTGCACAAAAAATTTGATAATATTTTTGTTACATAAGTAAATTAGTTTTAATTAGATGAATCAATATTAATTTACAAGGTTTTTTAAAACCTAAACTTTTTTTTATACCACTTAGTTGGCAAACAAGTGCACGGCCCACCTGATGGAAAGTAGTTACCAAGGCCTTTGGACGTATGCAAAACCAGGGGAGTCACACGCGTGCTACCGACCCTGTAAACACAGAGAGTTTCTGTGCCGTCAGTGTAGAAGACAAAGCAGGAATAGCCTTTGGTCTTCCCATTGACAGCACAAAAACTCTCCAGTGAGCTCTGGGTACCCTACTCACCGCCGGGAATACAACACGAGGTTATTATGGCCGCGGTATTCTGTAGGGCGGAGGAACTTTCCCAGACGGATTGCTCAATTGGACGGAAATACCGTCGTGTCACTCGTTTCCTACCTCCTACAATACCGTCGTGTCCTACCTCGATTAACTTTGATTTTTCTCTGTTCAGTCTTTTTTTTGTGCAAAGCCGGTGGGTAAGCATAATGTTTCTATTCAAAATTGTATTTGTGGAAGTGTTCCCAGAAGACTGGCAGCATTGCCACGTTGTATGGCAATGCTTAATCTCTGACCTAAAAAGAGGCCAGCCTTCTGGTCACGAGAAGCGTCGACTATACGCTTCGCAATCTCACTGAAGAGATTGCGGGCGCTCGGACCCCAAGGCCCAAACGTTTCGACTCCAAACGGCACAAATTCATAATCTCCAATGAGATTGGAGAATTTGCGCCGCTTAAGAGCCTCTGCAGAAGCTGCAGCAGCACCAGCACAGCCAGCCGTGCCAGGTAAATGAGTAGGGGCAATGGTGTCGACACAAGTTGCGTCCCACACCAGAGTCCTACCCATTTTCCAAGGCATTAATGACATACCATCCGGTCTCTTGCCATCGTCGCGCGCCAAACCGTTTGGTTCAAGCACAGCTGGCACACCGGCGGTGACAAGAGCACGGCGGATTATGTCGTTGAGGCTGGCGTGCCGTGGAATTCGCCCAGTGCTCCTGCAGCACGACAGGCCATGGTGTCCAAGTCGATCAACTGCTTCTCCACAACGGCATCGATGCGGAGAAACACACGGCGCACCTAAGCGGAGGCACGTCGCGATGCGGAAGGTAGTGTCATCTAAAATAGTTCCTACGTTAGATGACGGAAGAGCTTGTAACCAAAGACCCGATTCCCACACTCCAACTGCCAGTAAACGGGCACGCTCTGCAACATTAGAGCTAGTATTTAATACATTTTGTCTTACTAAATTGCAGAGCGGCCCGTCCCACTGACGCTGTGAGAAAAGGTTCCCTGTGAGATCAGTGTTTGGACAAGCAATTTTCCAAACGTTTACTGCTTCAATCTTACACAGTACTTCAGAATTAACTAGAGTATGAGCAAGGATTTTCCTAGTTAATTCTTCCGTACTGTGGACTGAAGACAGGAAGGCTGGTAAGCTGACGTCTGAAATTTTGCGAATACCGAGCCCACCCAAACGAATCGGTAGAGACGCTTGTAGTGATGCGCGATCATTCAAGGCCACATTTAAAATTTTAGTGACTGTAATTCCAACACAAGAGGAACACTTCCACAAGAGGCATGCGATGCGGATGAATTCCACGACGCATTTTAACTTTTAGTTTTCTTTTTAGTAGTGTGTAATTATTTAGAAATGTAGTTTTAAAACAATTGTTATGTAAATATTAGTTCAAATAATCAATATGTATCTTTATGAAATAAATAAAAAAATAATAAATCAATAATCAAATTGTATTTTATTTTTCATGTAGCTTTCACAAATTGAAACATTGGTTACCAAAGTTTCCATGGCTTCATTATTACCTATACATAGTGGCAGAGGCGAAAGGTGAAAATTTACAAAAAGAAGCCGGAGGTTAAAATTTTACCTCTTATAGAACGAATATAGTGTACATTTAAACATCTCCAACACGGCTTCTATGGTTCCTGGCTCGGACATGTAATGCGTAGGGATGAAAATAATGTTGTAAGGAAGGCATTAACTATTGAAGTGGAAGGGAAGAAGAAGACCTTAAAGGAGGTGGATGGACTGTGTAAAAGGTGACATGGTTAAGAAGAATTGAGATGAGAACTAGAGATGAGTGAAAGACACACATGTTGTGCCGACCCCAAATAAACTTGGGATAAGGGCAGATGAATGATGATACCACGGCTTCCAGAGGCAGAGCAAGCCAGCAGGAATTGGATTATACGGACCCTTCCCCGGTACAGAGTGGTTTATTCTGTTGTACATTTTCATAAGTACTAACTTTGGCTGTCTGTGTGTTTGCTAAGCTTGCACGCCTAAACCACTGTACCGATTTTTTAGTATAAAGATAGATGGATCATGGCGATCATGGGAGATGATCCAGGAGGGCGGACCCGCGGGCAACTCTAGTACTGAATAAAACCTGTAAAATTTCGATTTTATCTCCTTCTTTTTAGGAAGGTTTTTTTTTAATTGGTTCGGGCGGGGTTCGATCCCGCGATCCTTCTCTTACAGGGAGAATGCTTTAACCAATTTCTATCTTAATCGACTTAAATAGTTAACACGCTAAATGTTTCAAAATTTCATTCAATTATTTCGGTTTTGCTTGTTTCAAAAACTTTTTTCAACTAAATATATACTAATAATATAACGCGAAAATTTGCAAATATGGATGGATGGATGAATGGATGAATGTTTGTTACTCTTTCACGTAAAAACTACTGAATGGATTTTAATGAAACTTTACAATAATATAGCTTACACATCAGAATAACACATAGGCTACAATTTATAACGATAACCGATATTATAACGGTAACCGACATCCACGCGGGCGGAGCCACAGGCAAAAGCTGGTATTCAATATTTTGGAAACAAATAACAACGGAATTGGCTTTAAAGGTAACATAAAATCTAGGAATTTCACTTCATTTAAGTCAAAATGTTTTATTTTTTATTTTTTATAAATAGGACACGTCAATTTGACTTTACCTCGCCTGATGGTAAGCTGAAGGCAAAGTCTCAAGAAAGAGGGCCACCATTATATACACGTGCCATGTTAAAAATGGTGGCACTCAGCTTGACGGCCTCATCAGATGCTTTTTCACGCCCCGCTTAAAGGACCCGGGACTGTAGGAAGAGGGAAACACGTGAGCTGGCAAGGAATTCCAGGTCTTAATGGTGCGACAAAGGAAAGAGTCGCCGAACCGCTTGGTTCTTGAAGGAATGTTCTGCACCGTATAGGGGTGACATCTAAGTCCTGCACGTGTCGTCCTGTATAGGAAGGGGGAGGGTGGGACTAATTGGAATAGCTCTTCAGAGCATTCACCATGGTAGAGACGGTAAAAAATTGCCAAGGAAGCAACATCTCTACGCATCATGTATGTACCTACTACAAAATCGTCAACACCACTCTCTCTCAAATAATTGCTTGTTGCACCGTTTCTTCTCGACCAGCGCCTTGGAAGCGGTGGTAAAACTTAGATTAAGTAGAATTATTATTGACCACAATAAGAAACAACCATTTTGCTCTAGTTTGAATAAAAATCGTAGACTTTGAATTTTCCTCTATAGCCCTTTTTACGATTGCACCATTCACAATCCTGTTGAGAAATATAGAATCGTGACTCAAGTCGACATCTCACTTTGATTAGTATTCGCGGAAAATCCGGTGACGAGGCGGAAACGTTCCAAACCAACCATTGATAATCATATAATATAATCTTTAGATAAAATAGGAAGAAGAAATCAGCAGGTTTCGAGCCTGTTGCGATGATATCTGATATTGTAATCTTGTGATCTGTAGAAGATTAACTTATTGAATTAGGTAGTTTAAGTATCTTAATTGAATAAACTGAGTATTTAAATAAAACATATTATTAAACACATCAAGATTTTTTACCTTTACTTTATTACCTAATAGAATAGAGTATAAATGATATAGGCAAAGTGATAAATTGGACATTATCTACACTACTATTATAAAGAGGAAATATTTGTATGTTTATAATGAATAAACTCAAAAACTACTGTGCCGAATTCAACAATTCTTTCACCATATGAAAGCACACAAACATAGGCTATATTGAATTTCCACGGTAACGTTTTTACCAACCGTGCAAAACCGAGGCGGATCGCTAGTAATATTATAAATTAATTATTTAACAAAGTATTAGTTCAAATAATAATATGTCTATTTGCATTGGTTTGGAAGTTTTTATTTGTACCTAGTAAAATGGTCAGCTGAGGGGCAAGAGAAATGTGTTAGGCAATCTTACACCCCGGAATCTGCAGAGTCAAGAGGACGTGCGCTTATAGTCAGGTCGGCCTGCCGCCGGAAGCGGAGGCGGGCAGGCGGTGGTTGGATGTACGGCATCAAGTTTCTAGTCCCCAGGGGTAGACCCTCTCGTACTTTATCTTCTCTATTACTTCGAACCCCCTCCCATAGCTCCTCTTACTATGACAATATATATGCCTATGTTACTCAGGATGAATGTAGCTTTCCAATGGTCGAAGAATTTTTTCAATCGGCACAGTAGTTTTTGAGTTTATTCATTACAAACATACACACAAAAATACAAATCTTTCCTCTTTATAATAGTAGTGTAGATGTAGATTACCGATGTTTTGACTTTTATCTACCTATAAATTGACTTTGTATCTGAAAATAAACCTAGCGTTAATCCCAGTCGCGTCAGAGTCTTGAAGTCTGCTTTTTCCAGTCTAACTGCGGATTTGGCTGAACTTCCGATATATACCGTGAAGCGACTGCCACCTGACCTCCACAACCCAATATAGAAGTATTGAAGTTAGACCTGTTGTTCGAGTTTTTAGGGCTCCAACTACCCGTACGACTGCCTTAAGGACTAACCTGCGATATATACTACAAACCCTCGTGGTTTTGAGGTACGCTGCTATGCTAGGTTTGTTATCACTGCATAGTATAAAACAAAGTCGCTTTCTCTGTCCCTATATCCCTTTGTATGCTTAAATCTTTAAAACTACGCAGCGGATTTTGATGCGGTTTTTTTTAATAGAGAGAGTGATTAAAGAGAAATGTTTATATGTATAATAAATGTTTAATATAGTAGAGGGGGTAGCGGGAACGGGATCTGACGCCACGCGGGCGGAAAAATATTGGCGGTACGAAGTTCGCCGGGTCAGATGGTCAGTCTCTCTAAGTCAACACAAAAAAAACATCGTCATGTCGCGACATGACGATGTTTTTTTTTTTAAAAAGGATTCCTGCTGTGTTTTCTGGCAGTGTTTCTCAGTAGTTGCCATGTCACGCACTGCACGGTAGGGGAAAATATAATGACGATTTCAAACAAATATATAATTTCTATGGAATAAATGATTTATTAATTTGTATTTGAATATTTGAATATGAAATTAATAAAATATAACTATACAAAAATTGGGCTTTTCATAACGATTAGCTTGTGGAAATACCTGCTGAAACAATTTTCCAAACAAACAAACAGTAGAGCACTTTTAGTGTTCCTATATACAAATACATATTTGCTTATACTGTTGATTGCTGGCACTTGGTGGAACTTGCTACACATATTCAATGTTTTTTGTTTTTTTTTGGGTATCAGGGTACCCAAAAAACATGTATCAACCTTTGATAATGCCGTAAGCGGTCAGGAACTTAATAAATAATGAGGAATAGTACAAGTGTTTTAATTGAAGAAAAAAAATACATATTTATTTTGTACTGTTTAATATTTATTTAGTTGTACATATTTCGATCGATTTCATTTCAGCATGTCTAAAAGTTCACTTTATTGAAATTATATTAGAATAGTAGTTTATCATGTGGCGTTATTTACACGAAATTAGAATCAACTAAGTAGATGAAATATTGTGATTCTGCTCAATTGAGTGACTATTTTACGAATTCTATTGAGATATACTGGAAATATTTTTTCTCAAACATGCAATGAAATATTGACATTACGTTCCTCTTAACAGGCTGCGAAGTATGACGTTTCAGGCGTGGCTAGGACCAGAGGCCGGTAATGGAATTTCACACAAACCTTGCAGGTCTAAGGCCGGCAAAGTCCTCTTTTTAATTTCGATTCCACATAAATTTTTGGCAAAGGCATCGACACTCTACCACTATGCGTATTAAAAAAAAACAATAAACGACTTGGTATGTACCTAGAGCAGTTTTATTTACATTAAAAAATCACATTAACATAACTAATAACACATTATTATCAATTGTTTTCTTAACTATACACATAAACATTGAAATATTGATATTTAATTTAGTTGCAACTAATTGACATTTATAACAATGACAAGTGTCACTGTTCGTTCAGAAACGTGCCTTTATACTTTTTTTAAGTAACATGATAATGAACATAAATGTTAATGTTTACTGTTAAAATCAAGCTAAAATAGATAAAACAGTACTATACACATGAGTTTTAGTTTTTATCTCGTTTACTTTTAATGTCTTTCAAAATAATTCTTTAATTTTTTTATTGTTTATTTCATTGCCTGTTTGAGAAAAGCACTATACATACCTCGGCGGGAAATATGGAGTTGCCTGCCTCAGACCTAGCCGGCCTCACTTCGCTCGGCCGTCTAAATGTCTTCGGCCGGCAACCTCTTTCTTCCCGGCCTCTGTAGTAATGTACTATTATTTGTTACTTTATTTATAGTAAGGAGTGACATATTTTTTTATTTATATTAAGTAAGATGAAAAGTATGCTTATATCTGTGTTGAATAACCCACCTCGTATCGTTCCCGGCGCAAAGGTGCCCACGATACTGGCCGCATTGCCCCGTTGAATCGCAATGGCCATCCTTTACCCCAGGAACAAGCCGGAGCGGGAGTGACCGCCTTGGTCGTAGATACGGCAGCCAATTCTGGAAAACACCAAGACCAAACTGGAAATTCATAAAGTTATTCATTTTTAGCAGAATCTTTTTAGACACGCAGATCATACATAGATTCGATACTTCATTGTGCTGTTGAAATATCAGCCACCCATTATCTTCCTAACAGAGACCTAGTTCAGTGCAATTACACATTTAAAACGTGTGATTTAAAACTTACGAAGTTAAATTTCAAAATTTAATTAAATACCACGTGTGACGTAGCTGTACATGTAAGAGTGTCACAGTGATTGCCAATGAACACACGCCAGTAATGATTATATTATATAACGTTTCATAATATAAATATACAAACATTGTTATAAATGTTATTATTATATAAATTAATTAGCAGTAGTTGAGTTGGGAGGCTTATGTCCAACAGCTTATGAACTGCGGCGCTTCAAGGCGCGCAGCCGCGCGAGTTTTCTCGCAATCATTTCTGGTAACAAACTTTGGCTGCTACCGGCCGCTGCCGGCCGTTGCTCTTTCAGCGGGAATTGACACACACTGTGTCGTATTCGTAGCAGATTCCCTGAATTAATCTAGTTTTGAATGTGTCCGTTCAGGGTACTAACTCTGCGGGCTACAAATATTAACTCGTAATGTACCCGGTACAGCACTATTTGCTGTTATAATTAACGGCATATTATAAAAATCTTCACCTTGAGGGAAATTAGGACCTTTTGCACGCGGATTGGTTTGATATTATTTGTAACTAGCTGTTGCCCGCGGCTCCGCCCGCGTTCTTGTCGGTTATCGCTTAGTGTTGATTCAACGCTATTGAGCATTAAATTTTTCTTAAATAAAAGTACCCTAAGTTATACTCCTTATTACATCAGCTACCTGCCAATAAAAGTCCCGTCAAAATCAGTCCAGCCATTTCAGAGGTTAGCCGGAACAAACAGACAGACAGGCAAAAATTAAAAAAAATGTTGTTTTGGTGTATGTACCGTATTATATTCATATGCTTGTAGTAAAAAAATGGTTATTTCAATATTACAAACAGACAATCCAATTTTATTCATAAGTATGTATATATGTATTGTATGTGTATAGAAGATTAGTGGATATACCTACGCTCCTTCTCTGCCGTAGCACCTCGTACTATGCTCGAAAGACACCCAAAACCGCCTACTGCGCATATAGAGTATTGTGACGTGATTATGGTCATGATATATGACGGTAAATATACTAACATATACCTATGCCAATGACTTGCTAAAACAACCGCCGATGCGTTGCGACCGACTTTCCATTCTTAGGTGAAACATCTTCGCATCTTGACAGTGAAATGGACACATTTTGAATAGGTATACCACTTGTCGTGGACTATATGAATTTAATCTGTACCAGATGGATAAAACAAGAATTTCTACCATAATGCTTGTTTGTTTCTTCGGTTCTTTCTGGTTCTTATTAGACCTTGTATTATTCGACTACGCTAAATCGCCGGAATGTTCGTGCTAATATCCAATTTTTTGTCAATAGCCCGCAGTACGGCTTAAGGAGCAATCAGTCTTTTTTAGCTTCTACTACAGTTCCTTATCCTAAGTTTCTTATCCTAAAACTCAAATCAGCACACTGTTTACACATTGTAGACCTTTTCTGGCGGCGTGGCTCGGCGTACTGGTCACCACTGAAAATATTAGTGAAGCATTGCAATCTAATATTGTAAACATTTTTTTAATGCAACCAATGCTTAAAAAGTATTAAGAATATCATCATTATCCTAATAGCGAATTTCTAATTAGGTCCGAAGTTCAAACTTTCAGCAAAACGCGGAATGCCTGGAGTCCTTCTGTTGTTTGTAATTGGTAAATCGGATTTTCCTGGAACGACTTCTGTCTGATCTCGAGAAGAAAGCTCCGGTGCAGGAGCCTCTACCGTCTAATAGCAGGTGCACAGAGGTGAGGATTTTGTATATATGTCACGTCAATTTGTCTGAAGAGGGTCTCCATTACATGCATGTACAATATCAACAATGGTGGCACTCAGCTTGACGGCCTCATCAGATGCTTTTTCACGCCCCGCCTAAAGGAGCCGGCACTGTAAGAAGAAGGAAACACGTGAGCTGGCAAGGAGTTCCAGGTCTTAATGGTGCGATAAAGATAAGAGTACCGAACCACTTGGTTCTTGAAGGAATATTTTGCACCGTATGCGGATGACATCTAAGCCCTGTCCTGTATAGGAAAGGAGCGGATGGGACACTAATTATAAGAGCTCATTAGAACCGAACCAACTGTTTGTAGGCCCCAAATGTGTTGGCATGGTTGGTAGGCTAAAATATTGAGTTAATAATGGGCTTGTTTACAATTTTATTGTTGTTTGGTTAAGCACGTGTGTTTCATTTGCTCATTTTGACGTCATTGTGACGTCATGTGATTGCATGACGTCAACACTGCGCCGCCTGTAGCCTTTAATGTTAAAACTGTAGTAATGATTGGAAAATATCGAAGCTTAGCCAAACCAGCAGTTAGGCCAAGCGCGCACTACAATTTTAATTTTTGCGACACGATTTTGGAATAGCTCTGTAACATATCGCAGAAAATTCACTGCGCGCACTGCGATGAAAATGTCGATGAATTGGTCATTCTCAACATGAATTTGGTACCAGTCGCTTGTCTTACTTTGCTCCTTCGGAGGTGTGGAAAAAAGAAAAAATAAACTATCGGTTTTTTTTATCTTTAATGAAAACACTTGTACTATAGCACATTACATATCATTAAATTCCTGACCGGTTTCGCCTTACGTCATTTTTTATCTGAAACATAATGAACATCGCCTATATCCTAAAAAATATTTGGCTATTATAGAAGGAGGAGGCCTATTTCCAGCAGTGGACTGCAGTGGGCTAATTGAAGAATGAAGACTCAAACATTTGTTAAAATATAAAAATACAAGATGGCGGAATGCAATCTCAACTGATGAAACAAAGGTGAAATGCCGACTGAGCGCCGCCGCGGGGACCGGGGTGCGATTTTATAATCGCAGTGCGCGTCGGGCCATACAATTCCATATGCTGCAATTCAGTTTTGCGACAATAGCGTCGCGAGCAGTCGCAGCAAAATGTGACAAATCACAATTTTAAAATCGCTGTTATTGTTTTATCGCATATGCGCAGGCTGACATATAAACACATACCTACGTTGCACTTTGCGACAAAATTATCCCACGAGAAAAAAAAATTTGGTTGCCTGTAAAGTCGGTATACGGGCGAAAGTTTTACGTGACAACGACTTTGAGTGGTAAAATAATTTTAATGTGAATATTCATTCGTATAGTAGGAAGAAGGATGAAATAATAGTAACAATTTAAAAATGTCTGTCTCTCTCGCTCTTAGGCGGGCTAACCATGCCCGAGTGGAAGGGACGCGTGCCTCTCACTCGCTCTCATTGTGAGCGCATAACGTGAGCGGAGCGTAACGCAGTTTCTTGAAGTGTCACCCGGCAAACCAATTTATAAGACGTTGTCACGTCAAAATCGTAGTGCACGCTGGCCTTCCACTGGTAAAGCTAAAGCGGCTGAAATCTTTGGATGCGACTGGAAATAACGCTAGGGTGAATTAGGAATACTTTTCTGTTGATAATTGGGCAATTGGGTATTTGATTGACTAGTCAAATTAGTTACTTTTTACTAAACGTCAAAACGGTAAGCTATGAAGAAACTTCTATGAAATAATTATTCATGACGTCATTATATTAAGTAGTCAAATCATTTACTATTATAGGTTGGATGGATGGTTAAAAATAAATAAAAGCGATAAAATAGGAACCGATGCAACTGTTATAACTCTATATATAGATTGAATGAATGATTGACTCCTACCCCTCTAGACAAGTGGCAATTTGCTAGCAGGCGTTTCATGGAATAGAATGACGAATGTATAGGATTTGACGTATTTGACATGCGTTAACGATTGTCATTTACGTCAAATCCCATACATTCGTCATTCTATTCCACTGAACGCCGGCTAGCGAATTGCCATTTAACGTGACTTAACCAATGACATTCTCTGTTTATAACCAATGACATTCACTTAGTTTGTATAAATTCCATAATTACTATTGACATTTTCATTATTTGCATGTACGTATTATTATAATATAGATTTCGACACAAATTATGTTTGTTAAGAATATGAATTTGAATTACCATTCTTAATTTAATAAGTTTAGTTAAATAATTTATTCCAATCCAATTCACAATGAATCGACCAAAGAATTATTTTCGTTTGAAAACTTGTTGGTCAAGTGTTTCCAGCGAATTCTAAAGCTTTTTGAGCCTGTAATAGATTATTTTTAAAGCTTATAAAACTGCGAATCAATCAGCCTTACGATCGAGAAATCCTGGGTTCGAATCCTGACCATACACACGCAACTACAATATGGGTTTCTACAAGAAGGGCGCTAGAAGGATTCTACGGGGTCAACAGCACCAGTATGTCGCCCCTGTGGTTACCCCAGTAGCCACTTTCCATTAGGAGAGCATTGTCTTTTTCTGCCGCCTAAGTAAGTGACAGGAGTTAAGGGAATTTTGGTTAGATACTATGTATTATTATTTTAAATAATAGATGAGTTTAACATCCTTTTTATCATTATTTATCTCTAGCTTGTGCCCGCAGCTCCGCTTGCTTCGATGTCGGTTATCGCGACCATACATAGCCAATGTCCTTTCTCAAAGTCTAAATCTACCCCTATACCAAATTTCATCAAAATCGGTTCAGTGGTTTAGACATGAAAGACGGAAAAACAAACAGACAAAAACGCTTTCCCATTTATAATTAATAATATGGAGTCTGGTGAATGAAGGTATTCATTATAGATATAATCAGTAAGTCAGACTTCATTTACAGCTTACCATCAGATGGGCTACGGTCATATTGACCTTTAGAAGTCGGCTAAGGAAGTAGTTTGCACTGTGAAATATTCGAGTAAACTTCCGCAAGTATTATGTACGAAACATTTGTGTGTATGAAGCTCTATTGTGTATCATTCTCTGTGACTAATCATGTCGGTGAGGAATCAGTGACTCATACATGTAACAATTCGTATGTAGATAAATAAAGTGTTATATAAGTTTGTCTATCAATTATTTACATAGGTAGTGCCTCCCCTGGTGTTGCACACGCCCATGGGCCACGGTAACCACTTTTCTATCAGATGGGCCGTGTGCTTCTTTGTAACCTAACTTGTACATCGCACCATTAAGACCTAGAGTTCCTTGCCAGCTCACGTGTTTCCCTCTTCCTACAGTCCCGAGTCCTTTAAGCGGGGCGTGAAAAAGCTTCTGATGAGGCCGTCACGCTGAGTTACCACCATTGTTAACATGAAACGAGTATGTTATCCTGTTATCCTGTTATCCTATTATGTTACCCTCTTTCCTGAGACGTTACCTTCAGCTTACCATCAGGCGAGGTGAAGTCAAATTAACGTGTACTATATTAAAAAAAAGACGGGTTGCACTCTGGGAGTGCCGGCAGAAGTGAAAACATTTTCTTTTTTTCTTTCTTCGTTATATACATAGAAAAAGATAAAAAAGAACATACCATACCATACCTATAATATAGCGCTAATCATAGAACCTATCAGTTATTTTCTGCTAATTTTCTGTCAGAAGAAATTAATAAATTATAAAAAGAAAAAATAATCACAAAAATAATAAATTACAAAAAGAAAAAATTATCATAAAAAGTAATAAATTACAAAAATAAAAAATAATCACCAAGAGTAATAAATTACAATAATAAAAAACAATCACAAAAAATCCCTGAAGGCAAGGTTGTTTGAACCCGATACTATCTGAAACTATAAGGACTTACAGTCGACGTGCTTACCGTTTAAGCTATGGCGATATCTAGTGTAACTTGCAAAATACATAGTCTGTACCTAATCTTGTATGACGTCAGTCGTCGGTTACGATTCAAAGGTCAACTAATCCTGACGCTCCCTTAACATTTTACACCCATCCAACGCCGCTAAAGAAGTTTTCACTTCAAAAACATCGTTCGTCTGATGTATATCGGTCTTTATTCAATCACGCACGAACGGCTGAATGTATCTGGTTGAAATTTGGTAGGTACAGTACAGATAGTCTGGAATAACACATAGGCTACTTCTTTTGCCGGGAACAGGTTCCCATGGGCTACGGGAACTGTATCAATTTCCCACGCAGGCGGAGCCGCGGGCAGTACCTAAATATAAGTAATTGTAAGTATGGGTGCATTAATTACTTCCATAAGCATTTTGTATGCCTGCTTGAGTGTATGGTCTTTTTTTTACCACTGAGGTGGCAGACAAGCACACGGCTCATCTGATGGAAAGTGGTTACCGTGGCCTATGGACGTTGTGCAACACCAGGGGAGTCACACTCGTGCTGCCGACCCTGTAAAAACAGAGAGTTTCTGTGCCGTCAGTGTAGAAAACAAAGCAGGCAATAGCCTTTGCTCTTCCCACTGAAGCACAAAAACTCTCCAGTGAGCTCTGGTTACCCTACTTCACGTCGGAAACACAACACGAGGTTATTATGGCCGCGGTATTCTATAGAGCGGACGTACTTCCCCAGTCGGACTGCTCAATTGGACGGATATACCGTTGTGTCCTACCTTCTATCAAATGGTCTCTTTAAATAGTATAAAAACTCCATAGGCTGCATGCACTGATAATAACTTTTTAAACTGATAATATTGAAAGTGAACAAAGAGTGCTACATGAGCGTGCTACGTGGTATAAAGTACGATATAGTGGGCGGTTTGCTCTGACGTCACCACTGGACGCTGAAGGTCACGTGCATTGTGTGCGCGCGTCGACTGTGCTTATTGTGTACAGATTTTTGTTTGTTCTTCACTTACTTGGCTAAGATGATTATTTTAATGCTGATTATAGAATATTATCGATTAAAAATAGGAAAAATATAAATAAAGAATCGGTCTAGACGGGGTTAGATCGATTCAATATTTCACTGCTATAAAATTTAATTCATATTTAGAATATTATGTTAATAATTATAATGTGTATCTCTTTAACACAGGCTACTTATAGCCTATTTAGGAAAGCAGTAACTCAACCAAACTATTGTAGAAGAACAACCCTATTTATTCTAATGAGCAATAAATTATTACTTATTTAAAAAAAATATAAGTAATTAGTCGCCGTTCTCGATATCTCGATAGCGTGAATCGTGATAGGTCAACAATAACGCTATTTAAAAATCGAACAAAACCTAATATACCTCAAATACCTTAGAACAGTCCTGTAAAGTCGCGGGTTTGAGTCCCTATTCAAAAATTTTCCGATCTAAATCGAATTGTCTCTTATCTAACAGGGCAGGTCAGAATGTATTTTTTACGTTATTTTATTTTTTCGCACGAAGCTAAGACAATTGCTAATATATTGATATCAGATAACTTCATTGCACTGGTGTGGAAAGTTTGCAACTTCTCGTCAGTCGCGTTGAAGGTGAGGTTACATTGAGGTCCTCAGATTTTACTGAGGCTCAAATGCGCCATACACCCTGCTTTCAATAACTTCCCTCCTTCTCCCCACAGTAGGCGCGGTCGCAGCCTGAAGTTTTAAGGGGAGGGTCACTTTAATCACAGCCTCAATATCTGTGGGGTGACTTTTTTTAAGTCTAGAAATTCCTTAAGAAAATTACGTTTTAGAACGACGACGATAGAAGACTTTTCACGCTCATGTGCCCTATGACCGCTTATACTGTTGATTGATGGCACTTTGTGGAACTTGCTACACATCTTCAATGAAAATACTTGTACTATTCCACATTATTTATTAAAATCCTGACCAGTTTCGCCTTACCGCATTATTAAACCTAAAAAGCCCTATGACCCTTTCCACCGCTCCCCCCCCCCCTCCGGTATGCACCCTACAGCATTTGATGAGGCTGTCAAGCTGAGGGTCACCATTGTAATATTGCTAGTGTCTGTAATCCTGTGCCTGTGACCCACTTTCCTGAGGCTTCTCTGTGCCTTCAGCTTATCATCAGGGAAGTTGAAGCTATATTTAATAATGCTGAGAAATCTATATTTTTAACTATTTAAAATCGAAACAAAGTAATATTTGTGTATCAATTTACTTAACTTGCTTAACAAATTACTTGTCTATTTGTTTACTTGTTTAAGTGTACTTAGTTTAAAAACAATAAACTTTTTACCAAAATAGATCATTAATTCATAGTACAATATTAGAGACGCTGCAAAACCTAAATAACTATAAAATTTAATGTTATTCTTATCAAGTGGTTCAGTTAAATGTGAAGGATTGTGAAATTTTTAATTGAACTGTTACCCATCTTCGTACCTACCTACAAATTCATTCTAATTAACCGACTTTCAAAATGGAGGAGGTACTTAATTTTTTTTTCACTCCTCATGCTCTTAAAATGTTACTTTAGTCTTTGCATAGCGGGTCTAAAGTTCCTTATTAATCTCTAGGGACTAAAGTATTCTTTTTTTAATTTACTTTGAAAACTCCTAAACAGCTAATCACGGTGTTTGTGAATGGGAGAAATATCACCTTTTTAGTGATTGTGTATAGAAATAACCTCAAAATGACATTTGAACATTTTTAAAAAACCCCTTAATTTCGTGAAACACGATTAATGATATTAATTTAATTAATTATTAAGTAATTCATTTTATTTTGCATTTCCAATTAGTTTAAATTTATTTTTCAAGTTTTAATCTGTTATCTAAATAGCATTTAAAGCGTACGTCACTTAACAAAAAGAAAACCGCGATACAAATTTCTTTACAATTTGAATTTTAAATAGATTATTCGTATTAAGCTTGCGTTGTAATCACCAATTACCAACACCAATTAATTGTGCAACTTAGACACTTTGTTTTTATAAATATTATAATTTTGTATAGAACGTCGTTTTTTTTTCCTCGCATTCAAAGTGAAAAGTAGAGTGTTTAACGTGGGACTAAACAACCATAATGACGCTCGAACTATTACCCACCCTCGTTTCGCTCGGGTGGCTAAAACATCTCGTGTCATTATGGCTTGTTTTAGTCCCTTGTTGAACAATCTACTATTTTATGTATGCACACCGATTACTATGAGATTTATGTGATTTTTTTTAGTTCGATGCGGAATAGTTGCCAGTTTGTCCCATAAATTTTTTATATACTTTGATCCAGTAGTTTTCATTTAATGAACATTTTTGTATTATTTTAATTCAAACTTTTAACCGATAATATTATTTATGTAGTCCCATATTTCCGTCGTTTAAGAACCGTATTCAAAAATTCTTTTTGCATTGGGTTAAGTATAACGCACAGGTGGTCTCATATAAATTTCATGAGTGCTGGGACCTTGAACTTCGGTGGCACACCAGAGAACTCCTGAAATTCGAATGGGAAATAATTGCTTTTTTTAGCTAGATTTAGGACGATCCTGTGACAAGGTAAGCTACATTATGATGATCAAGGACGTGCTGGAATTACTTAGTTTTAAACTATGGAGGTAGAGGTCCTTAATTATATATACCTAGCGTGAATGTCTCGTTCATATTATTGAGAGTATTATGTCTGTCTTATGAAATAAAACTCAAAAACTATGGTTGAAGGCATGCTGGACTGGAAAAAAAATAAATCACTTAATAGAAGAAAAAGTGAATACAATTTTTAGAATAACCTAAACACTGAAACTTAAAAAATTAAGTTAATTTATATTCGCCCAACTCTAGATTCGTACAGTCAGCATCAAATTGATCTTGACAAACAAAGCACTCAAAATGATCATAATGCCTTGATTTTCCCCTCTTCCTGTTAACTAAATGTTCTGATATTTGGTACACACCTTTAGTTCGGACAATAACACAATTTAAATCAATAAAACAATTTGATTTGCTACCTAGGTTTAAGATCATTTTGAGACTTTGTAGTTATTTAGATATTTCTGTCGCTGACTTTACGATTCCACATTATTATATTATTATTATTTTTAATAAAACTTACTCATGCTCCGATCCATCTCTGTACTGAATTTCATGAAAATCAGTTTAGTATTTTAGGCGTTTCGCATTTATAATATGAAGAGCGGTTGCCGGTGTTTCCGCCGGAATGTCGAATATCGCGACCAAACATAGCCCATGTCCTTACCTAAGGTCTATTTCATCTCTGTACTGCTTAAGATGTGGAGAACAGCAATAAACTGAGAGTTACTTTAGCATTTGTAACACTTATAGTATGAATGCATCATGTTGCCTCTGAGAACGCTCTTATGGAGGCTGCACACTGGGTAAGCAAAATATGATATGATAAGCCGTCAACTTGCCTGAAGAAGAAGTACGGATCATAGAAAGTCTTTAAAAGTTGGTGCAACATGTTATTCTGTTTCATACATTCCTGTCAGACATCTTCTTTTCCAGTCAGTGTCTCGATTCAGTTAAATTACGTTTCCAAATTATTTCAAAACTTACAAATTTTTTACCAATATTAAAATTTCAAAATCTCATTTAAAACCAATCGAACAATGAGTGATTCGGAAGGAACTTCACGGAAACATAAATGTAAACGTAAATTTATAGTAACATCGAGTATCAAAAGCTTTTCACGTTTCTCATTTTAAGTGAATTGAATAGGAGGTAGAACACGACGGTATATCCGTCCAAATCCAATTGAGCAGTGCGACTGGGGAAGTACCTCCGCCCTACAGAATACCGCGGCCATAATAACCTCTTGTTGTGTTCCCGGTAATGAGTAAGGTAGCCAGAGCTCACTGGAGAGTTCTTATGCTGTCAGTGGGAAAACCTAAGTCTATTCCTGCTTTGTCTTCTACACTGCCGGCACAGAAACTCTCCGTGTTTACATGGTCCGCAGCACGAGTGTGACTCCCTTGGTGTTGCACACGTCCATAGGCCACGGTAACCACTTTCCATCAGGTGGACCGTGTGCTTGTCTGCCCAATCAGTCGTTTAATTATTTGTTTAAAATCACGAGTTTTGAAAACGTGGTGTACTAGGCCTTTTTCTTTTTTTTTATATTTTGATCGTTAAATTGACTGCACTCTGCCTAATGGTAAGCTGTAGTGCAGCCCAAAGAATAGTTGCCGCCGATATAAGATGCTGTCCCTAGAATGGCGGTGCCTAGACGCCTTTTCACGCAATAATTCATATATTTTATTTTGTTATGACAACCTCGCATATCTAACGGAAATCGTGGTTGACCAATACTAGATACCTACAGCTAAAAAAAACATGAAGACCACGACATTTTTAAACATATAGATACCAGATAAGCATACACGTTTTTAGATAAATTTTATTTAAATAGACTACAGAAGGTGAACCGTCAAATTATCTTTTTTTTATATGTGTCACCGCCAATTAGCTTAATGAGCCGTTCAATTAACTGCCTAGGCAGTTAACTGAACTTCGCATTCAATTACCGGCCTGAATGGTGTTCAGCCATTTAATTAAACGTCTAGGCAAAAAGCTTGAATCGATGACGTTGCCTAGCCATTTAATTAAACAGTTAGGAAAATGACTTATATAAGCATGGTTCTAAAAAAAAATTGCGCTGCTATCACAATAAATCTATATATATTTAACTTATATATATTTACAGGTGTAAGTATATGTATGTATGTAATTTTCTATCTTATTTCGATTAGCCTTACGATTGGCCAAAGCATTAGTCAGCCAGGTTATTAAATCACTACATAATATAAAATAAAGTCACTTTTTCTGTCCCTATTTCCCTTTGTATGCTTAAAAACAATGCTTATGCTTTATCTTTAAAACTACGCAACGGATTTCAATGCGGCTTTTTTTAATAGATAGAGTGATTCAAGAGGATGCTTTATATGTATAATACATGTTTAATATAGTAGAATGTGCAGCGGGAACGGGATCTGACGCCACGCGGGCGGAAAAATATTGGCGGTAAGAAGCTCGCCGGGTCAGCTAGTGATGTAATAAATGAGACAGCTGAATATCATTCAGGCAGTTAATTGAATGACGCCGTTTAGTTAACTGCCTAGGTAGTTAATTGGACGGCTGATTAAGCTAATTGGTGGCGACATATATAAAGGACACGTCAATTTGACTTCACCTCGCCTGATCGTAAGCTGAAGGCAAAGTCTCAGGAGAGAGGGCCACCATTATATACACGTACCATGTTAACAATGGTGGCACTTAGCTTGCCTCATCAAAAGAGGATTGTCGTCGCAGAATCTTATTTATTATCATGATATTTAAGACATCATCAAAACAGCATTAATCCTGGTTGCATCCGGCACTTATCCCTCACCCTTTTCCATGATTTAGTGTGATTGGCTTTTACGGAAGCAACTACCGTCTTACCTTCCATGCCTGCGCGTCCGAGAGCCTCATCCGCCAATCAAAAGGTGTACCGATTTGCAGGTGACATGAGCTTGGACACCAACTGCCCCGAGGATCTTAGATCAGTACATTGAAGATATTCGAACAACCAAATAGATTTTGATGCGGTTTTTTACCCGACTGCCAAATAGGGTTATATTTTTCGCGCGTATCTTATATATTTATGATTGTTATATTCTTTATTACCTGATTGATATTTTAAATGAAAGCTATTTTTCGCCTAATAGTTCTTGGGTACTTAAAATGTGAACAAAAGCTATATGCTAGATTTTGGGGGCCAAAATGTGTGTTGTCAAAAATATTTTCACTCATACTTATCGAGTAAGTTATCAAAATGATGGAAATTAGAAGGCGATTACAAAAATATATAAATGTTAAAATTAAGAGGATAAAATAAAACTAATTTTTAAAAATATAAAACCCGACCTATGCTGAAAAATTCGAAACAAGTTTGATAGCTGGCAGTAACCATTTGTAAATCATAAACAGGATAAAAATAAAGCGCCTGCTATCAAAATTGTTTCGATATTTTCAGCATCAGTCGGGTTTTTACTTTATTAAGTCTAGGTCAAACTTAAAAACTTTTGTACATTTGATTGCAATTGGTTGAGTAAAACCGAAGACATGACCAGAAATAGTATCATCAAGGATTTTAACCGATATTCACATCCTATGATATCTATTTAATTATTTATCATCCTAAAGTTCCAATTTAAATTAGATATACAATTCGTGTTTCAATTTCAAAGTGCACTGATGATTCAAGATCCGAAATGATATCATCACCCCTAAATTTGCCGTACAAAATTATGTGTGATGATGTCATAATGACCAGTTCTGACAACCATTTTGGAAGCAGTAGGGTTTGGGTCCCGGGACTTTGCGTAAATCTCGGGACTTTCGGGTCGAGACTCGAGACGAGACATGTTTGTCAAAATTCTTATGATTTGAAATGGGATTCAGTTCCTAAGAGAAGGGCCGGGATGGCGTATCACGCAATTTATTTGACAAAATGGTTGTTAAATTATGGATATAAATGTCAACTACTAGATCCTGCTGCTCCGCCCGCGTGGATGTCGATTTTCACGACTTTTAATAGTATCTTCAGTTCTACTCGACGAAATTAAATCTGACTACTTTACAATTTTATTATAGTTTAGAAAAAATATTAAAAATCGGATAGTTAGTAATAATTTTTGACGTTATCGATACCATGTTGGAAGGAGGCTGTTAATTACTAGGTTTCTCAAAATGTAATAAATCAATAACAAATATAATTTTGAAAATTGTCACACCGAAATATTTTATTCCTGCTACCCCTGTTAGCTAGCAGCGCTACCACAATAGAGGATTTTGTAAGACAAAACTTGAGCGTCTCATCCAAATGTAAATGTAAATGTTTATGCATGTAAATCACTTGTAATAATGGTCCAGGGCACCTGAACTAAGAATCTACGACAGAGATTCAATTAATTTGCGAGATTACGACAGTTGATGGATTAATTATATATTAAACTAGTTTTTGAACGCGGTTCAGCCCGCGTGGATGTTGGTTATCGCAACCAAACATAGCATATGTGCTTTCTCAGGGTCTAATCTAATCCTATAGGGCAGAGCGGGGTCAGATGATCATGTTTTGGTTCAAACCCGGGTAGGGAGAAGTTAAGGAAGAAAATAATCAGTTTTATCATTGTAGGAAGTTCTTTATTTATTCAGTAACATAATTCAATCAACTAATATATAAAATTCGTTAGTCATAGTATTAAATTTGGTATAACAATAAAAAAAGTCAAATGGCTCAATAGACCCCGCCTTAGGGGTCAGTTGAACCACCCAAAGTCTATTGAGCCAGTGTATTGTAACGTCTCAGAAACATCAATTAAAGACTAGCATCAGTCTTATATTGCTAACAGAAATATTCAAACATAACAAAAGTATTAAAAATCTATATCTCATTAAAAATACAGATAATAAAATTATAAAAAAGAATTATAACCCATAATTAGTAACTTTCACAGTTCATACAATCAATATTGCACATGAACCAGTGGTACACCTAACGTGAGCCCAATCACGACAGTCAGTGCACTGTATCCATTGCACTCCTGGAAGGCTATCTGAATAGGCTTCAACGCACACGAAACAGTAATAATCATCATCTTCAATGTCTGATAAGGATGTCACAAGCGTCTTTCTTTTCCCTACCTTTTTAATTTTCTTTGCAGGTTGTGACTCTTCATGCGACTCTGAGGAACTATTTAAAATAAGATTTCTTCTTAGACTTTGCTACGTTCTGACCAGGTTTACTGTTCCTTTTGCTCTGTTCTGCAGCGAGGGCCTCTTTCTCAGGTGTATCCGACAAAACAGTTCTCCTTTTCCCTTTTCTTTGTTTGTTTTCTGGGCCCTGCTTTATATTTGATGGTACATTCATAAGCATGCCCGCGTACATCCAATGGAGTTAGTCCATAATACCTGGAAGCAAGTTTGATAAGATAATCCTTTAAGATTATTTCTTCATTAACAGAAAAGACTTGGCGTACGTTTATATTATAATCTCCAAACACGTTAGAATCAGACAGACAACTATTGCGGATAGTTAATTTTTGCTATTGCAATTCTTTAGAGACATAATTAAGACATGAAAATACACTTACTTGACTGTTGCAGCAGAATAAACACGCGACTGAGACCAATAATAGCATACAGCGATGTTTTTTACTTTTGGCGCCAAATTATTAACAACGCACAGGTACGTTAGTACTATTAATTATTCTGTGGCACAGGCACGCTCTACTCTTCCGCCGGCTGGCGACTAAAGTCACAATTACTCGGTTACCTACCCCTTCCGCTTCGTCCCGCATACCAGGCTCCTGCTTATAGTGCTGCATTTGTATGCTATAGAGCATGGCTCAAGTGACCCCATGGCTCAAACGACCCCGCTCTGCCCTACCAAATTTCATCAAAATCGATTCAGTGGTTTAGGTGTGTAAGACGAACAAACAGATACACACATACACTTTCACATTTATAATATCCATTAGTATGTATTATGCTGTCTCGGGTCCCGGGAAGTCCTAGGAATGTGCTCGTAAGCTGTTTCGAGTCAGACTAACAGATTTTCTACTCATGACCTAGACATACACAAATCGATATATCAACTGGTTAAGTATGCAATGCGTTCCGAATCCATATAGTTTATGGTACAGATTTCTAGGTAAGTATTATGAATTTGTTCAACTGTTCTACATCCCATGAACCTCTCTAATAGAATTAAAAATCGTGTAAATAAAAAAAGCTTAATTAAAACTAAACTTGACTACTAAATTCAAGAATATTTATCATACTACTCAAATAAAACTTTTGTATTATTGAGTCTATAAGAAATAGACTGTGTTTGCAAATAAACTTAATAGCAAAACTCGTTGAATTTCTTAACGGAGTCTTCTCCACGTCCATAGGTTACGATATCCACTCTCCATCAGGTGGGCCATGTGCTTGTTTGCCACCATTGATAAACATAAAAGTGATATAAAAATCAGAGAGTGAGTTAGGAGCTTAGTGTAGTTTTACAGTGCAATCTACACTACTTGTCTTTAAAATACTTTTGCAAAGAAATTGGTGGTATTTGAATACAATATTTACAAAAATTGATATAATAATGTATATTACGCATTTCAGAAACCATAATATAACAAGATCTGCTTGGTTTGCTTATAACTTTTATCTGTATACAACTATACATAATAATCTACATAAAACTATGTAAAGACACTATTGCACAATCATTTTAAATATTGCTTAAACAATAAATTTGTAATACGCACATTATTAATTACCTCTCCATTAAGGCACGTTCAGTAGGATTGAAAGCCAAAAGGCCTAACGGCAGAGGTTCCTTAAGGCTACGTTCGGTAGGGCAGCTAAGGCCAGCGGGGTCCCAAAGACTGTCTAACTAAGACTCACGTAGCTCCCTGACAACGGAGGATGAAAGCAGTTGTGAATGCTTTTTTTTTGATACCCACCCCTCCGTAAACGGATGGGGAGGTTATGTCGACCCCGAACCGACTAAACCGCACGCCGTCTCTGGGTAATGCTAGGCCGAAGGTGAGGTTATGATGCGACATATCCCTCGCACCCCGGCTGACCCAGGGCCATACCTCTTGTCTGGCCCTCCTCGGGAGGCAGTTGTGAAGGCAATAGGATCCTCGTGAATGTAAAATTTACCCACCTGACCATTATATGGCACATAACTTAGTGCCCGCATGACGACAATACACAGGCAACCGTAATACGCGTGACCGAAAATCATAGTTTTTTTATACCACTTAGATGGCAGACAAGCACACGGCCCACCTTTTTTTATGACATATGAGGCAAACGAGCATACAGATCGCCTGATGATAAGCGATCATCGCCGCCCATGTACACCTGAAACACCAGAAGGGTTTTAGGTGCGTTATCGGCCTTTAAGGTGGGAGTTCGCTCTCTTCTTGAAGGTTTGAAGGTCGTATCGGTCCGGAAATACCGCAGGCGACAGTTCATTCCACAGTTTAGCTGTGCGAGGCAAGAAGTTTTTGGAGAAACGCACAGTTGAGGACTGCCAACCATCCAAGTGGGGACGATGAAAATGTTGTCGCGTAGGGCGATGGCGGAAAGATGCGGCAGGGATTAATCCGAACAATTCCTTAGAGCACTCCCCGTTGTACATGCTATATAAAATTAAAATGAAATGAATGAGAATGAAACTACATCTCTACGCAGCGCCAAGGGGTCAAGCCGATGGAAACCTGATGGAAAGTGGTTACCGTGGCCTATGGACGTGTGCAATACCAGGGCAGTCACACTCGTGCTGCCGACCCTGTTAGTGCAGAGAGTTTTTGTGCCGTCAGTGTAGAAGCTAAAGTAGGAAAAGCTTGGTGAAATGTGGGTGTTAATACAGCTCTGCCTACCCCTTCAGGGATTTATAGGCGTGAGTATATTGTATGAGGATCACCAATATTAGCTTAAAAGGATACCGCTGAACGACCCGGTAGGGGTTATCCTAGACATACCTATGTATGTCAATCAGATCAAAGGCATTAAAAAAGGATATTTAAGAATACCTATAACAATTGGGTATTTGACTGACTAGTCAAATTAGTTACTTTTTTTTAAACGTCAAAACGGTAAATTGTATGCAAAATTATAATGCGGATGAATTCCACGACGCATTTTAACTTTTAGTTTTAGTTAATTTTATTTAGTATTGTGTATATATAGTAACTTTATTAATTTAATTTAAATTTTGCCAATACCTACATTTGTAATATATGAAAAATTTATTTGTGACGACATAATATTCAATAGTCAAATTTCATTCAATTTTATAGGTACAGAACTTAAAATATAAATAATACTACTAAATTAAATTTAAAACTAGAAACTAAAACAAGCTAAACTAAATAACTGGAATATTTACATACATAATGCGTCGTGAAATTCCTCCGCATCATCACCAACCGGTAACGTTCCCAGAAGGCTGGCAGCATTGCCACGTTGAATGGCAATGCTTATCTTCTGTGCAAGATAATAACCAGCCTTCTGGTCACGCGTAGCGTCGATCAGTCGCTTTGCCAGATCTTTGTATAGAAAGCGGGCACTTGGACCCCATGTCCCCAACGTTTCAACCCCAAACGGCTCAAATACATAATCACCTGTTAAGTTACAGTATTTGCGCCGTTTGAGGTTTTCCGCAGATGCAGCAGCAGCACCAAATAATTTACTATTAAAGGTTGGGTGAATTATTAAATCAAATAATAACGATAAAATAAGAACTGATGCAACTGTTTTACTCTTTAACTGTTCTTAATTTAATAAGATCAGCTAAATAATTTATTTTAACTATAGAAAAAAAACCTAATTATTAAGTTGAAGCGAAAGCCACTTTCCAAGTTCGTAGCAGGTGGAAACATGTAGTTCTTACCTATCCCACTGGGAAAAAGACGTGACGTACGAGTATGAGGATACTGTATGTAAAAAATTAAAAAGGTGTAACCCCAGGTCCACTCCTCACCGTACTTTAAACTACTGTCAGTGATGCAGGTTTTTTTTCGTGCAAAAATCCCCCTGGTTTCACTCCTTCCGACCGCTTGGAGGGGGCAATTATGTTGGACTCGAACTGACTAGAACCGTACGATGTCTACGGTCTTTAAGGTTATAAGATTGCCTAAGAGTATACCTTCCCCTTTGACAGCTTCCAAGGCATAGTGATAGTTCAGATAGGTTCGATCCCCGCTCTATGCAAATATTTATATGCATGAATATGGGTATTTCCATTGGTCTAGTCGTGCTTCAGAGAGCACGTTAAACCGTCTGTCCCGGTTGCCATGCGAACATCTATGGCAGTCGTTACGGGTAGTTGGAACCCTTGAAATCAAACAACTGGTCTAGCTGCAAATGCTTCGATATCGCCTTTGGGTTGTGGACTTCAGATGGTAGTTACTTCACGGAAAATATCGAAGTTCAACCAAATCCATAGTTATACTGGTAAAGCAGACCCCAGACTCCAAGTTGAAAGCTTCGGATGCGACTGGGATTAACGCTAGGATGAAGAAGATGAAGAAGATATTCCTTCCACTCCGGTTGCCCAAAGGCCAATTCTGGTTTCGAAATATCCCCTTTGGGTTGTGGCCCCGGTAAGGTAGGTACCCCACCTATGTACCTATATTCTACGAGTTTGACCCCGGCTTGCGTGCCGACATACCTTACATACTAAGTATTTTTTTAAAGAGATAGGATACGACGTTATTTCCGTCCAATTGAGCAGTCCGACTGGGAAAGTACCTCCGCCCTACAGAATACCCCGGCCATAATAACCTCGTGCTGTGTTCCCAGCGGTGACTAAGATAGCCAGAGCTCACTGGAGAGTTTTTGTGCTGTCAGTAGGAAGACCTAAGGCTGGTCCTGCTTTTATCTTCTACACTGACACCACAGAAACTCTCTGTGTTTACAGGGTCGGCAGCACGAGTGTGACCCCCTGGTGTTGCACACATCCATAGGTCATAGTAATTACTTTCAAACAGGTGGACTGTGTGCTTGTCTGTCCCCTCAGTTGTATAAAAAAATACTCTTCACGTCTTACATACTTGGTATATCCAATCAGTACTCATTCGTTATACGTACGCCCGATGTTTCGGCTACTTTTCAGCAGCCAAATAGTGGTTGCAACAAAATTTGAAATGTAAGTTATTTCAAAGTACCCGAACTAAGTACGTATGATGAATTGTTGGTGTTACTATTAACGCAGAATGAGCTCACTCTGTCCATAAGTCTTGTATTTTTTGCTTTGTTTAGTTTTGACTAAAAGAGTGACAGAATCCCAGGCTGGTAGTACACTCGACAAAATCGATAGTATCCCACCTTTACATACAACTTTATATGAAAAAGTGAGACCGTGTCTCCTTTGTGGACTGTGCGTTCCGGCCATCTTCTCTATTTTTATTCTGCTTTAATTAAGGCATGAAATTTTTATTCGCCTCAATCAACCTACTCTTTCATAGGCATATACATTCTCGAGTTTATATATTCAAATGAATAATAGATAGTGAAAATAAGTTAAAATATGTAAATAAGTAATAAGGTATATTACAAGATCAAGTTCATGAAGACGTTTTTGGTAAGTTGAATGTTACGTGATGCCCAATTATGTAAGTAATAGTAACATAAACAAAACTAAATCATTATTTCAGAACGAATGAGCGCTCGTTAAAAAAAAGAAAGCATTGTAAAGCGTAGTATGTATCGATTTTCTTTTTAATTTATTAGTAGTGACATTTTTATTTTTTTAAATCTCTATTATATCTATAAGTTTACTTTTAAATCAAAGTTTTTAAATAGGAAAGTATTTAAAAATTGAGTAAGTACTAATTAATAAATAAATTAAAAAACCGATAGTGATAGATGCCGATTCTCTAAATAAATTAATCATCTTAAAAATTTGTTTATTTGAATTCTTAAACTACATTCTATCCGACATAATAATAAATAATAATAATAAAGACTAATGACTTTAATATAAGATAGTATTAAATTTGAATTTTGATGAACTTATACTTACTTTGTGGTTTACATCGTTTTGATAGATTTACAATTAAGTACCGATTTCTAATTTAGTGAGTTTTTTGTTTGAATAAAGTAAGCATCTTTATGCAGCATCTTTATCAGCAATTATTTATAAGTCTTTGTCTTTAGACTGAAAACAAGTCGAACAGTAGTGTGTTGAATTTGACACGAGAACGGTGGCTATCCGAAACGGATTTCTCCGGATCTGTCCTAGTTTCGACATCGACAATCTCGGCTACGGCTTACTTTCTGTCGCTGTGTAGTTTCTAATTTATTTCACAAGGACTTAAACTAGTATTTCATATTAGATGAGTCCGATCTAACATAACTAGAATTAATAAATTAATGGTAAATATGTCAAAGTATTTATTAGAAGTAGGTGGCTCGTGGGGTGGTCGAAATTCAGTAGCTACAATACTTATATCTTTATTTTTTGATAATAATGTCTAAGTTATTTATAAGATGTAAGGTAAAATGTAAGATACTTCACACTCTGTGCGAATGAGTGTTCATAAAATGTGTTTATTTTATTAATTTTCGCGCCTTTACAGATGACAGCTGACAGCAGTGAAGATTTTAAGAATTAAGAAATCGTAAGTAAGTTTATCTATGTAACCAAATTAATTAATTATAATAGTTCTTGTTAACCTGTCAGACCTGTCTAGAAGAAAACATATTACGTTACTTACTACAATTAAAAGTCATGACTGATAAAAATTGAGAACATTTTATTTGAATATCGAATGTCATCGAAACTTTCAACGCAATTGTGGGTATTTTTGTGAATGTTTCGATGACATTCTAAATTAAAGCAAATTCTTTTATCTGTTTGAATTCTAATTGTTTGTTAATCAGAAATACTAACCTGAATTCAAATGTTCAGAATTCTATTCTGACTGTTTGTAAATTTTCAATTCAAGCTAATACCTACTTAAGCCAAATTTCTTATTCGCACAAGATAATTTTTAATTTTCAGACCTTTGATCAAGTAATTCCATAAGGTTTCTGCTTTTTTTGAAGCACTGAAAGCAAAACAGACATTAAATCCAGGTTTAACCCTCAATTATTTGTTTTCTTATAGGGCGAAGGACCCAATGTTCGACACTGACCCAATAGTCGACATTTTTGAAATAAACATTTTTTGTAAGAAAAGTAACTATCTGGTTTGCTTGATTATTTACATAAGGGACATACAATTATACATGTTCAAAATTTCGCAGCATGGTCGTGAATAAATATTGAATTGGCCCCAGTATCTTTCTTAAGATTTTTGGGTAATGGTAGTGATTTTTAAAAGGTGTGAGTTTTTTATTTTTTATTTGTTAATAATGATTATCACTATTTTTAATATGGATGTTTTAAATATGTAACTTGTTGACCTACGTAGACCATTGCCGTATTTTTAAGGCTAGATTTTCTATTAGTTGCAAGCGATTGCCGACTATTGGTGGTGCCGACCATGTGTATGTACAATAATTGTATTTTAAAGAAAAAATATGTTCGTTTTTAATAGATTTTATCTGCTAAAGTTCATGTCTAAATTTTGCTTTAACAGGTAAAAAAGGACGCAATGACTATTCTTTAAAGAATATGTGTAATGTTGTAGAGCAGTTTGATTTGTCCTTACAGTGTCTACCATTGGCGCTTTTGCCTTATTTACCTCCATGGGCATTCATGGGCGTGCATTTAATATTAATATTCTGTGAGTGCAATGTATATAATCGAAATACCTTAGAGCTGTACTGTTCTGAAGCTTTGCAATAAACATTTTTTGTTTTTTTTATTCCTTACAATTACTAAACATTAATATCTAAGCATGACTCAACTCAGCTCTTTGTGCTAGGTACCAGTGGGAAGACCAAAGGCTTGTCCTGCCTTTTCTTCAGCACCAACGGCACAGAAACTCTATTCTTCCCTGACTTGACATGACTTCCCTGGTGTTGCACACGTCTATACGCCACGGTAACCACTTTCCATCAGGTGGGCCGTGTGCTTGTCTGCCACCTGAGTGGAATAAAAGAAACCGTCGAGTCTCTCGAGACTACATTTTGGTGGGAAATCTATGTTTTTACTGAAAAACCCTTGTTATTTAAGCTACACACAAATCACACCCTAACTTTATTTATTACCGTCGGCTTGCCACCTTTCTCATAGTTTTATGATAAAGTTCAACTTCTTCTGAATGGCCTCTGCAGCAAATCGCCACTTATGGTAAAGTTAATCATCATAAGTATGTGTGGTCCGAATCAACCCATTACCAAAAGTTCTTGGGCTATTTGAACGGCGCGGCGGTGCGTAAGGACACTAAGGACTCATTTAAGAAGAGCTCTTGGGAAATTCATACCGCGGTTCGAACTGCGCCATACATATAATCACGCCTTTATCCCCGGAGGGTTAGGCAGAGGTGAATTAACACCCACATTTCACCAATCTGTATTGGGTCCCACGTAACAGAGGGTGAGCCTATTGCCGTATTCCGGGCACTGTTGTTGACTCGAGCCGTGCATCTGAGGCTGAGTCTGGACTGTACATATCTGTCTGATGTTAAAGTTAATCAGCCCTATCCCTTAGTCGCCTTGTACGACACCACATGGGAAGAGAAGGGTCGGCCCAAATTCTACTTTGCCGGGAACCACACGGCAAACTTTGCCGGGGACCACCCGGCAAACATTGTCGGGAACAAACCGCTCACGATGCTATAACGACTAAGGACCCGTTCAAATGTGGGATGGTAGACTAATATTTAGTGAACACATATATCTGCTTACCACTTTATCGATAACTCAATGTGTATGTATGTGTCGCCGCCAATTAACTTAATCAGCCGTTCAATTAACTGCCTAGGCAGTTAACTAAACGGTGCCATTCAATTAACGGCCTGAATGGTGTTCAGCCATTTAATTAAACGGCATTTGATTAAACAGTTAAAAAAATGACTTATTTCTGCATGGTTATAAAAAAATTACCACGAAGGCTTAATGCGGGAGCGGACCTAACCTAACCAAGTCGGATTACGTAGCTATCACAATAAACCTATCGCTATTTTTCTGTGAATACACCTCTGTCTACCCCCTCGGGGATATACAGGTGTAAGTATATGTATTTATGTATGTAATTTTCTATCTTGTTTCGAGGTAGTGCCCCATCTTACGATTGGCTAAGCATTAGCCAGACGGCTGCATATCATTCAGGCCGTTAATTGAATGGCACCGTTTAGTTAACTGCCTAGGCAGTTAATTGGACGGCTGATTAATCGAGTTGGCGGCGAAATATATATACTTTGGCCCATTTAAATGCATAAAGTATGCAGTGTACACCACATAAACTAAGTTTACGATTAAAGCGTAGTATTCTACTTACAAATTCAGGTCACGTAAATATCCGTTTATCTGCTATCTGCAGCTCCCATTACATATAACAGTGGAGGTTATGGAATATTTCGACGCTGCTAAGGCTGCTTGTCCACCAGAAATTTGCTAGGATGATATTTTTATAGGTGATAGGACACGACGAATTGAGCAGTCCGACTAGGGAAGTACCTCGTATTGTGTTCTCGGCGGTTAGTAGGGTAGCCAGAAATCACTGGAGAGTTTTTGTGCTGTCAGTAGGAAGTCCTTGGGCTTGTCCTGCTTTATATTCTACACTGACGGCACAGAAACTCTCTGTTCTTAGAGAATCGACAGCGCTTGTGTGACACCCCTGATGTTGCATACGTATGGACGCAGGTGATCACCGGTTACTCGTGTTTCGGGTATTTCTTGCGTCAAATACGACAAGAGCCAACGTCCGAGCGCCATCACTGTGACGCGAGTGTGGGTTTGGGGCTGCACACGCTCACCGAGTGCCCTGCGTGGGGAACGCCGATGTGGGAGCTAGTGGCGGCCCTGGGAGTGAGAGTTCTCTAGCTCGCTACTTTGTTCACGGCGATGGCTATAGTCACAGCCCGCGAGTGCGTCGGCTAACACCTTCTCCTTCTGTGAGCAAGTAATGCTCGAGAAGGAGGCTGTGGGGTAGGACCGGAGAGTCTGCATGGCCCGCGACGAGGCAACTGGGGCGTCAGAGGTCGCATTGCTTTTTCTTCGAGCTATGTTGATAACTTTAGTTCTTTATCGGATGACGTCATTGCGAATTTAATTCTTTATAGAAACGCCAAGCTTATCTCCATAACCCCACTGGCAGTGTAGATATCACTATGGCGTTAATAATTAGTAGAAAGGCATTTTTCCTGTAATTATGAATTTATGTATCATAAAGTTTATTTGTAATGATGCAACGTCAAGTATTTTTTTTTAAAGTATAAAGGTCGTTATGTCCACGGTAACTACTTTCCATCAGGTGGGCCGTGTGCTTGTCTGTTACTTAAATTGTATAAAAAAAAATGTAAAAGCTAAGCTTTGACCGTTTTCACTGATAGCCATGGAAAGTAGCGAATAAGATGTGCAATTAAGAAGCGGGTTCAAATCTGATTCAAATGATCAGAATTCAAATCGATTGTTTTTAAATTTTCAATTCACGCTGTAAATTTATGAAAGCGGGCTTACTGTAGATATTCTGCTCTTCTTATAGCTACACCATTCGCAGCCATCCACAGCAAGCATCTATATCACGCATCCTTCTATAGAAAAAAAGCATAGCTTACTTGAATACATTTGCACCGGTGCTATACTATGTGGCCCAATGAATATGAATGATTAATCGAAACGCATCTTCTCATCATCATCAGCACTTTTTATTTTATTTATTTATTTACTAGCTGTTGCCCGCGGCTCCGCCCGCGTGTATGAGTTGCTTAGTGTTGAGTCAACGCTATTTTTCTAAAATAAAAGTAGCCTAAGTTACTCCTTGTTTCATTAGCTACCTACCAATTAAAGTCCCGTCAATATCGGTCCAGCCATTTCAAAGATTAGCGATACAAACAGACAGACAGACAGACAAAAATTATAAAAAATGTTATTTTGATGTATCGTATGTGCTTAATCCATCATTTTATTATTTCATAAAGATACATATTGATTATTTGAACTAATATTTACATAACAATGGTTTTAAAACTACATTTCTAAATAATTACACACTAATAAAAAGAAAACTAAAAGTTAAAATGTATCGTATTATATTCATATGCATGTAGTAAAAAACGGTTATTTCAATATTACAAACAGACACTCCAATTTTATGTATAGAAGATGTATAAATGTATAGATATATAGATTTACTCTTGAAGCAGCAAGTATAGCAACGTAGCATAGTACATCTCTGGTAGGAAAGCAGTCTGGATTTTCACGGTTCGAGGTTCCACGGACGCAGACGTAGACACGGACGCATTTATAATACAAACTTGTCTGCAGTATCATGGACGAGCATTTTTCCACAGTGCAAAGTCATGAAAATCGCGGATCGTAAAAAGTGGTCCTTACGATAAATTTAACTTACTGTGTACTAAACGCTGCCTTATATTAAAAATCAACTTATTTTGTCCATATTTTGTTTAACTAGTAACTACACCACATCAATTCACAAAACAACACATCAATTATTTTAATCAAACATGGGCCCCGAAATTTATTTAATTCTTACAAAAATTGTCTATCCTGACATAAATTCAATTCAAATCAATTCTTATTAAATGGATTCTGTGGACATATTCTGTGGACACCTTGGATATAGTACCTTGTCATTGTATATTGTTATTATGCTATAGAGGCTTGTCGTTAGCAATATTGATACAAATTGTTGTTATTAAAATTCGTTATTAGTCTGCAAGACTTCTTCAAAAGTAAATAAATAAATATTAATTAGTTAAAGAATCATAATATATATTATAAACTTTCCATACAACCGTTCTTTGTCTGTATTACCCTCTCAATAGTGAAATTTCCAAAAAAAACCGTCTTTAATGGATGCTCTATAGAAGTAGTGTGCTAATCGTAGGGCAAGTGGGTAGGATCTACGTTAATGAATCAATCAGTAGTAGTAATTTTATATGCATAGATTAAAATATAATTCATATCCATCTCGAATTTCACTGAAATCCATCCAGCCATTTAAGCTTGAAGAGTCATAAACATACTAATTTCGCAACACACACGCGTACGCGTAAATCCACAAACTTTCGCATTTAAATCAGCCCTCCTTGACAAGTGAAAAAATTCGTAGGTATTGTAGAATAGAATGATAAATTATAGGACTGGCACATATTTTCTTCTTCATCTTAAGGCGCCCACTCACTAACAGTTTACCGGACGACGGCCGGACGATATAAATCTGTCAGTTAATCGCAATAACCCACACACTCACAGTTTCGTTAACGATTTTGGACTGACGACTAATACGATCCGATAGTGTGTGGCCGCCGAACGATTCCGGACAGTTCTAAGCCGGACAGTCTTAGGCCGTCAGGGCGAACGAGCACAACGGTCCTGTCGATCGACGTTTCGTGTCAGTTTTTACTAAGATTTTATTCATTTTTTGTACATACTCGTCTATATTTCTTATGCACATAGTCGATAAGGTTCAAAATAGCTAACACCTACTTCCCACAATGATTAGCACGTACTTATATAAGAATAACGTAGTGCAAGCTATTTTCAACCTTATTGACATCACAACAAATTTAGTTTTTTTTCTTATATTCGTGATCAGCAGCATTTATTTATGCGAAAAAACATGTAATTAAGAAAATGTCAATAAGGTCGAAAATCGCTTGCACTGTTTCGTACTCTCTATGTAACTGATATTAGACCATTACCGGCAGGCGATCGTACGACCTAAAACTGACGACTCACAACTGCTAGTGTGTGGTTGCAAAACTGACAACAGGGAATTGCCGGCGGGCCAAAATCGCTTTAGTGTGTGGGCGCTATCGGCTAAGGACTGCAGGTCGCCGGACAGATCAGGAACTGCAGGCGGACTGCAGGCGGACTGTTAGTGAGTGGGCGCCTTTACTTTACAAATTTATTCTTACATGCATTCTTGACTAAATATTGACATTAATAGACATTTTATTTTCATTCTAATTATTTTAATGTAATAGTTACATTCTTAATGATTAAATATGTAACATTTTAAATTCCATTAAATAATAGTAGTTTATGATACTGTTGCATAATAAGGGTTCTTATAACACGAGTGTGTTTTAAAAAAACGAGCCGTAGGCGAGTTTTTTTATATTATCACACGAGTGTTATAAGACCAAGTTATGCACAGTGTCATACACTACTTTATCTACTCTCATACTATAATACATAAACTAATTTATTTTACAAACAAAATTTAAATGTAAATGTTCTCGTCAAGGCGCAAACATCGATTGCGCATGCGTGTTTCTTTTTTTTTTCTTCGAATCTGCGGATTCTTTTTTAAAGTAGTGGTTCAGTCCAGATGGAGGTTGTATAGGTGTATCGTTATGATTAAAAAGTTATTTTATGATATAGGTGTCCATACAAGACCTGTATCGTAATAAAACTTTTTTTTTTGATCTGTGCGTAATGTTCGTCATAAGAGTTTTGATGTCAATTTTATAATCTGTGTATTATAGTATCAGAGTAGATAAATAAATAAATTTAACTTTGCATGCAGAGAATCTGAGAAACATGTCCGACATTATTTGATTTTGTAACAACACTTTAAAATACCGTGTTTCGAGCAATAAATGATTTACTTACTTAATCCCAGTCGCATCCGAAGCTATCAACTTGGAGCCTGGGGTCCGCTTTTACCAGTCCAGCTACGGTTTTGGCTAAACTTCAACATTTTCCATGAAGTGACTGCCATCTGACCTCCACAACCCAAAGGCGATATTAAAGCATTGCAGTTGGACCAGTTGTTGGACTTTTGAGGACTCCAACTACCCGTAACGACTGCCATAGATGTTTGTATGGTAACCGGGACCGACGGCTTAACGTGCTCTCCGAGGCACGACCAGGCCTAAGAAAATACCCATATTCATGCATACAAATATTTGCACTGAGCGGGGATCGAAGGCACGCTTCCTGCGTTCACTACCGCTACGCCACGGACGCTGGGACCGACACATATTTTAACGTTGCAAAAATTATTAAGGGTATGAATTTACGAATGAATTGGAACCCAGATGTTACTCGTAACACCGTCGAAATCTAAGCGGTAATGAAGTAAGCCTTACTCACAATCAGAGGTTCCTGATCCAAATCTTGGCCATAGCACAATATGTACTAGTCATTTCGCTTACTAGTCCTAAATCGCATTCACAACTAGTATCAATTAGGTATTCAATCAATTTTATTATAGCCTGTTGCACTCTACTGCATAGATCCTAATGTGCGCCTTCTGCACTCAGTCTGTCCCAATTATTGAAGTGAAAACTTCTTGATGGGTGTAAAATGGTAAGGAAGCGTCAGAATTAGTTGACCTTTGAACCGTAACCGACGACTGACGTCATACGACTTGGTACAGACTGTCTATTTTGCAATTTACAATAGATAGCGTCGTAGCTTAAACGGTAAGCACTTCGACTCTAAGTCCTTATAGTTTCAGATAGTATCGGGTTCAAACCACCTGGCCTTCAGGGGGTTTTCGTGATTGTTTTTCTTATTATAATTTATTACTTTTGGTGATTATTTTTTCTTTTTGTAATTTATTAATTTTTATGATTATTTTTTCTATCTGTAATTTATTATTTTTTGAGATTATTTTTTCTTTTCATAATTTATTAATTTCTTCTGACACAAAATTAGCAGAAAATAAGTGATAGGCTCTATGATTAGCGCTATATTATAGGTATGGTATGGTATGTTCTTTTTTATCTTTTTCTATGTATATAACGAAGAAAGAAAAAAAGAAAATGTTTTCAATTCTACCGGCACTCCCAGAGTGCAACCCGTCTTTTTTTTTAGGTCATCAGTCAAGCTACCTGGCCTTCAACGGCCATCGGTACTTTGATGTACCTTTTTACTTACTGCCAGCAGGGGACGCCGCGACCGGACGGGTGAACTGCCCTTCGGTGTGGGCCATTACACCCATTTCCCCTATTTATCCTGTAACGGATAGGAGTGTCCGCAATCACGACGTTTCGTCAAACCTACCTGTTTCCTTGCAAAAACTTATGATCTGTTCCACCCTCAGATTGGAAATGACTTCCAGATCCAGTTCATCCGTTCCCATGATCTCCTATCTATTCAGCGAGTACATGGGACATTCGGCCAGCAGGTGGATGCTGGTTTCCTCAGCAACGGATATAGGCTACCTTTTATCTCGAAAAGGGGGGTAGAAGGGGGGCGGACTAGGGCCTTGGTATGAAAGTTTGTCATTTTTGAAGATTTCTTGATGAATTTTGGTACAGAGATAGTTTAGAGAAATGAACTGGACATAAGCTACCTTTAATCGCGAAAAGGGGGGAAGAAGGGGGACTAGGGCCTTGGGATGAAAGTTTGTCATTTTTGAAGATTTCCTGATGAAATTTGGTACAGAGATAGTTCAGAGCTTGGGAACGGACATAGGCTACCTTTTATCGCGAAAAGGGGGGTAGAAGGGGGAACTAGGGCCTTGGGATGAAAGTTTGTCTTTTTTGAAGATATCCTGATGAAATTTGGTACGGATATAGATTAAAGCTTGGAAACGAACATAGGATACCTTTTGTCGCAAGAGACGAAGATAAGGGGGGGGGGGGGGGGGGGGGGAGGTTATAGGGAATGAAAGCTTGCCAGTTTTGAAGACATCCTGATGATATATTTGGTACAGAGATGGATTGAAGCTTGGGAACGAACGTAGGCTACCTATTGACGCGAAAATGGAGGCATAGGGGAAGGGGGGATAATAAGGTATAAAAGTTTGACAGTTTTGAAGATATCCTGATGAAATTTGGTACAGGGATTAATTAGAGCTTGGTAACGGACATATGCTACCTTTTATCGCGAGTAATGTATTAAAGGAGGGGGGGGGGGGGGGATAAGGACTGTATAGTTAGTATGAAATTTTGTCATTTTTGATGATATCCTGGTGAAATTTGGTACAGAGATGGATTAGAGCTCGAAAATGGACATAGGATATCTTTTATTGCGAAAAAGGGAGTTTAAGGGGTGGAATAGGGCAAGGGTATGTAAGTTTGACAATTTTGAAGATATCTAGATGAATTCAATGAAATTTTGAAGCATTTACTATGCTAACTATTCAAATCGATTAAGATAGGAAAAAGTGAATCGCTCAGGTGGGACTCGAACCCACGGTCTTTCCCTTACAGAGGAAATGCTCTGACCACTGAGCCACCGAGCCACACATGAAGCTATCCAAATTCTCCTATACTACCGTCTTAGGTTGCCAGTGGGAGCCATCTACCGACATTCATACGAAATATCGGAAACAATGAATGATGTTGCAATCATTTTTAAACATTGTTTTTCGATGACTCCGCCCAAATAAGTAAGGAAAGGGAAGGGGGAGGGGTAAAGGGGGAAGGGAAATAGTGCTATGGGATTAAAGTTTCTAATTTTTCATTGGCACAAAAAAGGGGGTGAATATGACATAAATAGTAAGAATTTCTTTTAAGATGTCCTCATGAAATTTGGTACAAAGGTGAATTAGAGCTTCGGAACGGACATAGTCAAGTAGCGAACCATATATAGAAGCGAGTGGAGAGGCGAGTAGAGATTGTTATAGGGACGAGTGGATAGGCGTGTAAAGATCGAAAGTCGAGTAGCCTCAACTACAGGGGCGGGTAGATATGCGACTAGAGAGCCAGTGGAGAGGCGAGTATATAATCAAATAGAATGCAGTAAAGGGTTGAGTAGAGAGGCGAACAGGGAGGCGAGTGGAAATATGAATGTAGTTTTTTTTTTTTTTTTTTTACGTGCGGGAAATCCCCACGGATACCCACCCCTCCGGAGCCGGAGAGGTAGGTTATGTCGGACTCGAACCGACTAAACCGCACGCCGTCTGTGGGTCGATGTGCTAGGCCGGAGGTGAGGTTGTCTTTTGACATATCCCTCGCACCCCGGCTGACCCAGGGCCATTCCTCTCGGTCTGGCCCTCCTCGGGAGCGGGGACCACGCGGTCCCCGACTCACCCCCGGTATGGGGGCGGCGCGCCGATGCGCGCCGCCGCCGTGGCCTGCTTCTGCTAGGGTGACGAGCGGCTCCACCCGTCACCCTCAGGCCCGCGCTCATGGGGGGCGGAGGTCGGTTTGCGCCCTCCGACGCCCGAGCCGCCTTCGAACGCGGCCAGCGATGTCCGCGAGTCTTTCTCGCTCGCTGCGCCGCGCCCGCTCTGCTGTCTCCTTCACGAGCATGACCTGCTCGCAGAAGGAGGCGCTGGCCGCCCACGCATCCGCGCAGCGGACCATCGCCGCGAGCAGGGTGGAGAGCGTGAGCACTCTCACCCCCAGGGCCGTCACAAGCTCCCGCCTCGGCGCTTCAAACGCCGTACACTCGGTGAGCGTGTGCAGCCCCGAGTCCACGCTCGCGTCGCAGTGATGGCACTCGGGCGTTGGCTCTATGCCCATCAGATGCAGGTACCGCCCGAAGTTACCGTGTCCGGTAATGACCTGCGTCTGACGGTACGAGAGGCTACCGTGTGGCCTCTCTAGCCACTCCCCCATGATGGGTCTTACCACCGCAATCACGGCGTGCCCTATATGAATGTAGTGGCGAGTAGAGATCGAATAGAGAGTTGAGTAGAGGTGCGAGTAGTAATTAGACATTTATTTTAATAGTAATGAATTATTTAAAAATTTAGTTTCTCAATGAAATAAGAATGGATATAGAAATTCGGAAACAGTCGACACCTTTACATACAAATTTATAGAAAAATGGGAAAGTGTATTTCTGTGTCTGTTTATTTGTCCGTCTTTCACGTCGAAACCACTGAACCGATTTCGATGAAATTTGGTATAGTGGTAGATTAGACCACGATAACCGACATCCATGCGGGCGGAACCGCGGGCAAAAGCTAGTGTATGTATATTTAGATACGTTACACCTTTATTACAACTTCATTTTGAAAAAGTATATATTATGTCCTTTTATTTATCTATGTTATTAAGGGTGTAATTATAGAGTGGTCGTTTCTGTATATAGAAGATATTTAAAAAAAAACTTACTTTAATCCATACTAATATTATAAATGCGAAAGTTACTCTGTCTGTCTGTCTGTATGTTACGCTTTCACGCCTAAACCACTGAACCGATCTTGATGAAATTTGGTATAGGTGTAGATTAGACCTTGAGAAAGAACATAGGCTATGTTTGGTCGCGATAACCGACATACACGCGGGCGGAGCCGCGGGCAAAAGCTAGTATGTTATTTATTGAACGAATTTTGACGAGGTGGTTGTTGTTTGAAAGGTCGTATACAGCCTTAAAATCTTAAGTTTGTTTCAGTAGAACCGGATATATTTATTAGGAGATATATTGCGATAGCTGACATTCACACGGGTGGAGCCGTGGGCGGAAGGCAAGTAGGTACTTGATGAGTATACACTTTTTCATATAAAGTTGGTGTAATGTCCACTCTTCTGCTTCATCCTAGCGGTAATCCCAGTCGCATTTGAAGCTTTTATCTTGGAGCCTGGGGTCCGCCTTACTAGCGGACTTCGCATTTGGCATATTTTTTAAAGAAGGTACGACGGTATTTCCTCCGAAATGAGCAGTCTGATTGGGGCAGTACCTCCGCCCTACAGAATACCGCGGCCATAATAATCTCATGTTGTGTTCACGGTGGTGAGTAGGGTAGCCATAGCTCACTGGAGAGTTTTTGTGCTGTCAGTGGGAAAACCAAAAGCTATTCCTGCTTTGTCGTCTATACTGACGGCACAGAAACTCTTTGTGTTTACAGGTCGAGTGTGACTCACCTGGTGTTGCACAACTTCATAGGCCACGATAACCACTTTCTATCAGGTGGGCCGTGTGTTTGATTGCCACCTCAGTTTTATTAAAAAAAATCTAGTTGTTACTCAGATTAGCACGTTCAAACAAACAAAGTCTTTAGCTTTATCATATTAAAGTATAGATGTTAGTACAATGTACATAATCAAATATCTCAGATAATAAAATAAAAAAAAGATCTTTATCATCATCATCATCATCATCACGCTATATTAGTCCACTGCTGGACATAGCCCTCCTCGCAAAGATCTTTATACTTTTTTCAATTAAAATGGTTGTCAAATTTGGTCCAGCTATTTTGAAGATTAGCCGGGACAAGAGTTGTGCTCTTGTCGGTGTAGTAATTTCACTTTTCACTCTCCTCCGCCAATTCTCTGACCTCCTGATACGACGCGACTTGTATATAAATACTCAATACTCAATACATTTATTGTTTTACATAATGTGATACAGATGTCATTTTAATATTATTAACTTACGATTATGGACCCTGTCGGACACAGCACTATGTTTGGAGGAAGGGAGAATTTTCTGTTGTAAACAGTTCGTTTCTTTAATTTAATTTTAGATATTATTATTATATATCTACTTCTTTTTTAATAGTTAACTTGCTAACCCGCCTCAGCTTATCATTATTATTTTGCTTGTAGTATTAAATTTGTTGTTATAGCGACAACAGAAATACATAATCTGTGAACATTTCAACTGTCTATAGCTATTACGGTTCTTGAGATACAGCCTGGTGACAGACGAACGGAGGGACGGACAGCGAAGTCTTAGTAATAGGGACCCGTTTTTACCCTTTGGGTACAGAACCCTAAATATAGTTATCGAAATCGATTCGCTATTCAATTTATATTATGAATTAAAACAATCTTCATTTTCTTCCATACTCGTATTGTTTGATCTGTGATGATCTGAGTAAATGATTTGATAACTGTTTTTGAGTATTTAATAAAATACTATTTAACAATAATGGCGTTCGAATAAAGGCAATATTAATAACAAACTATTTTTCTATATCAATAGTATCTATTTTTAGCGCTTTTCCCTGTTATTTGAAATTTTAAGTACCTAATGTCAATGATTGCATGTCACGCTTTTATTACTTGTCTAATTAACACATCATTTTAGATAAGAATATGTAGTACATAACATAACATTATTGTAACACCTGAGTTGTAACATCACTACAACATCATCAACATCACACATAGTACCTATAAAACAAAGTCGCTTTCTCTGTCCCTATATCCCTTTGTATGCTTAAATATTAAATATTTAAAACTACGCAACGGATTTTGATGCGGTTTTTTTTTAATAGACAGAGTGATTGAAGAGGAAGGTTTATATGTATAATACATGCTTAATATAGTATAGGGTGCAGCGGGAACGGGATCTGACACCACGCGGGCGGAACAAAATTGGCCGGGTCAGCTAGTATTCATGCAAATGAATAAATTTGATTTGATTTTATATCCACCCATATCAATCATGCAGATACATATTGGTTATACATAATCTTACTTTAAATTTCGTTGACACATACTTGCATATTCTTCTCCTTTCTCTGTGCCATAAACGTTTGACCTTTCCTTTTATGATATTTTATTTTAAAGTAGGTGAAGACCGTTAGTATCAGATCAGCTCCTCTAGACAAGTGGCAGTTCGCTAGCCGGCGTTTGGTGGAATAGAATGACGAATGTATGGGATTTGACGTAAATGACAGTCGTTAACGCATGCCAAATACGTCAAATCCTGTATATTCGTCATTCTACTCTATCAAACGCCCTGCCCCTCTAGACAAGTGGCAATTCGCTAGCCGGCGTTTGGTGGAATAGAATGACGAATGTATGGGATTTGACGTCAATGACAGTCGTTAACGCATGTCAAATACGTCAAATCCCATACATTCGTCATTCTACTCTATCAAACGCCCTGCCCCTCTAAACAAGTGGCAATTCGCTAGCCGGCGTTTGGTGGAATAGAATGACGAATGTATGGGATTTGACGTCAATGACAGTCGTTAACGCATGTCTAATACGTCAAATCCTATACATTCGTCATTCTACTCTATCAAACGCCCTGCCCCTCTAGACAAGTGGCAATTCGTTAGCCGGTGTTTGGTGGAATAGAATGACGAATGTATAGGATTTGACGTAAATGACAGTCGTTAACGCATGCCAAATACGTCAAATCCTATACAATCGTCATTCTATTCCATCAAACGCCGGTTAGCGAATTGCCACTTGTCTAGAGGGGCTGCTAGCGAATTGCCACTTGTCTAGAGAGGCAGGACCCCGATTCTCCTAATTTTATGACATAACAACACCACTGTCATACCGCTGACATTGTATAAAATGTCATTAAATTTTAGACTTTATTCTGAAGTGTTTAAGGTCCAAAATTAAAAGAGAAAGAGTTTATAACATTTTTCATTCACTGTACAAGATTATTAATTTTAGACTTTAACTGTATTAGTGTAAAGTCTAAAGTTAAATGGCATTGGTTACAGTGTCTGTCGTATATACCGCAGTGGTTATGTCATGAAAATGAAAATAGCTGAATCAGGGGATCAGAGTGTAGCCAAATACTGAAAATGAAAGACAACATTGGTATTCTCCGCTTCCTATTGACTGATCTATTATTTATTTATTTCTATTGTTTCACTATTAATTTAATAATAACAAATTATGTCTTAATCAATCAATCAATTAGCCCACTGCAGTCCATAGGCCTCTCCCAATGCGCGTCATACGATCCTCCGCCTTCCGCATCCAGTCCGTCCCCGCCACCTTTTTCAGGTCATCGGTACATCTGGCCAGGGGATGACCTAGATAATACATACAAAAACGAAATAGAAAAGGCGGGGGGGAGACTGCAACTTTAGGTATCAAAAAATCCCTCCCTATCGACCTCTACTGGTACCGTGCCCAGGGGGCTGGCAGTATTACGACGCTGAATAGCGATACTAATTCTTTGAGCGAGGTAAAGGCCAGCCCTATGGTTACGGGAAGAGTCGATAACATAGTCACTTCGCTATTTCTACTTTGTGACTGATTGCTCTGACAATTGGTACACACCTTTAGTACTAACGGTAATACAATTTAAATCACTGAAATATTTTGAGTTGACTCCGACAGCCTCCGTGGCGTAACGGTAGTGAACGCGGCCGTTGCGCAGGAGGCGCAGGTTCGATCCCCGCTCTGTGCAAATATTTGTATGCATGAATATGAGTATTTGCATTGGTCTGGTCGTAAAGCCGTTGGTCCCGGTTGTCATACAAACATTTATGGCAGTCGTTACGGGTAGTTGGAGCCCTCAAAAATCCAACAACTGGTCTAGCTGCAATGCTTCGATATCGCCTCTGGGTTGTGGAGGTCAGATGGCAGTCGCTTCACGGAAAATATCGAAGTTTGGCCAAATCCGCAGTTAGACTGGTAAAAAGCGGACCCCAGACTCCAAGTTGAAAAGCTTCGGATGTGACTGAAATTAACGCTCGGATGAAGAAGAGTTTAACTTGACTCAAAATGAATGGGGTTAAGATCATTTTGAATACTTTACTAGTTTGTATGTGATGCTGACAGACCTACCGTGTATGTACATATTCAAGCCGTACACGGGTTGTTATTTTATCATTAAGTAGATACATATAAATATTTCAATTTTAATTACATATAAATTTAAGGTGTATAGATTTTTCGACAAGCTGACCATATTGACACAAAGGCATTCTAAAACCTGCTTATTCAAACCTACTTATATTTTAAACGCAAAAGTTTGTAAGTATGTGTGAATGGATGAATGTTAAGTAACTCTTTCACGTCAAAACTACTGAATGGATTTTAATGAAACTTTACAATAATATAGCTTATACATCAGAATAACAAGGCTACAATTTATAACGATAACCGATATTATAGAGATAACTGACATCTACGCGGACGGACCCGCGGGCAAAATCTATTTACAAATAAATATTTTAATTTTATTTACATATTATTGAAAGAACATAGGCATTTTTAAAACCTGCTTATTTAATAGACAAATAAAGCTTGAGCTTCAGAGTTCAATTGAAAAAGGTCCATTGTGTTGCACTCATTGTTCTGTAAACTACCTGCGAGGGTATCATTGTAAGTACTTGCCTTTTTACACAAATAACAATATTTTTCTTTATTTTTTGGGCACAATAGGAGTACATTCCAACTGCCTGATGAAATACTTCTTAGAAAATTAATTGAAATAGTTAAGTAAATGGTGTGTTTAGTGTGTGAAGGATTCGTGGCTAAGTCGCGAGCGAGTAGGTTAAGGAATACTAGCAAGTTTAATTCTAGGATGGGTGACCATTTGTAATATATTGAGACCCCTTCGTGCCTCAGAGAGCACACTAAACCGTCTGTCCCGATTTTTATTAGAAGGTAGGACACGATGGTATTTTCGTCCAATTGAGCAGTCCGACTGGGAAAGTACCTCCGCCCTAACGAATACCGCGGTCATAATAACCTCGTGCTGTGTTCCCGGCGGTGAGTAGGGTACCCAGAGCTCACTGGAGAGTTTTTGTGCTGTCAGTGGGAAGACCTAAGGCTTGTCCTGCTTTATCTTCTACACTGACGGCACAGAAACTCTCTATTCTAACTGGGTCGGCTGCCGGAAAGTGACTCCCCTGGTGTTGCACACGTCCATAGGCCACGGTCACCACTTTCCATCAGGTGGGCCGTGGACTTGTCTGCCAACTAAGGTGTATATAAAAAAAAAATATCATACAAATATCGGTGGCATTCCAATACGGCTAGTTGGAGCACTAAAAAGTCTGTAAACTAGTCTAACTACAGAAATTCGATATCGTCCGTGGTTTGTGGAGATCAGATAGTCTGCCATGTTGCGCTTCACGGAAATTACCCAAGTTAGACGGAAAGGCGATCCAAATGTGTTAAAACAAAAAAATAACTGTCTTCATGTTTGATGTGCATGATGATTAGCATGCCTAGATAGTCGGGCCGAGAAATCCCGGCTCCACGGGGACATGGTGGCCGAGTGGGAGTGACGACTTGGGCAACCACGCGCAGGGCACGCCATGATTGCGGCGGTAAGACCCATCATGGGGGAGTGGCTAAAAAGGCCAAACGGTAGCCTCACGTACCGTCAGACGCAGATTATCACCGGACACGGTAGCTTCGGGCTGTATCTGCATCTGATGGACATAGAGCCAACACCCGAGTGCCATCACTGCGACGCGAGCGTGGACTCGGGGCTGCACACGCTCACCGAGTGCCCGGCGTTTTGGACGCCGAGGCGGGAGCTTATGGCGGACCACCATCCATCATTATATACTATCGCAGTTTACTGTTGTACATAAACCCTATGTGGTGCCATTACACCCGATCCAAAAGCGAAACGATCAAAAAGAGGGTAGAACCGGGGCTCTAAGGTCCATGAATAACCTTAAGATGATAGTGATAGCAAGTTCTAGTCCCTCTAAAGTCCTTGAAAAGGCCCTTGGATAATTCTAATTTGTAATGCAGTAGATGTTCACTGGGGACAGTCCATGCCCATGTACGTAAGTACATAGGTACGATGTATTGTTATTGTCTTTAAATGCACTGTTAGGTTAGTATGTAAGTACATTATTGAATTAAATTATAAGCAACAGTGACGAAGGGTGAATTTTTTTTTATCACGCTCTAGTTTGTTGTCACGTGTCATGCGTACCCTAGGTACCGATCTTTCTGCTTTTGCATGTCATACTTATGAGCATTAACGTATGTAGAAGGTAGAACAACTCGGTATTGAGCAGTCCGAAGGAGAATACCGCGGCCATAATAACCTCGTGTTGTGTTCCCGGCGGTGAGTAGGATAGCCAGAGCTCACGGGAAAGTTTTGATGCTGTCAATGGGAAGACCAAAGGCTATTCCTTCTTTGTCTTCTACACTGACGGCACAGAAACTCTCTGTGTTTACAGGGCCGGCAGCACGAGTGTGACTCCTATGATCTTGCACACGTCCATAGGCCACGATAACCACTTTCCATCAGGTGGGCCGTCACATCAGTGGTAGTAAAACAGATATAGAATATTTTAAGCATCTAGGAGAAAGAGGAAAGTAATTTTATTGTAGTACAACGCCCATCTGTACTGTACCATCTCTGCAAAGCGAAGCCTGCGAGAATCGGGTCGTAGGCACCCCTCGCCACTGATAAACATACCTAATAGAAGCATATACGCTTCTACAACAAAACTCCTTTATGAATTTAAGGGTCTACCTGTTAATAAATTTAAAAGTCACATCAAAAGCAAACAGCTTTGAAATAAACAGTTGCCTCAACTATGCTGCTGAAACAAATCATTGTAATTAGTTTCTAAGTGAGCTAAGTACCCAAGTAAGTTTGTAAATTGAAAAAAAAAACCTACTGTGTTTCTTGCTGGAATCTAATCAGGTATGGGCTGCGTTTCTTACGGGGTGCAGTGTGGGGCAAGGTCCTGAATAGATTTGGTTCCATTGTGTGATGTTTAGGGATCTAAGCCCTTCACGTATTGAAGGTATTTCTGCATTTTACCCCTTAGGGGTCATCCATAAATTACGTCACACGAATTTCATGTTTTTTTGTCCCTCCCCCGTCCTTGTCATAGCTAGTCCCTTCCCTAGTGTGAAAAAAAATCATAGGTAAGGGTCGCTTTCTTTCTCGTCATTTTTATTTACAATTCTTTGATTTTAGGTTCCACATTACCTACAACATAGTTACTACTTTTTTCCATAAGTTGTTTAACTTCTTGTGCAATTTGTTTCTTTTTTTTTCAGCATGAGATGCACTGTAGGTATGTTTCTCATATTTTTGAGGTTTTTATAAAGTAATATTTTAAATGTCGTGTTTTAACACTTAGATTATAATAGATTTTGAAATGTGACGTCACGAAATTTAGGTCCCCTCCCTCCCCCTTGACATGTGACGTAATTTTCGAATGGCTCCTTAGGGATCAAATACCAAACTTTCCCAAGCGAAACCGGACCGGAAACCTCTAAGAATATCTAGTCTAATATACTCATATTGCTCATTCTCTATAACTTGGTCCTAAAATGTGCTCAAACTGTGATCAAAATGTGCTCAAAATTTCCTTAAAATGTGCTCAAAATATGCTCTATACGCGCAGTGCACGTTTCTTGTATGTATTTTGAGTATAGCTCTGTGGGCTACGGCCGTGGATGAGCTCAATTTCACCACATTATTAAAAAGCAATCCGCGCGCTCCAGGGCATTTTATAAATCGCGATTTATATTTATATAGGTATTGCTCATTACATATTATGTAATGAGCAATACCTATATAGAAATACGTCATCACTATCCATAGTTGCATCTTTGAAGCCCGAATCCGCTTGTTATTATTGATTGGTACCTACTTATGTCGGCGTTCTTTGCAAGTGGTACCACGTTATTAACACCTATAGTTTTGTAAATAGGGGTAAAACATTAAGTAATCACTCACAATTAGCAAACTAATAATCGTAACAGTTATCATTACAAGATAACTATTTAACGAGAGAAAATACTTGTTTTAATGGCATTTATTTCAATTCGTAATGGACGTTTAGGGTGACTGATAACGATTGCAGTCTTAATTGATTCTAAACTTTTTAACTCGCAATAAGCACTCAATCACAGGTGAGCTTACAGTAGTGTCTAGTTACTCATCCCGAAAGGTTGATAATTCTATCCTGTATAGTTTGTTTAGACTAGAAAGTGTGATATTTTGACAATTTGTTAGTCAGTATGTTAGTGCTTTACTCCGCAACAGCTCAATAGATTTAAGTAAAACTCAGAAAGCAGTTTCCCTACACGCTGGATTAACAGGTAATATATGTTTTAATGATAAGTAGATAACCTACACAGGAAATATACCACGCAGCAGATAATGACTACCGAAAATCAGCCAAAACGATGCGAGTAAAAATTGTCATGTCGATTGGTGGAAACATAAGGTCGGTCCGCAAATCTGTAAATTCAGTTTATTCCACTTTAACTTCTCTTTTTTGTTTCTTGAGGTTAATTTGACATTTTTATTGCAATTTTTTTATTTATGTTGAAGCACAGATACCTGTTAGAAACCGAAATGCCTAGTAGGTATTATTTATTGTCAATCCCTCCAGCCAGCACGTCAATAGATTTTCTCTTTTAAAATTAAGCTTCTACAATCAATAGTTAAATGTACAGATGGTGAATCCGGAACCTCTCGATTGGAAAGCCGTCTTTGTGACCACTAAGCTTATTGTTATTTTCTATTAGAAAATCCTAATCGCTTGGAGTCTGACACGGTCCTATTGACAACAATAGAAAAACTGTTTATTACGTGAGATCAAATACAATAATTAGTAAAATTTTAATGCTAATACAACTTTGGCTACTATTTCAATGATTTCGCAGTTGCGTATGGTACAAAGTTTCCATTTTTAGAATCAAAATCAAACAAGAATCAGAACATTCGAATTCGTAACTTAAACATTTTGAAAGAACGGAGCATTGTGATTGGTTCACGGTAGGCAGGCGGCCAATCGGATTGCTCCGTTCTCTCACTACGCTTATGTTACGAATTCGAATATTCACAGAGGTCCGATTACAGTTTTTGATTGGTTAGTAAGTATGTATATTTTCCACTTCTACATTGGTTAGTGTGTTTATAACTTAAATTGTCCACCACCGCCATACGTCCCCATCACGTCTCTTCTGTGTAAACCGGGCCTTAAGTACTCTACTTTTTAGGGAAGTCTTGTTGAAACATAAACTGGCTCACGCCTAGGGCAGTAAGATTAGGGCGACTTTATCTTACCGCCTTAGGCCTTATAATAAATCTTCATAAAAATTAACGAGCACTTACTAACGAAATAAACTACTACTACTTACTTTATGAAAAGTTTAAATTCATTTTTTTTTATGTAGGAGACGTCAATTTGACTTTACCTCGCCTGATAGTAAGTGCAAAGTCTCAGGAAAGAGGGCCACCATTTTATATATGTGCCATGTTAACAATGGTAGCACTCAGCTTGACGGCCTTATAGATGCTTTTTCACGCTCCGCTTAAAGGACCCGGGACTGTAAGAAGAGGGAAACACGTGAGCTGGCAAGGAATTCCAGGTCTTAATGGTGCGACAAAGGAAAGAATGAAGTCACCGAACCGCTTGGTTCTTGAAGGAATGTTCTGCACCGTATGCGGGTGACATGTAAGTCCGTACGTGTTGTCCTGTATAGGAATAGGAATGGAAATAGAATAGGAAAGGAGAGAGACTAATTGGAATAGCTCATCAGAACATTCACCACATATCTACGAGACGGTAAAATACTGCCAATTAAGCAACATCTCTACACATCTGCAGACGCTCGAGAGTACCTACTCGTGACCTCAGGATTTCCAATAATGCAGACCGCTCGTCGCTGCAACCTGTCGAGAACATCTAATAAGTACTTTGCGTATCCAACCCAGAGATGCGAGCAGTATTCCACGCAGGAACGTATTTGCGTCTTGTATAGAAGACACCGTATTAAAGCTGTATTGTAGAAGGTAGGACACGACAGTATTTCTGTCCAATGGAGCGGTCCGACTAGGGAAGTGCCTCCGCCTTACAGAATACCGCGGCCATAATAACCTTGTGTTGTGTTTCCAGCGGTGAGTAGGGTAGCCAGAGCTCACTGGTGAGTTTTTGTGCTGTCAATGGGAAGACCTAACGCTATTCCTGCTTTGTCTTCTACGCTGACGGCACAGAAACTCTCTGTGTTTACAGGGTCGGCAGCACGACTGTGACGCCCCTGGAGTTGCAAAGAGCTGACCCCAGGGTTACGTAAATGAATGATGTACATTCCGGATGTTTTATAGTACCAGTCGCCATCAGTTTTAGCGTAACATATTCCAAGTTACAGACCTCTTCAGCTCTTCTTCTTCTTTTTTATTTGATGGCAACATATCAACTCAACTTAGGGGACCATCTTGCCAGTGTCGAGTTGGAAATTTCCCGATTAGTTAATACATATGTTACATCGTCGTTTGAATTCATAGCTTAATCAGCCATTCAATTAACTGCCTAAGCTGTAACTTAACGGTGCCATTTAATTAACGGCCTGAATGATATTTAGCTGTAACGTTTATTACAAAATTTAATAAACTGGCTGGCTTATGCTCAGGCCATTCGTAAGATGGGACACCACCCCGAAATAAGATAGAAAATTACGTATATACGTACATATACTCACGCCTGTTAATCTCCGAGGGGCAAATAGAGATGTATTTACAGTTAGTGATAGGTTTATTGAGATAGCTGCGCAACCCGACTTGGATAGGTTAGGTTAGAAGGCTTTTTAGCCTTCGTGGTTTTATTTTTTAAACAGTGCAGAAATAAGTTATCTTCTTAGCCGTTTGATTAAATGGCTAGGCAAGTAATTAAACGTCATCGTCATCCAAGCCATTTGCCTAACCGTTTAATCAACTGGCTGAACATCATTTAGACCCCTAATTAAACGGCGCCGTTTAGTAAATAGCCTAGGCAGTTAATAAAATGGCTGATTAAGCTAGTTAGCTGCGACATAAATACAGATATAATGATAATTACAAAGTTATATTATGAAGACGTAAGAATTTAATGAGCGATTTTGTAAAAACATCTCTTAGGCTCTAAAATTTAACATAACATATTTTTTCTTTTTTTTCGCAAAGTTATTACCTTAAACATAATTATATACTTAAATCCTTAGTAAAAATAAGACCGTTTGCGAAACCACCGATATACACTGAAAAAAATGTTTGCATATCTGTAACAAAACTTACGGTTACTGCATACACAATTTTTGGGACTTGCGAACTGTGTGTTACACGTTGCAAAACCGTGTTTTGCTAATTATTATGGAGATTTATAGCTTAACTATTTATGTCACTATATTACACTCTAAGTTGTATCTGATAACAAAAATTTTAATCTAAATTTTATTGATATAATTTGTTAGTATTAACAAACGATTCAGCTATTTTGATTTATCTATTTAACTATTTTTAGCCAAACTGTTAATAAATATCTCACACTTATATTTGGTTATCAAAAATAAAGTGTTTTGTTGTAATTAAACAAACAATTTTTTTTAGTAGATTTATTGATAAATGGATTTCCCAACTTGTTCACTTTTTAATAGCCAAATTATTCGTCAATTGGTTACTTATTTGTTTCGGTTACTGATTTCAATGTTTTGGTTGTAACTAATATTCTGGTAATTTTTAAACAAATTGGTTACTTTTCTTTTGCTTACTGATAACAACAATTTGGTTGTAACTAAAATGATTGATTCGTTACCAATAACAAAACTAGTTTAGTAATTTTTAACCAAAATACAGGTTAACTGAAGGCATATTAACTAGTGCAGCGAAACTAGCGCCACCTGTCATTTTATTCTTTTACTCCTCAATCAGATCAAATTGAAAAAATCTAAGGACGATACCAGCTAGTAAACTTGTAGTATTTTTGGTATTACTTTTCATTATTTTCCCTTTGGTTTTGGTGGAGAAAAACTGATTAACGCCAAAAGTGGCCAGTTAATCAGTTTTTCTCTGAATTATGAAAAGTAATACCAAAAAAACTACATGTTGTTTACTAGCTAGTATCGTCCTTAGATTTTTTCAATTTGATCTGATTGAGGAGTAAAAGAATAAAATGACGGGTGGCGCTAGTTTCGCTGCACTAGTCGTCAACATGCTGCTATGTTAGTTTGACGTTCAAATTACACCCCATTCGGCGGTGTATTATGGTTGTGCCACGCCAAATATCAAGCCAATGCCTACTCCGCCTTACGGGCTGTTATTTTTAGTCGAACGTCAAACTAACATAACAGTACGGTGCAAATATGCTTGGATGTATACATGCATTTTGGTTAAAATTACTAAACTAGTTATATTTACTATTGTTGAGGTGGAAAACAATAAAAATCATTTTCAGAAGTACCGCTTTATTTATCAGCAATAGTCAAATCACAGTTGTTTGAGTACAATCTATAAAGCATAATTATAGCAAGCAGCTCTTAGTAATTATAAAATAAGGTAACAAAAAAGTGCAATATTGGCTTGTCCATGATACGTAGATACCTAATTATTATTGCACACTTATTTCGCCCACACTTTCTTACAATCGTTTGATTGTAAGAAAGTGCGAATTAGTGCGAAAGAGCGTATTATATAACATTGAAAATTCGCTTAAACCATAAATAAACAAACACACACTTGCACATTTATAACGTCTCTCTTTGTGTAATATATCTTTTACTATTTAAAGCTATATTAATATGATTCGGTACATAGGACAATAATGAATCTTGGAATATATATAGTTTTGATTCAGTTTCTGGAATCTCTACTTCAAAACAGTGCAAGTGAAAATCAAAATCAATTGTCTTAATTAGTCTACATTCAAATATAACTCTGTCATTGTTGCAAAGAAAAATATTTTTAATTATCATAAATGTCATATCACCCAGATTTCAAACGCTAACTGATACAATCGTGAACTGCTAATTGTCTTTTCAGGATCATGTTTCAATTTATCATTGATGATAATATTGCAGCGCCGTCTTCTTGCTGCATTGCCCAACAAACCATTTTCTTCATAACAAAGACCTTTTCCATCATTATATTTCAATAAAGTGTCATACAATTTCTGAAAATAAATAAAAAAATATATACAGACAAATCACACAGATTGTGCTAGCCCCAAAGTAAGTTCGAGACTTGTGTTATGGGATACTTAACGATAACTCAACGATACTATATTTTATAACGAATACATATATATATATCGCCGTCAACTAGGTTATTCAGCCGTCCAATTAACTGCCTAGGCAGTTAACTAAACGGCGCCATTCAATTAATTGCATACAGTGGTTTTAGCATTAGTATGGAAGTTTACTTACACATTGTTTTCTCTGTTCCCTTTGGAACTCTGCATCGGTTGCTGGTTCGTTTGCTTGCTGTTCCAATTCGTATGATGAATTGTCAAATAAATAAACAGCATTCATGCTTATATCTTCAACTTCCTCAGTCTGAAAATTATTAAAAATGTATACACTTTTAAAATATCCATATAGTACTATAATCAATAAATAAATAAATATATACAGACAAATCACACAGATTGAGTTAGCCCCAAATTAAGTTCGATACTTGAATTATGGCACACTAACTCAACAATACTATCTATATTTTATAACAAATACATATACATTTAGATAAACATTTAAGACCCAGACCAATCTGAAAATTATAATTTTCATCTTGACCCAACTGGGGATTGAACCCGGTACCTCCGGTGTGGCAGTCTGGCGTGATGATCATTGGGCCACTGATATATGTCATCAATTATATATTAGCCAATGCCCAAAACGTCATCCGTGTTAAACAATTTTATTGCTATCCCTTGAAAACCACCTAAGCACCTACGAATGGATAATGTAGGTAAAGGTACCTTTATAGGTACTTACTGTTTTGTCGGCTGGTGAAAATGCGTCAGTTACTATATTTTTAAGCATAGCTATTTGGGTAGTTAGCTTGGCTCTATGGCCTATTACAGGGATGAGATCCTTAATATCATCAGGCGACAATATTTGTAGGGTTTCTATGTCAATGGACTGTTCTGGAAAACGTAAAATATGAAACTCAATAGGTTTCGAAATTACGTCGTCTTATTTTTAGAAAAGCTATTGGTACGGATCCGTGCCTGCCGGGACCTGACCTATTCTAGTATATTATAGGGTTTATGTAGACATACGAGACCGAAAAGAAAAAAAATCAGCGTACTATAGATTACATTGTTGCAATTTAAATAACAGTTACGTCAGTCATTAAATAGAACTTACCTTTAAATTTCTCAATGTACATGGAGAGGCCCCATGATTCCAAGTACTCTTCCATTGTTATATTATTTGCATCGGCTGGCTCCGCCGTAGATGCCGCCTCGTCAAACTCGCTCAATTTTGTGAATATTTGCCCTTGCCCTCCTTTACAGAGTTTTTTCACAAACACCATGCGCGCACGTTATAAAAATCGTTGCAATCGCATCGCATTCCCTTAGACAAGCAAGCAAGTTACACATAAACAAACATTTTTTGCTTAAGGTTACCAAAGTTTAATTAAATTTTGCCAACCGTTATATATTTTTTAGATATAAGTTTGTTAAATATTTCCAACAAATCATAATTCTCTTTTAAGACCACAAATGGGTAAATAGTTACAAAACTGTTTGTCGTTAATAAACAAAATAATGTACCATATCAACACATTTGTTCATCAAATATCTACAAAAAAATTGGTTTATTACTAAAACGTTGTAGACATTATGTAGTACACATACAGTCTGATATAAATTAATCAAATACTTTGCTATTTACTAAGTAATACAGTTTAGTTATAACATCAACTTACCGTTTGGTTAAAGATGACCGAACATAGTAATAATAATTAGAAATACGGGTCGGTTACTTTTAAATAAACCGTATTGTGGCCTGCAGCCATACTAATTCGTTAACTTTAATTATGTAAATAATAATCAATTATTAATTTGTTACTTACCAAACATAAATTTACTTAACTAGTATTGCGTACACAACAAAATCAATTTTGTTTACATGTACAAAATTTATTTCCTTGTTACCTAACTTGAGCTATTTTTCAAATAACTTAATTAGTTCGGCTAAATATTTTTTTCAGTGTATATTTTAGTAAAACCCACGTAGACTTCCATGTGGGTAGCAATGTCTAGCCATAGCGCTTCAACCAGGCCTGGGTCCGGCTTATGTATTAGGTTTGACATCGGTAGATATATATGCCAAAGGTCTTACTCTAAAATAGGGGAGTAAAAACTGGAAAGCGGACTCCAGGCTCCGAGGTAGGGCCCTCGAATGCAATGGGAACACAACGCTTAGATGATGATGATGAAAACCACCAGACTTCTTCTTTTCTCTACTCCAAAAGGACGAAGTTACCACAAAATTGACCCAGAAAACCGTGTCTTCTCGCGTCCCTCTTCTTACAGTCCCGAGTTCTTCAAGTAGGTCGTGAAAAAGCAAGTGTCAAGTCTGTCAAATTAGGGACCACCATTTTAAGATTTTAAGTGCAAATGCATCGGAAATGGTGGTTTGTATCTTATGGAGACACATCTTTTTACCATCTAGAACGGGCCAAATACCTCTATATATATTTAAAATATACCTGCTTTCTAATTAGGTAAGAACTGGACTTTACCAGACGAAACTAAAATTTTAAAAAATGATTACTTAATAAATAATAATAGATTTATTTAGTTACACATTTACAAAAGATATCAAGTTCATTATTCTACATCATATTTTATCTTTGGTATCTACAAACATCCCTTAGTTTAGGCAGCATCGTTTAATATTAGGGTTCATGGGTCCACGCCTAACCTTGGGGGCCATGTCATCACAACGGTAAACCGGTGCAACTGCTAATTACCGGGTGAGCTTTTGCCGCAGGTTACCTTCTTAAAGATGGTAGATCAGACGGCAATTAATAAGTCAAATCAAAGAGGAAAAGAAAAAGGGGATCCCGGCCTCCGAGGAGAAAGCCAATATGCCACTAGAAGCAACACCAAGATGGACGATCGACGCAAAAAGATAAAACCTTTTTTGTTGATCGAAAATAACATTAGCTAGTCCTTACAATGCCTTCTTTAGTTTAAAAGTCCTTAAAACTGTTTCTTTTATATCTTTTTTAGTATTAATAAAAGTAGTTCAGTACGTAGTTACGTTCAATTAAATAAGAATGCACGAATATCTTTAAAATATACTTACAAAACCCATTAGATATAATATTAGTGACGGTAAATAACAATGAAGTCGATAATATGACGCTATATCGTTCAACAAAGGTTCAAATAAAGTCATCCCTCGCTTATGTTGAATATTATTTGTAGTGCAGTTGTAACAATACAACACGTGTCAATTTCTGAAAGCGCTTGGCCTTGAAAATCATTATAACTATGTCTATGTAACATACCTACCTACTTTGTATTGTACCTACCTATCAAATTACGTAATTTTACCGTAAATGCTCAATATCGATCCCCGATTAGCTCAAATGTTTTGAAATGACGACTTAAAATAAAGTTTCTAACGATAACAGTGCCAATTACGTAAATATATAAAGAAATTAACGTTCAACAACAAAGTTATTAGTAATAAAAGTAACCTAAAAGTTATAACGTGTAATGTAGCGTAGTTGAGACGCGAAAAGCGTGCCAAAGCGTTTTTGAACGTGTATATTGTACAGAAAAGTTGTTTTTAACAAAGACGAGTGGGTTCGTCTCGAAAATATGTATCGTGGAGAGGCCCATCGGACTCGGGCGGATGTTATATAGCTACGTAGATAAAACCTTCCGCCGTGTGCAGCGCCCCTAGCGGTGGCCGAAATAAACAAACTTCATGCCGTGTACAGTCCTCCGCACAGGTTTTGACGTATTTTTGTTGACTTGAATATATTCACAGGATTTATTTTGTTAGGGATTTTCTAGATGATCTATATTGAGATATGGATGATTTTAACTTAATATATTAATATAAATACTCTGATATTATAATAAAAATTTAAGTTTTTCAGCTAAATACCTATTAATAATAAAACATAACATAAACTCACGCCTTTATCCCCGAAGGGGTAGGCAGAGGTGCTAGCACCCACATTAATAATAATTAGGTATAAATGCAATAATGTATTATATTTCGTTTCATCGTAGGAACATTAACATTGTTTTTAATAATATATATTGTTAATATGTTACAATAAAATTAAATCCTTGAATTTTATAACTCAATACTTATGCATTTTCTTGTGAAATATTAATCCTCTATTTTATTTCAAATGCAATACACAATTCGTATTATATCCTTATAATGTTTAATACTGCAATTACACATTCGTATTATATCCTTGCATTGAAACGGATAACTAGATAGGTATTTACCACAGGCCTTTACTACTTTATTGTTATGTAATAGGTACCTAACGAGAATAAAATTAAGCCATAACCTTCATACATACTGTGCGCAGTTAGTAACAATACAGTCATCATACAATATAGTCATAATAATAGTTAATTTCTAAACTAATAATAATAAGCATTTTATGCAAATACTGAACTGGCCGCCAATTCTGATAAAGTAAAACCACTGTCATATCACAGACACTGCACAAAAAGACATTAAATTTTAGACTTTAATGTTATGCGTTTAAAGTCCAAAATTAAATGAAAAGTTTCATTACACTTTTTCATTCCCTCTACAAAAAGCCATTTAATTTTGGACTTTACTTGTATTGCTTTAAACTCAGATTTTTTTTGCAGTGTCCTTGGTATGACAGTAGTTTTGCTTTAGCAGATTCGAGACCCTGATTGTAAGCGATTAATTAGAAAAAGAGAAAAAAATGTACTATAGACTGATGAAATCTAATTATAAAAAAAAGAACATAATATTTTACTTACACGCGCATTGGCTACTAATATTCGTAGAACAATTATATTCTATTTATGAAAAAATATATAAAAATCTTTTTGTACTCAGAAGATAATCATAATATTTTATTTCAGTATAGAGATGGTTAAATAAAACCAGGGGTGTACTAAATCAATTTATTAAAAAACTACATGAGTAATTTACTAAAAACCTTTGGAATGGGCCCATTTAATCAGGACATTAACGAAATCACCTTTCACTTCTATGAATCTAGCAACTTCTTGGACTCGGGTTTCTACGTATTTATTATCATTATTTTCTTTCAAATAACTTTTTATTTCATCATTTAATAGCCATATATCACCTTCAATTTTCTTAACTTTGGTTATTTTACGCATACCCCTATAAGTAATGTTTAGATAAATTGGCAGTTCATATTTCTTGGTCCTTGGTATGAAATATGGTTGATTTATTGCTTCTTCCCGTGGTGGAATCCAACCAGACGGATAACTCTCTTTGGGCTTAACTGCAGGAATTGTGTTAAACGGCAATAGTCTTTCAACGTACACCCACTCCGGCGGCTTCTTCACAATATCAAATTCGTAGTTTTCTTTCTTGATTTTAGTAACTAGTGGTGAATGCGCATAATTGGAGTACTTTTTCGTCAATAATACCTGAAACAAAAAGATAATATTTTTTACATAATATATCTACACTTTTGGGTACCTACTTACAACATACGTCAATACCTAAAGACAACAAAACCTAAATATTACCCAAATCTTGTAACATTGCACATTACTTCTTATTAATGATATAATCAACAATATTAAATCATCACTTTACGAGTAATTAATCAATGTCATTCTGAAAATAAATTAAAGTAACAGAGAACGAAGTCGCGAGAAACCTGTGCGGGAGGGTGTACATCCATAGTTCTGTCACATGTCGCGCTCAAAGCGACATTACGGGTCGACGCGAGTGAAAATATAATAAAATAATTACCAATTGTGATCCCGGAGCAAGCTTTGTACCCAAATCCGACGAGTTGTTCAGGATTTGATTGGTTTTTCCAACAAAAAGTCGCGCAAACGCGGACTGTGATCGCAACACGGTCGCCATTTTGAATAGCGAATAGAGAATTGCTACAAGAGCAATAAGAACTATATTATTCGTTTCGAAGGAAACATTATGGCGGACGCCTGCAGTCATTTGGGCTTTTCAAAAATCGTTTTCTAAGTTTAATCGCGTGTTTATATTGAACTTTTTCGCACATTATGGTGCGTTGTGTATCCAATTAACTGTTTATTGTGATTTTTGGAGGTTCCATTGGATAAAATGTGAGTATTTTGTGAGGACATTGCAGAGGTGCGCCACGGCTGGGGAAATGATTTGGTGCTTTCGTTCGCTCGACGCATACGCACTTGCTCAGCTGTAGGTGGCGGTAGGTGTCACCGCGGCCTAGCCACCAAAACATCGAGTTTTTCATGAATTTTCCGGCGCGATTTTATAAGTAATGAGACAGTTTATATGTTATTTTGATGCATATTCTACTTATCTATACTTTAGTGTTTGAGAATAATTCGTGGATAAGCACTTATTATGTGGATTTATTGTGATATAATTAAGCGAACTTGTTGATTAGCGAGCGTTGGCTTTTGTTTACCACGAACAGTAGACACGATTTATATGTGAATTATGGCATATTATGCTGTATTTGAAGTCTCTTTGTGTTTATTTACTATATTAACTGCAATTCAGTTGAAAAAAACCCCACTTTAATCATGAAATTTAAGAGTTATTTTGGTTGTCATTCAACAAGTGATTTTTAATACCACGTTGCTAATTATAGGGCTGCAAGGGTTGACTAACGTGTGATTTTTGGTTTTCAGGTCCAGATGGCATTAGACAAAGACGTGTTGTGGCTGAGAGTCAACTCAACACATAATTTAAGAAGTCACTGAAAGTATACTTCAAGTTTTATTAGCAAAGACCATAGTGGTTGTGATATTTGCCCTGAAGACAATCTTCACTGACACCATTACTCAGGCTATTGACAGTGAGATTCAGTCTCCAGACGGCACCGATTACTATACTTGACCCAACACTTGGGCAACTCGTTGATCAAACTTGGATCGACTGACAAGAGAATAGCTGACAGCCAGCCCTTACCTGATGTCGGCAGAACGGGATCAAGTCCCACCACACATTCCAACATGAAAACTAAACAATCTAAGGAAGAACAGGACAAGAGTTTTGATGAGGAAACTGTAATTGAACCCAAGACTCGTGCCCGTAAGAAGGCCTCGGATAATATCATTGAAGAAGATAAAAAATCCAGCCAAGATGAGCCTAAAACATCCAAAGAAGTTAAAAAACCAGTAGGCAAGCCTAAAACTGTAGTTAAGAAGCGACCCTTAGGCATCAGGAAAACTTTGAGAAGCAAACAAGCCAAAGCTATTGCTGCTAAGGAAAAAGTTAAGAATGTTATCAAGCAGACAGTGAAGAGAGGAAGGAAGCCTGCTTTGAAAGTTGATAATTCTGTTAATTCTCAAGACAAAGAATCTGTCTTGCTTATACCTGCCTCTGAGATCAAGAAAGAACCAGTCGACGATACAACTCCCAACTCTAGGTCCTCGAGTCCTAAAACAGCTGGAAGGAGACAAAGACTTAGTTCTGACTTGCTCATGATGAAGTCACTACTGGCTGATTCCCCAAGCACTTTGGTTCTTGGCTCTCGTACCAGCCCATACTCAATGCGCTCCGAAAGAAGCAACAGCCCCTCACTCTTTGAGGGAAAAAACTTGAGGAGTGGGAAGCCTCGAAAAGTCAAGAACAACTTGCTTAGTGAAGTTGTAATGAAGGAACAGAAGAAAAGGCGTAGATTACACTCTGATTCTAAGACTTCAGACAATGCTGATACTCCTGATGATTGCAAGAAAGTCAAGAGAGGACGCTCTTGCTCCCGGGATGGTAGTGAGATCTCAAAGTGTTCAGATAACACAGAGTCTGACTTGAGTATGAGCGAGACACTCAATGAGACAGATAATGCCAAGGAGCTCAACAAAAAACTAGATAAATCTAAGACTGACCTAGATATAGATATTGAAAATAATATACAGATCTCGACTATTGAAAAAGTGCCTTCTCTTAATACTGACTCCAAACTAGCTGAAACCAAACTGGATGCAGAACCTAGTTCTAATTTAAACACAAAGGATAAGAGGAAATTGAGCTTAAAAAGAAGTACTTCATTAGACTCTGACAACAATAATAGTAATAGGGTAAAATTAGACAATTTAAATTCAACAGACGGTGGAAGAATGTTATCGAAGACTGATCTGACTGATCCTGATGTGGTTTTTGAAGCTCGTAGTAGTATATTAACTAGTATGTCCAAGACATTTAACTCAAAGGAGATGTCGAAGAATATGAGAAAAGCGCGTCGTGGCAGAAAGGTGGGAATGGCTCCTCGTACAGCGACCATAACGCCGCGACCTAAACCTGCCGTCGCCCCAGCTACTGCTAGCTCCACTAACAGTACTTGTACCTCAGTCACTGCAGATGAAGTCGCAACCGATTCTGCCGATAATCCCGATGGTGCTAGCGAAACAATAGAATCTCTCACCAAAGAGATCAATGATCTCATCAACAACCTTGATCAAAACATAGATGGTGACCATGAAATGGAAACCAATACCAGTTCAACCATCACTGAGAGTTTACCTGACCAACTACAAACAAAGACTGTTTCCAAATTCTATGGCTTAGCCAAACCTTTGAATGGTAATAATGTACCTGCGCCTGAAACTCCTGTTAAAGACAAAGATATCATATCTCCGTTCAGTAACGAGACCACGCCTTCGAAAAATGATGATGGAGAGAATATACGGCTTCATTACGAAGAGGATTCTGTGGATAAACCAATGGAAGGCGCCAAACACGAAATCACGTATAAATGCAGTCCAGTCGCTAGTATTGATAAACTGATGGACAGGCTTAAAGAATTTGAGGAATTCGATAAGAGAAGGCAGTTGGAGTCTAAAGTCAATGATGGTAAAACCGTAATAGTGACCAGCGACGTCGTTCTGATACCGAAATCGGGAGATATCAAGCCTTTAAAAGACATTCAGTCTGTTAGATCACCTGAAAAACCATTCGAAAAGGAAAATGTATTAAGTTGCTTTGAAAACAACTCTGCAATTTCAATAGTCAAAAGAGATCAAGTGAGAAAGTCCATAGATGTAGACCTGCCTAATTCAGTCACTTTGATAAAGAGAAATAGCTTCAGCTCACGAAAAGAGTCAACAAGCTCAAATCATTCTGCTGACGCTATCAGTATATTTGAGAAGTCCCTTGGCAAGGATGTCACTCTAACAGAGATAAGGAAATCAGTTGACAAGACAGGGTCACAGCTGGCACGCGAACCAACTCCTTTGCAAGTAGACTTACATCAGTTTGCGACACTTCATCCAAATACTTCACAGAACTTAGTCAGCAATCTGGAGTCCAATCAGATATCGTTAACGCATCGTGTGATGGATTCTAAGATTACGAATGACGTCCAAATTATCACTAAGAGAAAATCAAGAGAGTCTATGTCTAGGAAATCATCTGAATCCACAAACGATACTGACGATAAAATGGCGACTATTGAGAAAATAGCTGCCGCACATAACGTGTCGTCAGCTGTTTCCATTACGCCTACACCAGTCACAGCAAAGTCTTCCACAGTGGCGTGTATTCCCGTAAAATCACCTGAGATAGCGCCAATCGCCGTGAAATCTCCCGAAGCTGTCCCCGTCGACAAGTGTGCCGAAGTGACGCCAGCGCCGAAGTCTGTCGAAATGACGCCAACGCCGAAGTCTGTCGAAGTGACGCCAGCGCCGAAGTCTGTCGAAGTGACACCAGCCGCCATAAAGTCTGTCGAAGTCACACCTGTCGCCGCCAAATCTATCGAAGTTACGCCAAACGCTATCAAACCAGCGGAAGCAATGCCGGTTGAAATTACATCTGCTGAAATATCATCAGTCCCATCTGAAACACCTGTTGCTATTAAGTCTCCGGAAGTAGCCCCAGTCAAAACAGAGGCTCTACCACCTCCAATAGAGAATATAAAGGCAATTGAAGATATTGTGGCCACAGAAGTATCTAATGTTGAAAGTGCTAAGATAACTGAGGCACCTAAGGAAGAGAAAGAGATTCTGAAAGCTCCTGAGATAGAAGAGAAACCCACTGAAACAGAAATTCCACCGATTGAGTCAGAACAAAAAATGGAAGTAGATCAACCACAGGAAGAGAGTATTGTTGACAAGGTTGAAGAAAAAGTTGTTAAACCAGTAGAGAAGGCAGTAGAGACGCCTAAAGAGACTAAAGAAGCTGTTAAAGACAAGCCAGTAGCTGTTGAAACTAAGCCAATTGAGGATATCAAGCCTACGAGAAGCGCTAAGCCGAAATCGGCGCGTAGCTCGCTAGAAACTCAACCAGGTCCAAGTAATGCGCTAAACGAGACACCAGAGAGTCAGAAACATAAAGAAAGTGTGCTCAGAACCCTTGGTCTGCTAACTCACAAAGCGGCTAAAGAGGCCAAAATTGAAAAGCTCAAAGAAAAAGAAAGAATATACGGGTCTAACTTGTATATGGGGAATAAAAATAAGTCGAAGCCAGGGTCTGGAGATTATACTGGAACGTTAAAGACTGTGATAAAGTTGAATAGGGGCGGTGATAAGAAAAAACAGAGGAGTTCTTTGAAGATGACCTTCCAGAAAAGCAAATATAGAACGGGGAAGCCGACGCCGGACCTTGGAGAGGCAGCCCAAGAGGATGACGCTTACTACACCATTGAGAGGCGCGAGGTGAGGCATTTTTCTTTTATACTTGATATACTAGCGGAAAAAATACGCAGACGATTTCACTACCAGAGAAGGAAATCTCGAAATAAAACCCTGTACCAACCCGTCTGGCCAGCATCGAAACAGTAGGGCAAATCCTCTCAACCATTGGAAAGGCATATGTCTAACAATAAAAATAAAAGCAATCAATCGATTATGATTAATTGATATTATTTTTAGGTTGTATGAGACCCTCATAGCAAATTTCATGTAGTACCTGCTGGTTGACGATTGAGGCTCTGTCGGATGCTTTCCACTTAAGAGTTAATGTATGGCTGTCGGTCCTGTAAAAGCATAGATACACCAACAATGGAGGAGTTAGAGGCCCAGGGCGCCTAGTCCTATAAAAAACTTCAGTTAGACCACTGCTTGTTGAATACTGTGTCCCAGAAAAGAGCCTTTAAAAAAAAGTAGGAACTTATATAATATTATCAGGTTTTATAGGCAAAACTATAGGCAATAATTATGTTTATTTCTCACCCTTTTCAGCCGAGATGTATCATAATTTAAATATAACTTGTCAGTATTTATTTACACTTAAAAACAGAATTATTACACTGTAGAAAGGAGAATAAATTAGTTAAATAGTGTCTATCAAAAAATTATTTATATATTTAATCTTTTTTTCAACGATTTTTTTATTTTTGCATGCTTGTGGGTGAAATTTAGCAATAGATATATATTGCCTCCATCTTGTTAACCTAATTTGATATTTAGTTACACACTTAGGTGGCAAACAAGCACACGGCCCACCTTATGGGAAGTGGTTACCGTGGCCTATGGACGTATGCAACACCAGGGGCATCACAACCGTGTTGCCGACCCTATAGAAACCTTCGAAAGCCCTTCTTGAAGAGCCCCATATTGCAGTCGCTTAGGAAAACTACGGCAGGAAGTTAATCTTAAGGAATTAAGTCTAATCAGAGAGCAGGCTGGTGCAGGCCTTCCTCTCGGGTTTGGGAGATCAGACTAAAGTCGCTCCTGTAATAATACGTCATAAGCTGCGTAAACCAAACCAAAAGAACCTACTTACTGGGGGGGCTGGCAGAGACAACAGTTAACAATCTGCTAAAGCTTTGTGTTGAAAGAAAAGCTCTCACAAGCTTAGAAACGCTGTCCATGCAAATATTATAAATGTGAAAATGTATGTGTGTGAGTCTGTTGGTTTGTCCGTCTTTCAAGCCTAAACCACTGAACCGATTTTGACGAAATTTGGTATAGGGGTAGATTAGACCTTGAGAATGTCCTAGGCAATGTTTGGTCGCGGTAACCGACATCTACGCGGGCGGAGCCGCGGGAAGAAACTAGTATTTCTAATATCGATATGATAGTTGTATCACATATCAATTGTCATCATATTTAAGTATCCGAGGGCCGCTTAAATATGATGGAGGCTTATTAAATGGGGATGCCGCCTGCGCTTTTATCCCTGGCCAATGTTAGCTGCCATCTACATAGATTTCATTGTTTGTCTCTTCAAATCTGCCAGCTATGAATTTCTTATTGTCACAGAACAGATGGTTATTGTTGTTTGGTCAAATGCTGCTGCCATCTGCAATTAGTTTTGCGACGCCATCCCCATTGATGAGAGTATGACAATTTCCGTATTCCCTGGGAGTGGCTCTATTCTATTCAACCGGGAAGGTATAGCGCGACCCTATCTCTTCCCATGGGTGACGTAGAAGGTGACCTAGGGATAGGTATATTTGCTCCATCTGAGAGTAAACATAAGGCCCCAGACGAAGAGCACACTTAACCGTAATAAACTCGCCCTTAGACCAAAAATCAAGTTGGCGTCGTGTAGGTGTTATTATGCCTCTGCCTACTCGGTCCAGAACAAACAGACAGACAGACAAAAATTATAAAAAATGGTATTTTGGTATATGTAACGAATTATATTCATATGCATGTAGTAAAAATCAGTTATTTGTAAGTATAGATTTATGTGATTTTTTTTTTGTCACATTTTTTTCTAACAATTTTTTTTTGTATTGTCTACAGGGTGTGGCCGGAGCTGCTTCTGATGGTGGGCACAGAAAGACTCATTACAGTAATCGTCTTAACAATCATGGTGTGTGGAAATATTCATCCACTACACACTGTATCTGTGATAACATGATATTTTAACTGGCAACATTAGTTGAGATAATATTGCAATTTTACATAGAGCTTGACGAATTTAAACCTAAATTTATAAAATTGAAATTGCAAAATCGTTTAAATAACAAGCTTAAGTTGTCTTAAAGCACAAACACCCTATATTCAAATAATTGATGATATTTTTTTTTTTCTTTTATTTAAATTTGAAAAGAAAATTTCAAACAGAATTTAATAGTTTTTTTATAAAATAATAGTTTTTGTGTTTATTTGATATATTTAGTAGTTTAACATAATATTTTGGAAAATACGTATCAATATGAAAAAATGTTTACCATTATTGTAATACAGATATTAAATTAGTTATTTTATATAAAATATCGTGTTTTCACAGTAAAATTTTTCAGTTTATCCAAACTTACATAATCAATTTATCATTATGTAAATTTTGATGACTGATCAAATACCAGCTTTTCTAATCAACTAACTATGAATCATTAATTTTTAAGCTTGCATGATTTTACTAACCTACTGACCAACATCTACAATTACATAAATATTTTGATAAAACAATGATTTAGATGATAAATATAACAAGGCAGAAGACAAATGGCTGAATACGAAATTCTATATTTTCACGTCGGCCATGTAGTGGCCAGGATTCGAACCTGGAACCTCTCAAACGTAATACACACTCCTTAACCACCACGCTGCCGGTGCTTTAAGTGCAAACGCGATACGATTGGGTGTAGAATACATTCAACTAAAATGTCTAGCATATATATTTTTAACTTCAATCATTGTTTTAATAAAATGCTTAATCATTTCATTAATTTAATATTTTTAATGGCATCGCTGCCATGACGTACTAGTCCGCGATTCCGAGGGAGAGGGACGGAGCTATATATGGTGTATAGCTTCATCTCTCTCAGTCTGGATCGCGGTCTCGTAAATCGGCATTTATTGCACACGTGGTAGACCAATTTTAAAAACTACCATGTGTTATGACGGTGAAAGGAAACGCTGGATTCTAATTACTCATTTATTAAATCTTTGAGGAGCACATACACAAGTCAGTTGTCATGACGCCACCCTGGATCGAAGAGAGTTTTCATACAATTAGACACAACACACAATACCTATAGACACCAACACCAGGGGAGTCACACTTGTGCTGCCAGCCTTGTAAACACAGTTTCTGTGCCGTCAGTGTAGAAGACAAAGCAGGAATAGCCTTTAGTCTTCCCACTGACAGCACAAAAACTCTCCAGTGAGCTCTGGCTACCCTACTCACCGCCGGGAACACAACACGAGGTTATTCTGTAGGGCGGAGGTAGTTCCCCATTCGGACGAAATGTAGGTGTTAAGACACATCTGCCTACCCCTTCGTGGATTTACGGACGTAGGTTAAAAATAAAAATTATTTATTTGTTATAAGCCGCCACATTTGAGCCAAAGTGATTCGCGTGATGAGAAAATTGCAATATAAAACAGTAGCGTTAATAATGTAATTGATTCGCATTCCCGTTGCACTTCCCGTCGCTCTGGGATAGGGGGTCATGTCGGGAATAGATTGATATTGACTCATAATATTATGATTCAAAGTCATAATCGGCAGATACAAGGTGGGAGATTTCGACCTTACCTTGAGGGAAAGGAATCTAAATTATAGAGATAGCTAATTTCAATCAAAGAAAACATTCCCTTATTTTTAAAAAGAAACAAAACTGCTTTCCTATATTCTCGAAAATTCACTTGCCACACCTCTAATTGAACCGACTAAAAGCCGAAAAAATTACATTCTGTATTTTAAAGCATGAAGTGTCAATTGTAAAGGTCAAATCTCTCTAACAAACATGGTAATTTAAATGAAAGTACATAAAATCTTAACGTATAAATTCATGTTGACAAAATAAAGCGCTTTTAACTCTTTATTCTAATTGTTTTCCCGGCGGTGCGTAGGGTAGCCAGAGCTCACTAGAGAGCTTTTGTGCTGTCAGTGGGAAGGCTAAACGCTATTCCCACTTTGTCTTCTACAGTGACGGCACAGAAACTCTGTATTTACAGGGTCGGCAGCTCGAGTGTGACTCCCCTGGTGTTGCATATGTCCATAGGCCACGGTAACCACTTACCATCACGTGTGCCGTGCGCTTGTCTGCCACCTCAGTTCTATAAAAAAGCCTCGTGCACACGTACGAACATTTCTTGTGTTCCAGGATACGCAACAACTTGGTTCGCACGTGTATACCACTAACGAACATCGAACACTCAGTTCGTCAAACATGTTCGCGGCGATCCTCTTTGTATGTTCTGTATGGACGTTGTTCAATTAGTTTTGATAAATGTTACGTAACAAAATTGTTCGTAACTTGGAAGGGTACAGGCGTTTATTTTTTATACAAAACTGTTTCCCACCATCTAGGAACCGCTTTAAACAATATCTTGTGAATCATTGTAATCACCAAAAATCTTTCTGCTACTTCAAAATCTACCGCTATGAACGGCGCTGAGTTCGCGACAGTTGTGCGCGAACTCAATTCAAACTATGTTGGCGTCCGTGGTCGGATATGCCGCTGCCCCTCTAGACAAGTGGCAATTCGCTAGTAGGCGTTTGATGGAATAGAATGACGAAAGTATAGGATTTGACGTATTTGACATGCGTTAACGACTGTCATTTATCAATCCCATACATTCGTCATTCTATTCCACTGAACGCCGGCTAGCGAATTGCCACTTGTCTAGAGGGTCAGACGTACAAACGAAATGTTTATTGTAAATTACTTTTTAAGCATTTTTCATGCGAAATATTCAAATCTTAGTAGGTTGCTTAGTGATGAAAGCATTGCCCCTGTAAAGCAAAGATCGCAGGTTCAAACCCGGCCTAGACCGATTAAATTTTCTATTTAAATCGATCCAAATGTTCATATTTGATGTTTATGTTCACTAATGTTCATTTTCGTATGTCTGTTACACGGCTTTAGATATCATATTGTTATTATAGTGAGCGAGATACCGCCGCCAGTGCGTTCCTTGGGTGCGAACAGCTCTTGCTGTCAGTCTATAATTAAAAAGTATGAAATTCGGGATTTATAGGGCCGTAGTAACCTTAGGACCTTAGGAAGACTTTAGGGAATTACCATAGGAGCCCAAAGCAACCTCTCTTAGTTGATACACCTGCTAAAGAGGAGGTTCTAATACAAGCTTTCGAGGTTAGGAAATCATACGACAGTCACTCTCGTAAAAGGCTACAAACTAAAAAAATAACACATAACATAACATAAACTCACGCCTGTATCCCCGAAGGGGTAGGCAGAGGTGCTAGCACCCACATTTCGCCAGTTTATGTTTAGGTCCCAATGTAATAGGTGGCGAGCCTATTGCCATTAACCGGGCACTTATAAACTCGCGATAAATACACACATAACTTCGAAAAGCATCGACAAGTCATTGGTGTGTGCCATGGTAAAACCTGGGATCGAACCCGAGACCTCGTCTCAGCAGTCCATTGCCCATACCACTAGGTTACCGCGAAAATAATAATAAGCGAATGTTGTGCAACTGGACGCAATCGAATCAAATCTGAAATTCCATTGAACTTTTAATAGATGTATAATATTATCTGTGCACTCATCTCATTACTAACTCCACCGTTCATAATAATTCATCGTCATAAATATCATAATTTATGTTAAGGTTATTGTATGATCTATGTTAATATGTATATAAGTAAGTTTATTTGCATTCTAGAACTTATCTTACAAGCTACGTTTGGTTTGGGTCTAAAAGGCGTCGCCTAATAATGTATAAATTAAGCAGTCTTATTAGTACTAATATAAGGTTTCATTTGACCTGGCGCCTAATGAAGGTAAAAAAAAAAAAAATCTCCCTTGACGGACAGGGAGAAAATATTCTAATCTGCGCAGCCCTTTCCGGCTAAATACACTTTTGTAAAACGTTACATCTGTAGCTTAGCGCTTGCCTACAGCTTGATATCTTTCTAGAGTAGATAAAACCGAAGCTAGATATATGTAGTTTCCAATTAGTGCAGTAACAGAGTTCGATATAAAGACTGTATAATGTTTATACAATGATAAATGACATATTAAACTATAACTAAAATATGTACAAGAATAAAATAGAAGAGATAAAAGTATGGGTGTAGGAATAAATGGCATGTGTCAAACAATTTCTCCCCATCGACTGCCACCTAGGCAGGCCTAGCTAGGTATGTTACCAATTATTGGTAACATACCTAGCTATAGTTATATTTATATTTTAAATATTTGATAACGGTTTTAACAGCTCTATAAAGTTACCAAACTGTCAGTCCGGTGCTCGAGAGAAAACTACAAAACAGAAACAAACCGATCTTTGCCGAACTCTCCCGACGTACAATTACTTGCTTATTACAATTTTTCTTGACTATTTTTTATAGGTATAGGTAGCTAGTCTCTAATAGCTGTAAGAATATTTGCCTCGAAGATCACCCATCACGAAGCATCTTCCACAGATACGGAAGCCGCTCCAGAACCAGTTGAACCCAAGGAAACCCTCAACCTAGTGATCCCTGAGAAGGCGTCCTCATTCAGCATCCACCCAGGAAGGCTATGTATGGATCAATGTTTCTACTGCGGCGGGAAATTCGGCCTGTTTGATACTCCCTGCCATATTGCTCAGATTAAGAGTTCAGAGCGACAGAAGAAGGTTTTAGACAGTGAGTATAGCTTTGTGTGCAAATATTTGTATGCATGAATATATAGGTATTTGCATTGGTCTGTTCATGACTCGGAAGGCACGTTAAGCTGTCGGTCCAGGTTACTATACGAACATCTAATACGAGTACTAAAAAGTCCAAAAACTGGTCTAACTGCAATGCTTCGATATCGCCGATAATGAATAAAAATGAGAAACTGACCTCTAATTCTCTTCCCCAGATGAGGAGAAACTGACCATAGACAGTTGTCTCTGCGACGCTTGCTATAGACATGTCGACCGGCGAGCCAATTGCCCCTCGTACAGGAAGCGACCTATAGGGAAACCCCCGCTTAGCGCCGGGGAACAACCGATGCAGACATCACCGCCGCATAAGTGAGTATACTTTTTTGATAATGTACTGATATAATTGCCCCTCTAAACAAGTTGGCAATTCGTTAACCGGCGTTTGATGGAATAGAATGACGAATGTATGGGATTTGACGTACATGACATGCGTTAACGACTGTCATAAACGTCAAATCCCATACATTGCCATACATCAAACGCCGGCCAACGAATTACCACTTGTCTAGACGGGATGGTCTAGCTACAATATTTTGATATCGCTAAATGGGTTGTGGAGGTCAGATGGCAGTCGCTTCACGGAAAATATCGAAGTTCAGCCAAACCCTGGAAAGGCGGACCCCAGCCTCCGAGTTGAAAGGTTCGGATGCGACTAAGATTAACGATAGCATGAAGAAGACTGTTATATTATTTATTTATTTATTTAATAATTCATTGCATATATGGGTTACAGAGTAGTTGTTATAGGCAGTGGATACAGTTTCACCATATATCACCAATAGGCATGCAATTTTGGTGGCTAAATTACAAATTAGAACATTGTCACATCATTACAAATAGTCATTTCAAAATTCCTTCAATTTCAATTAACAATGTCAATAATATTAATAAGAACAATATAAAATAGAATAGAAATAATGTAGGTTGTCAGTTTAATTTGAGATTTTAATGTCTATGCATATTATGATGTCAAGATATAATTAATTTACTTTCTCAAAATAAAATTTACCTACATCGAATACTGTATGAACCGACCACACCACAACTAGGGCACCTTGTACTGCTGTAATGTCTTATCTGTTAGGAATTCTTTCACGGAGTAATACCATTTTTCTGTTAACAAGTCACGGAGTTGTTTTTTAAACAGTTGTAGCTTAGATGCGGTTCTGATATACTCTGGTATACAATTGAAAATCCGCGGGGGTATGTATGTATGGGGTCTATGGGATCCCATCTTGGGGTCCAAGCTAATCTGCAATCGTTAATTGACGGACGAAGCTCTGGCATTAGAGGTTCGGGGGTCGTTCGAACCCCTGGCCCCTGTCCTGGGTCCAAGCGACCCCCCGGCTTCTTCCAAGTTCTTAATTACAAGTTTTAGATGCAACCAGGGCCCTGATTCTGTTATTATTTTTTACATAGTAAAACCACTGCGGTACTACAGACACTGTTACCAATGCCATTTAATTTTAGACTTTACACATATACAGTTTAAGTCTAAAATTAAATGACAATCTTGTAGAGTCTATGAAAAATGTAACAAACTCTTGCCTTTTCATTTTGGACTTAAACTCTTAGCTATAAACTCTAAAATTTATTGACATTTAATCCAATGTCAGCGGTATGACAGTGGTTTTGTTGTGTCATAAAATTAGCAGAATCGGGGGCCAGTACTGGCACTCAGAGAGAGAAGATAATTATCGCCCTGTTTTGGATTGTTTGACTTTTATAGTAGCGACTGCCATATTACCTCCCAACCCCAGGAAGATAACTTGCACCAAAGCCTTGACGATCAATCAGCAGGTATCCCAGGTTTCAGGAGCCAAAGACAAAGTGCCCGCTAGACGGAAATCTGATCGCCCTCTATTACGTGAGACTGAAAAACATATTTGGCGAAACATGGGTGTTAATACACCTCTGTCTACCCCTTCGGGGATTAATATGCGTGAATATATGTATGTATTATGTAAGGTATAGATGCTTGGTCCCCAAAGATCATGATATTATTAATAACCATATTGTATACAAGAGTCCTTCGAAACCGATGCACTACGCATTTCAACCCATTTTGACTCCCGTAGCCGATACGTAACATCGGCTACGAGATTCGAAATGGGTTCCATATGAAATTATTAGACCAGTTAACTAATATAAATATTTATTGCTCGGGTCATATCATATGTGACAGACTCCGTGGCGTAGCGGTAGTGAACGCGGCCGCTACGCAGGAGGCGCGGGTTCGATCCCCGCTCAGTGCAAATATTTGTATGCATGAATGTGGGTATTTGCATTGGTCTGGTCGTACCTCGGAAAGCACGTTAAGCCGTCGGTCCCGGTTGTCATACAAACATCTATGGCAGTCGTTACGGGTAGTCGGAGCCCTCAAAAATCCAAACAACTGGTCTAGCTGCAATGCATCGATATCGCCTTTGGGTTGTGAAGGTCAGTGGCACTCGCTTCACGGAAAATATCGAAGTATAGCCAAATTCGCAGTTAGACTGGTAAAAACCGGAGCTCAGTTGCAAAAGCTTCGGAAGCGACTCGGATTTACGCTAGGATGAAGAAGGATGGCTCGGGTCATATGTCTTAGACTTAAAATGCATATCCATATAATATTATAAATGCGAAAGTAACTCTGTCTGTCTGTCTGTCTGTATGTTACGTTTTCACGCCTAAACCACTGATTCGATTTTGATGAAATTTGGTATAGTGGTAGGTTAGACCTTGAGAAAGGACATAGGCTATGTTTGGTCGCGATAACTGACATCCACGCGGGCGGAGCCGCGGGCAACAGCTAGTATGCTCTACACGCGTAGTTCACGTTTCTTGGGTGTGTTTTGAGGATAGGAGGGGGTGCTACGGCGAATAAAGAGCTCAAATTCACCAAGCATAAGACTATTATAAAACAATCCGCGCGCGCCAGGGTCTTTTTTGTCCCACGATTTAATTCATTCAATTAGATCGTTAGATCTTCTACACTTCTAACAGCATCACATAAAAGTTATTAACTTGTACTGTATTTATAAGTAAAGATAGGACGCGTTCTTGTACTCTTTAGTCTGTAGCAATTCGTAGAACAATATACGCCTACGAGGTTCGCACGTATTTTTTATTGAGGATGCGTAGCGTAATGTTTAGAGTTCTTAAAATTACTTAAGGGAATAGTTTTGTAGTGGCATAGCATACATATATTTACGGTTGTATCGTTCTATGAGGGGTAGACAGAGGTTTATATATACACGCATATTGTCAGATGATTTTTTTTTTGTCATACACAGAAGTTTTTTTTTAGTTTGTGGCAATATTGACAATTCTATAAGATTATTTGAAAAATGAATAAAGATTATTGTCTCAATTTCAATAGTACATTACTACAGAGGCCGGGATGAAAGGGGTTGCCGGCCGAAGACATATAGACGGCCGAGCGAAGCGAGGCCGGATAGGTCTGAGGCAGGCAACCCCATATATCCCGCCGAGGTATGTATAGTGCTTTTCTCAAACATGCCAACGAAATAAACAACAAAAAAATTAAAGATATATTTTTTTTTAATACGCATAGTGGCAGAGTGTCGATGCCTTTGCCACAAATTTATGTGAAATCGAAATTAAAAAAGAGGACTTTGCCGGCCTAGGCCTGCAAGGTTTGTATGAAATTCCATTGCCGGCCTCTGGTCCTAGCCGCGCCTGAAACGTCATACTTCGCAGCCTATTAAGAGGAACGTAATGTCAATATTTCATTGCATGTTTGAGAAAAGTATATTTTCTTCTCGATTGATAAAAAATATACAAAAAATTTATCAAAATATCTATAGGTAAAAATACTAGCTGTCGCCCGCGGCTCCGCCCGCGTGGATGTCGGTTATCGCGAATCGGGGTATGAAAAATAGATGTTGGCCGATTCTCAGACCTACCCGATATGCCCACAAAATTTCATGAGAATCGGTCGAGCCGTTTCGGAGAAGTTTGGCAACGAAAACTGTGACACGAGAATTTTATATATTAGATATAAAAAGTTGTGTGTAAAAATAGCATAGTCAGTTTATTTTTTATTATTTGTTAATTCTTTTAGGCATAATTTATTATTATTATTAAATTAATAAAAATAAAAAATATGACTTGGTTATTTTTTTAAAATAAAATCAAAAATTACGAAAGATCGTAAAAATGTTAAAATTTTAATATTACCAAATCAATGTCTTTAACATAACACACGTCAATATGACTTCACCCCGCCTAATGGGAAGCTGAAGGCAAAAGATAGAGGTCACCATTGCAGACATCAACAATGTAACATTGGTGGCCCTCAGCATGACGGCCTCATTTTCACACTCCACTTAAAGGTCCTGTGAGCATCACAAAGTAATAAATCATTTTACCCCCTTCACAGCAACCAATCCGAGAAACCCCCAAGCCCGCCCCTAGAGGAAGACAGCGAGGAGGAGGCCCAACCCTCCGCGACCACGGGGCGGGTGTCCCTCTGCCACACGGAGGGCTGTTCGGTCGTGGCGGACCACTCCATCCGAAGGAAGTGGCTCATTAAGCTGAGGTCCAGTGTTAACAAGCTGGTAAGCATTACTGAATTGTTTTTTTTTTACCCGACTGCCAAAAAGGGTAATGCTTTTTGCGCGTATCTTGTATGTAATATACTGTATTACCTCATATCTTCCAAATCACTGGACGCATTTCAATGATTGATATCTCAACTGAAAGGTATTCTTCTTCCAAGTGTTCTAGGGTACATAAAATGTAAACAAAAGCTACATGTTGGATTTTTGGCGCCAAAACGTATGTTGTCAAAAAAATATTTTCGCTCAAACTTATCTAGTAGGGACGCATATATACATAAATATGTGTTATAAGTAACTTAAAAGAATAAAATAAAACGAATTATTATAAACAAAAAACCCGACTGATGATAAAAAGATCGAAACAAGTTTGATAGCAAGCGGCACCCATTAATTTTCATCCAGTTTATGCTGCTAACAAACTGGTTTCGATCTTTTCAGCATCAGTCGGGCTTTTTGTTTTTTTATAATTTATTATTATTCACACTTAGTTTCGACTATTTTTTAACAGCAAAATAATACCAAATACATAATTTACCTCGCATATATGCGCCATTACATCCATTTCTCCCTTTAGACAGAGTGTTTTTCCTAAAATCTCATGTCGATTAAAAATGTTTCTATACCTGTCAAGTGAGTAAATAATAGACACAATAGGTAAACAATAGACTCGCGGTGCAATCGCACCGCTTGGGATCTTAGACTTTAATTTATGAATTTTTGCATATTATTTTTTTCTTTTTCGTACTAATTGTTGTGTGTTTTGTTCCTCAGCTAAAGCTAAAGTGCGACTACCCAGGGCTGCACACTATACCGTTGTGTGGCGAACACTACCGCTGCCTGACCCCGCTCATGGCATGTGTGCTATGTCGCAGGAGACTCACCAAGCATCACAACGTACACTTCATACATCACGTAAGCATATTCTACTATCTCACTAATAGTATAAATAATAGGTTTGTTCTCTTTTTTTAATACCACTGAGGTGGCAGGCATGCACCCAGCCCACCTGATGGTAAGTGGTTACCGTGGCCTATGGACGTGTGCAACACCAGGGGAGTCACACTCGTGCTGTCGACCCTGTAAACACAGAGAGTTTCTGTGCCGTCAGTGTAGAAGACAAAGCAGGAATAGCCTTTAGGCTTCCCACTGACAGCACAAAAGCTCTCTAGTGAGCTATGGCTACCCTACTCACCACCGGAAACACAACACGAGGTTATTATGGCTGCGGTATTCTGTAGGGCGGAGGTTCTTCCCCAGTCGGACTGCTCATTTGGACGGAAATACCGTCGTGTCCCACCTCGTTTTGGAATTAAAACAGGACTCCGTAAAATAATACCATATCCATCCATAGGTCGTTTCCTGAGATTCAAATGTTGTACCTAAATTACACCTTAGACTCTCGATGTACTATCACATAGTCTGAATACCATGTCCCATATCACGGAGCTACATTTTCAAACCTTACAACCTCTTATTCGCAAATACAAGTAACACAATGTCCGTCCCCAGGGCTACCTGGACTTGAACCCGCTTCTCCTCGCGGCGGGTATCCCGGTGCAGTTCACTGAGCGGCCCGTGCTGTGCAAGGCGTGCCAAAACTACTGCTCGTTACTGCAGCGGCCGGCAGACAACCGCGCCTTCGCACACCAACATCGACTCAAGTAAGCACACACATACACACACACATACACTACTTCTAGACACACACACACTCGCTCATACATATAGACGCTAATTCACATGATGTATGAACACGTATTGAGTGAGTAATTTTCTTACGCTCACTCGTATTCGTTCAAACACACATTAACTTTTGTATCGAACACACAATCACTCATGTTCAAACACACACTCTCACTCACTTGTTCAAATACACACACTCTCACACTTGCTAGGAAATGCAAATGCATTCTTAAAATGTCTATTTACTTTCATGACATTGCTAGCAGACAGCATAACTGAATATAATACAGTTTTAAATACATTTTTTTCTTAAAGCACACAGTCTTAAACTTGACTTATATAATACTTACTAAAGCAACTCCTAAAGAGAATTTAACTAACAGAAAACTTTCTAAATTTCCAGACTTCTCCAAACCTACAACGTAGAATTACCACCAAATTCTGAGAATGAAACAGAAGAACAGACAATGGAAGATGGCAAGGTAAAGAAGAAACAGCGAGCGAAATCTAAACAACGCAGCTCAGAGCCTGAAAATAGCGAGTCTTCTGAAAGAACTAGCGAAAGCACCCCAGAAAAAGACAAACTAAAAGACCACGGAAATGAAGAACCGCCTTTAGAAGAAGACATTGAAAGCCTCATATCGTCAAACAAAATATTAGTACCCAATGCAGCAAAAACTAGTGAATCCACCACGCATAGCGATGGCTCAGAAGCAGATACCATGGATATGGACGCCCCTATTATACCTATTGACAAACAAACAGAACTACAATATCTATTGCAAAAACAAAACAACCCCGCGCAATTCCTACCAAAAACAAACTTAACTCACAAACAAAGAAACATATTAAAATTACAAAACATATCCGGTATTCAAAAACATGGGCAGCAACATAGAATAAACGAGAAAAATGCTAAAAGAATACATAAGATAGGACAGATTGTAGTTCATAAAGAAAGACCGCGTAAAGATGAAATTATTGATGACGGAGCTAAAGATGGACTACCAGTATTCAAGAATATATCTCTTAACGAGGAATGTACTATAGAATCAATACCTAATAAGAGGCCAGCCGACATAAATACTCTTAAAAACAAATGGCAAATGTCCGAAAGCTTCACTCAAGTCAAGAAGAATTTAAGTGAACTCTCAAAGAACAAAGATCCAAAGAAACCTTCAGAAGTAAAGTACTCAAATCCGGTTAAAAGACTGGAAACAAACCCGTCCATATCTGTCCGGGAATTGTTCCCGGGTGAAGAAGAAATGAACTTACAGTGCAATATTGAATTCAACAACGTTAAAGGTGTTACTCCGCAAGGCTGGGAAAAGTGCAACACTATGATTCAGTACGATGTTGAAACTAAGAAGCTTTGGAGTGAGTTACAAAGGCCATATGGCAACCAGTCATCTTTCTTGAGACATTTAGTCCTTCTGGAAAAGTATTTTAGGAGTGGGGATTTAGTTTTGTCACATAATGCGGCTCCGAACGCGGCCAACTATAGTGACTCTGCTCAGAGTAGGCTAAGAGCGTACGATAATGTACCCAGTGATACGCCCAAGCGAAGCGATCCACCTATTAGCCTCATAGAATTTAGAAAAAAGCCCTCAATGAACGGAAAAAGTCTACTAAAATCCAATCAGAGTGATCCTGATAAAGATACTAAGAAATTTATGCCACCGCCCGGAGTTTTACCTAAAACCAAGTCAAAAAGTGACAAGTCTAAGTCAAAGCCATTGCCACCTGAGCTTATAGCCATCAACACTCCTAATGCCCAAGGAAGGAAGGCTATACAAAATGTACTGCACAATATACAGCAGCTAGTCAAGGGTGTATCGGCTTCGGACCCCACGGAAATCGCGGCGGCACCTCTGCCCCCCACTGTGGCCCCTAAGCTGGACCCTCCACCCCCACCGAAAGAAAAGAAAGATATGCCGAAGAAAGATGAAACGCCTAAAAAGACTAAAACTACGAGTAAACCCTGGCGGCCAACACTTATGCCTATTACTCCGGTAAGTGAAAATTAGTTTATGTTTTAAGACTCTAATGCCCGTTTGCACTAAACTCTACTTAGGTTAATCCTTGTAAAGTGACTCCTAAGTCTAAGATAATCTTAACTTTATTTTCAATTGCACCAACATATTTTCGAAAGGGCATTCCTAACTTAAGATAAGCCTAGTAAAGCGAATGAAGGTGTAAACGAACGAATGAATTAGCCAATTGTCTATGATAATTGAGCGATTGTCTATGATTTCTTTAACGATCTCGTCGGAGTTTTGGCGCGATTGCGGGATAGCGCACATCGCAGTATTATTTTATTTTTCGAAATTGGTGTGAATTCGAGTTTTTATGTGTAAAAATGGTGGATTATAAGACATAACGTCTTGGACAATTCACACAAGTGTAGGAAAGTGGGATATTACAGTGAATTGTGACATTTCGTGTTCGTTCCAAATCTCCTGGGGAACCTTCAGTAAAGTCCCCACAACTTTACTGAAGCAGAAATCATCACTCATCGTCATCGTCATGAAAAAAAATTGTATTGAAGATATTTAAGGTTTAGGCTGATGGCTTTGTGCCAAGCCCCAATAAATAATAATAAAAAAAACGATCTCGTCTCGTCAGTCAAGTCGCGTAAGTCACGTTGTATTTAAATTTAGATTATTTATTTATTTAGTTTAATATCATGTGCCAAACAGTAGATATAAATATCGGACATTGATTGACAACTGTCAAAAAAATAGGGTTAGGAGATTCCTAAAACGTTATGACTTACTTATTTGGTGTCATAAGAATTAAGATTGACTTAGCGTGTTTCAGGGATGCACGATTTTTCTCTTTGAATCGATTTTTTGGATCGTAATGGATCGTAAGCCCTTGAATCGCTTCGTGGATCGGATCGTATTGTCTTGAATCGATTTCATGAAAATCGATTCAAAAATCGAATCAAAATTCGCATTAATTTTAACAAATAAAACATTATTTTACACAAATTTAAACTTAAATGAAGTCTAAAAAAAATAATTTACTTTTTTAAACATAGAATAAGGTCTATACCTATTTAAATGCACTTAATATGAATATTTTGTCAGCGCGCTAGGCAATTCCTCTAATTAACTGAAAGCATAACAGAAAAATAAATGTTGTGCAAAGAAACCAACTAATTAACTAAACTTGTCCCATCCCAAAAAACTATAAAATCACACAAAATGAGAAGACCTTTTTATCGAATTCACACCAAAAATGCAATTCATACGCCGTATTTATGATTTACAAAACAAAAATATGAATTTCTTATCAAAAATACTAACTGGCACACCCAATTTGTAGAATTTTACAACTTAATCTCTAATATTTTTTTTGACAATGATAACCGTGCTGGGTTAGGTTAGGTTGGAATTGTGACCACAACAAGCCATTAGGTATCACTTAATGGCTTGTTGTGGTCGCAATTAAAATCTTATTACACAATTAAAAACATACGAAATATAAACACTAATAGGTACATGAAAACCATCAGGTCTTAGAAATACCAATCTTCCACGTCCAAACTTTTTAAAAATAGTAATTGAGAAAGCCTTTTCGGCAGCAGTCTGTTGCGACTTTCATCTAAGGTAATATTAGCGAGAGAGAAAAGGCGTTCTGATGGCGTGGAGGTAGCCACAATCGCTAAATATCTTAATACCTTCATCTCATCATATTTCATTATTTTGCCTATCGATTTGCTTGCTTCGCTTCGTACCGTCATAAAATAAACATTGCAGACTATGATGATTAAGATAGATTACAAACGAACAGCGAAACATAAATAAATTTAAGGTGTCGGCATTACTTTTTAATCGAACTTTGTTGTTTAAAAATAATAAATCTTCACAGTAATACATTGTCGGTAATACGATCCAAAGGATTCGATTCACTATACTTTTGAATCGATTCGAATGAAAATCGTATTGAAGTGAATCGATTCAAAAAATCGCTAGATCGTATTCCCTTGAATCGATCTTCACAAAAATCGCATCGTAACGTGCATCCCTAGCGTGTTTAGGAGTATCTTAGGGTTGGTGCAATGCATTTTCTTGTTAAGAGTGTCTTATATATCTTAGGCATCAGGTTAAGATACTCTTAAGTTCAGTGCAAACGGGCATAAATATTATCTTACTATGTTTAGAGTACGTCGGAGTTCGCCGATACGACTCCTTCCCAGTGCAATTTTTTGCAAAAAAAAGTTCCATCCATAGGTATTGGTAGTTGACAAAGTGTCTAAATAGCAATTGAGCGATCTTGGGTTCAAACTTCAGCTATTAAATTACCACTGTTAGGCAAGCAATACCTTAACTGAAGGTGTTGACGGAAATACTGGTAACTTCAGTTACAGAATCTTACCTCATATTGCAAGAGTAACCTCTCATCTGTCTGTGACCTTTTCAATATGATATGATTTACACTCGTAAGTTTGTTTGCCACCTTTGTTAAATTTAAAACACTAACCACTTAATTTATATTGTTTTCAGGAAAACCTAGCAAAAATCGCCCGAGAGCCAACACAGGTAGCAGTAGATGGGCGAACGCTCCCAAGCCTTGTCCAAGTGATGTCAGCCGGGCAACGGTTCCATATCACCCTCCAAGATTACAACAAAATGTGTATCATGAGGCGAGAAAAACTACAACAATTACAAGATGGAGAGAAGACCAAAAGACAGTCCACGGAAGACACTACCGTAGTCACAGAAATCCAACCTTCTACCATGCTTGGGAACGGTGGCACCGTTGTCCAAAACATAACTACCGAAGAAAAAAAAGATGTCCAAGAACTCGGACAAATTGGAGCTAACGCTGCCACTATATTAAAAAATGTAGGACTTAAGAATATTACCATAGCTCCTATCCCGCCGAAAACAGCTACGATTACGTCACAGACGATCGCCTCACCTATAGTGACGTCACCGTCTTTATTAGTGACGTCAACGCCTATAAAAATCCCTCAACTAGGACCAGCTGTCTCGATAGTGAGTGAAACAATCATCTCTCCACCGGTCATGACATCACATATGATTCTACCGAAGATACCTAAATCTCTGACGGTCATACCTCAGACGGTCATGACAAGTCAAGTCAACAGTCCATCGGGGACAAATCAGGACAACCAACGTCCATAACGAAGCCTGTATTTCGTGGTGATATAGCGCATGCCTGACGGCAAGCCTCACCATGACTGACTATGCATTACAAGCACCCCCGAAAGCCTTAATAATTATACTGTGTATATAAAACTAGTGTAGTAGTGTCGGATTATGTGCTGTGAAATGACAAAAGTGTTAAAATAAAGTGTTAATATACTACTCAAAAAGTTAATTTTTTTTTTCGTTTGTGCAAATGATGCGACGGTTTGTGCTGACGGTTCTGTATGCTGAGTGATCAGTTGTGTTAGAAAATACATTAGCATTATGCGGTTATCACAGACGTAAGTTTTTAAAAATAGTATCGATTTTAGAACAGCATTTTGTCAAATTGTGTACCAGGTGATATAACATCTAATTTAAGGGTAATAAAGTCTTAACTGGCATAGCAAAATGATGGTATGTGTTACTATTTGCTTGCATATAACCATTTTGACAATGATTATTTTATTGCAACTGGATTACAGATACATTTACTGGTTTTTAGTATGTTGGGATAGTCTGCCTAGTATCAACTGTATGAAGCATTTAATTTTAGAGTTGTCAAAACTAAAATTAAGATTTCAATACTTTTAAAATTTTCAATTTTAACTGCTCTATAAAAGTATGAGTATATAAACAATATATTTAATAATGTCACAAGATAAATTCACATAAGCTTAGTCTGTGATAACAACCCCAACGCTTTGTGAATCATCAAAATAAGCTTATTGAGAGGCCTCTTCTAGTTTTTATATAAAGCGGCTATTCATCTGCCAATATGTCAGACAGATTAAGACTCATGTTTGCTGATAAATAGCTGCTATTACAAGCCTGACTATTCCCTACAAAAAAAAAACTAAAGTTCCTTCAGCAAGCATTCTAAATTCTCTAGTCAGGGGAAAAATACGCATTTATAATTTATTTATTTCATTATACCCGCTACAGAGGTGAAGGAATCGTATGTCATTTGTAAGTATGTGACGTCATCGCCTCGTATCATTCGCATAAAGTTAGACTATGTAATATGTATAGTGATGTATAGTGTTACTTTGTAAGGATATCATTCGGAACATATTTTTCCAACTGTTATTATAATTAAGATGCATTAGAACTCATTAGAACTAAAAATCCCAAATAGGATATGGACGGGAATTAATGAAACAATATTATACTATTATATCATTTTAATATTGATTTGAAACCTATCTTATCATACAGGGACATTTTAAGTTTGGATAATTAAAAATAATAGCTTGAATTAACCCAAAGTACAATAATAATTTAAATTCTAGATGTTAATAATTTTATTGATAAAGGTAGTTCATTAATAAATTTGTATATCGAACTCACATGACAGTCAGGACGGCGATGGAAACAAATTTATTAATTAAAAACCAATTAGCTTATTGCAAAGATATTTTTCACATATTACACACTTAAAACAACATATTTATATTAATCTTAAAGAAATTAGATAATTGAACCAACGTCCACATATGCAATGAACGTCGTATGACGTAGAGTTATGTGTACTTACTCACCCTTAGGTGAAAATACTCACCCTAAGGTGAAACTACTCACCCTGAGTTGAAACTACTCACCTTAAGGTGAGTTTCTATAAATATTAACAGTAAATACACGAGAGGTAATTTTTACGTCGTAAATTATACATAAGTAACATTAAATGTAATTAATTATCATTGTCATAAACTCATTAATTTATATCCACATTACTTCCATCCTTAGATCTATCCTAACTATAAATGTCCCTACAGTAAAATATTAAAAAAAAAAACATAAAAAAGTGATTAAATGTGTGCCTCACAGAATTATAAAATGTATGATAGAACATTGTACATAAATATATTCGAATCGCGGGAGCCAATGGCTAATTCTGACACGTTTTTATAAGATAATCTTACGCTCATTGAATACTGTATGTTTGTCTATACAGAAAAATAGTGAAATCATTGATTTTTGCAACTAATATTATAGATTTGATCGGTATGCAACGCGTAAGCGACCAATCGCTATTCAAGAACAGATTTCACGCGTTGAATTCGATTGTAAGTTTTACGTAATGAATTTCATTGTAACTACATAGATACCATTTTTAATTAGTTTAATAACTTGATCCTGAAGTGATCATATCAAAAGACACTTTTCTGAATTTACCTACTTCCAGATTGAATTCTTCATTTTATAAGCGAAATAGCTTTTGCCCGCGGCTCCGCCCGCGTGGATGTCGGTTATAGCGACCAATCATAGCTAATCTCCTTTCTCATTGTCTCGTCTACCCCTATACTAAATTTCATCAAAATCGGTTCCGTTTTTAACCGTTTTTTACTACATGCATATGAATATAATACGGTACATATGTCGCCGCCAGCCGTTCAATTAACTGCATAGCCAGTTAACTAAACGGCGCTATTCAACTAACGGCCTGAATGGCGTTCAGCCATTTAATTAAACCGCTAGGCAAATAGCTTGGAGCCATGACGTTTAAGTACTTGCCGAGCCATTTGATTAAATAGTTAGTTAACTTTAGTTAACTGCCTAGGCAGTCAATTGGACGCCTGATTAAGCTAGGAGGCGGCGACATATACATCAAAATATTTTTTTTTACAATTTCTGTCTGTCTGTCTATTTGTTCCGGCTAATCACTGAAATGGCTGGGCCGATATTGACGAGACTTTTATTGGCAGGTAGCTGATGTAATAAAAAGTGATTTAGGCTAATTTTATTTTAGAAAAAAATAATGCTTAATAGCTTTGATTAAACACTAAGCGATAACCGACATCCACGCGGGCGGAGCCGCGGGCCTGTCACCCGCGGCTCCGCTAGTTTCAAATAAATATTTTAAAGAGGCCATCAGTGGCGCCTAGATCGAGGTAAATATTTTTTTGCACTGGCTTCTGTTTTGAAAATTTTCTCCCTTCGCCACAGGGGATAAGAATTATTGTAGTAACACCTAATTGTATCTATATAAACAAACATACAGTCGGTATGTTGAAACATGATAATTATATATCTATATTGTTGAAATTTAGCTATTTTATTTGGTCTACGGTGTAACTAGGTCCAATGTTAGTGATGTACACGAAATTTAATGTTTGTACGGCGAGACGTGAAATGGCGACGCTCACACATTACATATGTACAGTTTCTGAAAAGAAATATAAGTGATAACGGTTCTATAATATGTGATTTGATTGATTTACATACCCATATAACTACCGGCATATATTTTGACCCCAAGTAACGAGAGAAACTAGTATGATTGGTGAATTTAAGCTCCTTCGCTTCTTAGCACCCTGTAGCACCGCCGTCCGGGAATTGTTGATGTACAATCACTGGAGTACTTTGAGAATAATTTCAGCTACCTATGGAGTAAGGTGCAACTTAAATGCAATATTTTAAAAATAATATTTAATTTTGTGGAGAAGTTTGAGAATTAATGTATGGAATTCTTTATCATTTTAGAACAAAAGAATGTTGTCTATGAGAACAACCCCTCAAAAGAGACCTAAAAAACATACAGAGTACATAATAGAGTACATTTTGTCACGTGATTGAGGTCAAAATATATGTCATTAACTATGCTATATAATAACTTTCTTCCTAAACTATAATTGTCATTATTTATGGCTAGGTAATTCCCCGCGTGTTGCAATATTTTTTTCAATCTATTTAGTAGGACAATTTCTCCAATACGACAATTTCACTGCACGTTGAACAAAAACGCAATGGAAAAAAATATAATCGATTTATTTTCAACACAAATATTTTTTTTACTAGCTTGGACATAATTATATCCAAAAAAGCCACTCTGTCATAAAAAAAACAAGGTCACCTAGTTCGTAATTAATTTTTATTTAAATGACTTTTTCTCCGTTATTTTTCGACTTATCCAAGTACCTTTTTCTTAAATGAACTCAGAGCAATAATTATTATTATAATGAAGTCGGTATATTCAATTTTCTTGTTAACATACGAATACACACGCTTATAAATCCCGTAAGCGGTAGGCAGAGGTGTATTATTAAACACCCACATTACGCGAACAGTGGTTTTCGGATCCACGTAATAGGAAGCGAGCCTTAAGCAGGCACTTTATCTTGTTATCCTCCTCTTATAAAAGACATCTAAATAGTAGACCTCAAAAGCATTAACATTTAGGTAAGAAGCCATAATATAGATAGCGCTCGATAGGCAGAAGTCTAATCAAGGTTAAATTTATAGTCTACAAGCCTATTTAGAGGCTAATAACTACAATACTTTTAAATAGGTATTCTATCCCCTTCGAATACTCCTCTATACTTTGTTACAAATATGGTAGGAAATCGAACCAAAAAATAGAGCTTATAAAACTCATCGTAGTCGATTTATGTCACGGGGCTGTTGAATTAGTATAATGTAATGTAAAAAATAGACTAACGAATTGTAACGTAGATAAATTTCCTCGATTTTCGTCGCCTAGGCTACGTAGACAAATTTCCTCGATTGTCGTCGCCTAGGCTACGTAGACAAATTTCCTCGATTGTCGTCGCCTAGGCTACGTAGACAAATTTCCTCGATTGTCGTCGCCTAGGCTACGTAGACAAATTTCCTCGATTGTCGTCGCCTAGGCTACGTAGACAAATTTCCTCGATTGTCGTCGCCTAGGCTACGTAGACAAATTTCCTAGATTGTCGTCGCCTAGGCTACGTAGACAAATTTCCTAGATTGTCGTCGCCTAGGCTACATAAACAAATGTCCTGGATTGTCGAGATAAGCTACACAGACAAATCTCGATACGCATCGACTAATGAAGTTGCTGAAAAAAGGTATCACGTGACCAAAACGTAATGACATAGACATATCTTTTCGACTTCATTGGTCGGAAAGAAATGAGGAGCCGCCACTGCCGAGGCTGCTGAAAAATTCTTCGCAATTACTTGGCTATTGTAGTTCTTTTATCTCCTCACTCTATCTCTAACTACCCTCCCGCTGGCACTTTATTTAACGAGGCAGAATTTCCTAGCAATTATATAGCTCACGTACCTATGGGCTTATATGTGGAAATGGTAAACCTATGTACCTATAGGCTTACCATTTCAACATATAATTGTATGTTTTTTATATTATAGACTAGTTGTTGCTGAAGGCTCCGCCCGCGTGGATTTCGGTTATCGCGACCAAACGTAGCCTATGTTATTTCTTCTAAACCCCCTATTTCGCGATAAAAAGGCATCCTATGTCCTTTCCTAAGCTTTAATCCAACTCGGTACCAAATTGCATCAAGATCGGTGGTTTAGGCGAGAAAAAGTTACAGACAAGTTACTCTCGCATGTATAACATTAGTATGGATTCATATAAAACACAACATATAATGCCTAGCTAAGCAAAATGCCCTAAATTTAGGCAGAAAATGCTTTTGACAAGAAACGACAGATGTCAAGCAACAATTGCTGAGTAAGCGCTTGTTCAGACACGGCGTGAACCGCGCGGTTCTTATGTATTAAGATATCTATTAAATCATTCAGACATGACCATGACATACAACTTCATATCTTACCCTAAAGCTTACTAATTTTCAGAAACTGTACCTACGTCTAACAAACGCCGTTTCATCGCCTACAACTTGATATGTTAAATTTAGTGTTTTTGGAAGTTTCCACTGTTGTTCATATTGGTTTTATATAAGTTTTTGAACAAACTGTAGCTCTATCATAGTCCGGATGCTTAGGTTCTTCCAAAGATAGTGCGGTAGTTCACAATTATTATGTTTAGTTATTATTAACGTTCGGCGCCTCGCCGCGAGGTATGAATTGTCTAATAAACATATCTTATCTCCTGAAATTTTGTGTTTATTTTCAATTAAATATACCTATAATACTTATTTATTTATTTACGTCCTATATCATACAATGGCTGTCGCGTAGCACGACGTAGGCTTGTCTCGCGTGTTGACGGGAGTTTAACGCGATCATGGTATTTGTTTAAGCCATTACGCAAATTTAAAGCGAAATCGTATTACTTTGAATTACGCTTTACGCTTCATACTTTTCTAATTTACACCTAACTTAAGCAACTTTGAATTTCGGGCTTTATGATTGAAAGATCCCTACACGGTCCGAATCCTAGTCATTAAACTAGGTAGTTTAATTTTAATTTAATTTTAATTCTATATTATAAGAGTGAGCTCACTCTTATAATATAGAATATAGATTGTCTCATTATAAAAAAGTTATACGTGTTATTTCTTAATAAAAATTTAGTGTTTATCGATTCTAATTTTGACTGTCGGGATCCTTTTTCTTGGAGTGTTTGGAACCGCCTTTAGTCCTTTTCCATTTCATCCTTCTATTCTGAAACCACACTTTTACCTGCAAGTCGAATTGTAACATTAATGAAATTCACATTCTTATAATGATTTTTTTAAGCTCAATTTCAAACTTAGCGTCGAATTTTAGTCTAGCTACGAAGCAGCTGAACCTGAACTTCCATATTTTCCGTAAAGCGACTGCCTTCTGACTTCCACCATTCACTGGTGAAAACGGAGTTCTTTAGTTTAGACCAGGTTGTCGAACCTTTAGGGCTCCAACTACCCATAACGGCTGTCATAAATGTTGATGACAACGGGGACCTATGCCTTAACATGTCCTTCGAGGTAAGAATAAACCAATGCAAATAGACATAGGTACCAACTAATATTCATGTAATATCGAAATTCAGATCAAGTTGTCTGTTTAAAGCTTCAAATATCTGTAAACAATTGTTACTACATATACCGAGACTACCTACTTAATGGCTGCCTACTGGTGATTCTCGGTGAGGGATGACGGATGATTCACGATATCGTGTCTTTTGCTATTAATTCTTTATTAGCTACCAACGATCAAGCGATGCCCTCACATGTAAGGTTCAATCATGTATCTAAGAGCAGAAGCCAGTGACAAATTTTCTCTGCTTACACCGAAGAAAGGTAAACTCCCTGTGTTCATTACCTACCTGTCTCTCAGTAAGGTGCAACGCCACGGCAATCTCGTACCTCCTCAGGCGAGTGAGGTAGTTGGCGCGCGCGAACTCCGCCTCCAAACTCCTGATCTGGGTCTTGGTGAAGGCTGTGCGCTCCTTGCGACCTCCGCTTGAACGTGTCTCTGTAATAAACATTAAGCCATTTCATAAAGCTCACTTTTTAATATCCATTTTAAGATTGTCAGCATATTAAATGATGACCCGTATCTTCTGACTCTAACCTTAGCTTCTTACCATACAGCGGGGTGCAGTCATTTAAAGCACTGATTACATTGATATATACACACATTATATACACATTGTTATGTGTATACACATTGCATTTTATACACATTGTCATGTTGTTTTTATATACACACATTGTTTACCTCAGTGACTGATTCTGATAATAATATGACGACAGAACACGCTTATTTATTCCTCCGCTGACTATCTCGGGGAGAGATGAAAGACCCTAGTTCCATGGTTCCGTTTTGTACAAATCCATTACAAAGCTGAACGGCAATAGGCTCGCCCTATTACATGGGGCCGAAAATCATTGTTGGCGAAAAGTGGCTAATATTATAATACACCGTCTACCACTTCGGGGACTAACAGGCGTGAATATTATGTTAGTTCACGATTCATCACGTCTTCACGACACGACAGCCTCCGTGGCGTGGCGGTAGTGAACGCGGCCGCTTCGCAAGAGGCGCGGGTTCGATCCCCGCTCAGTGCAAATATTTGTATGCATGAATATGTATATTTGCATTGCTCTGGTGTTTCTATGTATATTATGTATGTATTTACAAAATAAAACGTATCTAAGGATGTTTATCTGCATTCTAGATTCCATAACACAAGCTAGTTAAGCTATGCTTACCATGGGTCTAGATGGCGTTGTATGAAATGTTGTGGGATATTTATTTATTTATTCTCCAAAGGAAAAACCCAATCCAAACTACATAACACATATTCACAATAAGCAAGTGTTCTTTCTTTCTTTCTTTCATTGGAAACTGAGTAGGTAGGTACCTAATAACATTTGCACTCATTACTTAGGTACCTATATCCGTATCCTAGCTAGACTAATGTCTCCCAGATGAGTCCCGGCGCCATCGCTGCCAGTGTTTACGTTCCACACCCTGTTTGTGTGCGGGGCGCTCGTAAAATGCATATTTCCACTCGTAAAACTACGAGGCGAGAAGGTAATGTATTTAACGGCTTACTTAGTAGGTATCTTTCTTGCAAATGCAGTAAAACTTCGTTAGGTTATTGCTTGTACTTGCGCGAAAGCATAGTACCTAACGACCTTTTACAATTGGGTACTTAACTGAGTAGTCAAATTACATAGTTACTCTTTAATAATCCTTTAAGTTATGTTACCTTTTTGACATTGACGTTGTGACTTGTGTGAAATAAATTATTGTGATGTCATTTTTTTTTATGTAGGACACGTCAATTTGACTTCTCCTCGCCTGATGGTAAGCTGAAGGCAAAGTCTCAGCAAAGAGGGTCACCATTACATACACGTACCATGTTAACAATGGTGGCACTCAGCTTGACGGCCTCATCAGATGCTTTTTCACGCCCCACTTAAAGGACCGGGGACTGTAGGAAGAAGGAAACACGTGAGCTGGAAAGGAGTTCCAGGTGTTAATGGTGCGACAACGAAAGGAGTCACCAAACCGCTTGGTTCTTGAAGGAATATTCTGCACCGTATATCTAAGCCCTGCTCGTGTTGTCCTATGTAGGAAAGGAGAGGGCGGGACCAATTGGGTATTTTCCTGTAGTTAAAATAAATAAATTAGCTGAACTTATTAAATTAAGAATGGTAAAAGGGGAAAAGCAGTTGTGTCGGTTTTTATTTTATGGTTGTTATTTATTTTTAATCATCCACCCAACCTGTAATAGTAAATGATTTGACTATTAAATATTATGGCGTCACAATATTTTTTTTCATACAATTTTCCTTATAACTTTCCGTTTTGACGTTTAATAAAAAGTAACTAATTTGACTAGGCAGTCAAATACCCAATTGGAAGAGCTCATCAGAACAGTAAAAAGAATAGTCAAATGATTTACTATTTAAGGTTGGATGGATGATAAAAAATAAATAAAAACGATAAAACGAGAACTGACGCAACTTTTAGCACTCTTTAACCATTCTTAATTTGATAAGCTCTCATCAATTTCTACGTAGACCTTCTAAATCAATCTTATCGTCTGACAGTCGGAAGACTATGCTTTGGGATAACTATGTACCTACTCTATTTAGGATAGATAAATGCAATCCAGTCACTCCCGAAAAAACCCAAACAACCATATTATGAAAACGATACCTAAGAAGGAAGGAAGCGGGGCTGGGATTCATTGGCGCTCGGATATAGAGCAGAAAAGATAACAATGTAGCGCTGCATTAGGCTTATAAGATTTTTCAATAAAATTATTACTTGTGAAACAACACTAAGTAGGTACTTGCTGTAAATCAATAAAATCAAACTGGCTCGCCTCTTATAAAAATGTGCGCTTAAATATTAGCCAAGTTTTTCTCGACAATTACTATTCCGGCCCTACTCAGTAAAAATTTTTTTTTTTAATGTGTGATTTTGAAAGTTACGCAAGCTTTTAGAAGTTTAAAATGTACTTGAAAACGAATCCAAATAAATTATTTATTTATTTATTTAAAATATATTTTTTTGATTAATTAATTAATTAAATTATTTATTTATTTTAGATTATTTTAATAATAGCTTTTAGTTTTAAATGTAATTATATTTTGTGTATACAGATTAAATTGAATATTAAAAGCAGTCCTTATTCAAGTAAGTATAAGTGATTCTAGACATAGGTTTTTTTTGATAAATTAGTGGGTCCGAAGAACCCTAATCGAGAGAGGAAGCTCTACGTTGCTCCCACAAAAGTCAAGATAAGCCGAATCAAGAAAGATTAAGTGAGTGAATTAGAGAACATTAAATGGCATGTTCTAGGGTTATGTGAAGTCCGTAGAGAGGGGGAGGAGACCATAACCCTGGACTCGGGCCATCTTCTCTACTTTCGCGACGGGGATAAGAAATCCCAGGGTGGCGTAGGTTTCCTCGTCAATAAGGCCCTCTCTAACAACGTTGAAGAAATCTCCAGTGTGTCGACCAGGGTAGCGTACCTGATCCTTCGGCTGTCCAAGCGCTACAGCATGAAGGTCATTCAGGTTTACGCACCGACCTCGACACACCCAGATGATGAAGTGGAGGATATGTATGAAGACATATCCAAAGCCTTACACCACACCACCAAGGCCCACTTCAATGTTGTTATGGGGGACTTTAACGGCAAGGTGGGAACGCAGACTGGCAACGAATCCCGTATAGGCCCGCATGGTTAGTACCATGGTTAGTTAAGTATTCACAGGGGGCAAATGCTTGTCAACTTCCTTGAGAAGGAGGGACTGTTCTTAATGAACTCTTTCTTTAAGAAACAGCCTCAAAGAAAGTGGACATGGAAAAGCCCCGACACTGTGACAAAAAATGAGATCGACTTCATCATGACGGATAGCAAGCACATATTCAGAGATGTCTCAGTGATCAACAGGTTTAATACCGGATCTGATCACCGACTTCTCCGAGGCTCTCTGAATATCAACTTAAAGCTTGAAAGAAGCCGACTGATGAAGTCCACGCTCCGACCTAACCCAATCCATATCATGGCGGGCGGTGAGAAGTTCCAGCAGCTTCTCGGGAACAGATTTGTTGCCTTGGAACCCATCGACGACGTTGACGAGAGCTTACACAATCTGGTCGAAACTCTGAGGGATGAGGGCATCAAGTTCTGTAGAACGCAGCGGACTGGCAGAATATCCAAACTCTCGGCTGAGACTCTCGGGTTGATGACAAAAAGACGGGAAACCACCCAAGCGACTTCGTCGGAGAGGTCAGACCTGAACAAGCAAATTGCGAAGATGGTACGGCGCGACCTTCGGAGCTCCAACACACGCCTTATCGAAGAGGCGATAGAGCGAAACCGAGGGTCTAAAGTATTCACTCAGCAGCTTGGCAGGAGCCACCTGACGAAGCTAAAAACGCACGACGGGAGGACCGTTTTGTCAAAGCCAGGGATCTTCGCCGAGATAGAAGATTTCTACGGCCGATTATACGCTTCACATGCCTCTCTTTCTCGACGAGATGACCACGATTCCAGAGCCACCCTGACACGCCACTACACCGACGAACTGCCTGACATCAGTCAAGACGAGATCGTGTCAGCTCTGAGGCAGCTTAAAAATGGAAAAGCCCCCGGTGAGGACGGAATAACATCAGAGCTTTTGAAAGCTGAGGAGCCCCTGTTATACAGGAACTACAGAACCTCTTCAACGCCGTCCTTCACAGTGGGAGAACTCCAAAGGCGTGGAGCGGGAGTTTGGTGGTGCTCTTTTTCAAGAAGGGTGATAAAACCCTTCTTAAGAATTACAGACCCATCTCGCTCCTGAGCCATGGCTATAAGCTGTTCTCACGAGTGGTCACGAATCGTCTCGCCAGGAGACTCGACGAGTTCCAGCCGCCGGAACAGGCCGGGTTTCGCGGAGGAAATGGCACCATAGACCACATTCACACAGTGAGGCAGATTATACAGAAGTCAGAAGAGTATAATCAGCCCCTGTGTCTGGCCTTTGTGGACTATGAGAAGGCCTTTGACTCTGTCGAAACCTGGGCTGTTCTGGAATCCTTACAGCGATGCCAAGTAGACTATCGTTATATTGAGGTGCTGAGATGTCTGTACGAAGCCGCCACTATGAGTGTCCAAGTACAGGACCAGCAGTCTAAACCGATCCAGTTGCGCAGAGGAGTGAGACAGGGGGATGCTATATCCCCGAAACTGTTCACCAGCGCGTTGGAGGATATGTTTAAGACGCTGGACTGGAAAGGAAAGGGCATTAACATAAACGGCGACTACATCTCACACCTACGATTCGCAGATGACATAGTCTTAATGGCGGAGTCGCTAGAGGAGCTGAACCAGATGCTGGGCGGACTAGCTAGCCAAAACCAAAGTCATGATCAATGGCCACATTGATCCGATGCCGGTCGTCGTACATGGTCACCCTCTCGAAATCGTTTCTGAGTACACTTACCTCGGGCAGGTTCTGCAGTTAGGTAAAAACAATTTCGAGAGGGAGGCCAAGAGGAGGATCCAGCTGGGCTGGGCAGCGTTTGGGAAACTACGCCGAGTCTTCTCGTCATCTATACCGCAATGCTTGAAAACGAAAGTTTTCAATCAGTGTGTCCTACCCGTCATGACCTACGGAGCCGAGACATGGACACTCACGGCAGGGTTGGTCCATCAGTTCAAAGTCGCTCAGCGAGCTATGGAGAGAGCTATGCTCGGAGTTTCTCTGAAGGATAGAATCCGCAACGAATACATCCGACAGAGAACCAAAGTTATCGACATAGCTCAAAGAATCGGCAAGCTGAAGTGGCAATGGGCTGGCCATATCTCACGAAGAACCGACAACCGTTGGGGTAAACGTGTTCTTGAGTTGAGACCGCGACTCGGCAAGCGTAGTGTAGGACGTCCTCCGACCAGGTGGGATGACGATCTAAGAAAGACTGCAGGCAGATGCTGGATGCGGCAAGCTGAAGACAGGGCGCTATGGCGCTCATTGGGGGAGGGCTATGTCCAGCAGTGGACTAATATAGCCTGATGATGATGATGATGAATTTTTGATCTTGTAGATATGACATAGTAACGAGTTTTGTTTATTATATTCGTGATCAGTCAATTAAGGCGAAAAAACACGTAACTAAGAAAATGTCATTACGGTCTGAAATTGCTTGCAGTCGCTGTTCTAGTCTCTTTGTGATCCAATATTAGGCCAACACAGTGGTGTTGGCTCCGATAACAGATATCGGGCCGGACAATTTGAAAGACATACATATGTCATACATTTGTCTTCCTCCGATATCGGATGTAGGGTATCGGACAATGTGAAAACGCTCTTAGGGTAAGACGAAAAGTTTTAAATTGCTTTACAAAATTTCACTTCACAAAGCGGTAGTGAACGCGATCGCTAGGTACGCAGGAGCGGATTCGATCCCCGCTCAGTGCAAATATTTATATGCATGAATATGGGTATTTGCACTGGACTGGTCGTGCCTCGGAGACCACGTTAAACCGTTGGTCCCGGTTACCATACGAACATGTATGGCAGTCGTTATACCGGATGTAAGGGGAACGCTCCCGAAGCCGAAGGCCCCTGTTAGTACTCCCGGTACACTACATTTTTTTTTTTTCGATTGGGTGAAAAAACATTTTTTTTTTTCATTTTTTCGTTTCATTAGCATTATTTATTCTCCATCGTATTAGGAATCAAACTCAATGTAAGGACAATTTCATAAAAACATCACCACAGAAAAAAAAACAAATAGCGCTAAGCGCGTGCTTTAATGTAGTGATGTTTTTTTTTATGAAATTGACATGACATGCTATCGAGTTTTTTTTCTTATATCCGTGATCAGCGCCATCAATTAACGCGAAAAGAAACGTAACTAAGAAAATTTCATTGAGGTCTAAATTGCTTGCAGTCGCTGTTTTAGTCTTTTTGTGATCTGATATCGGGGCAACACAGTGGTGTTGGATCCGATAACCGATATCGGGCCGGACAATGTGAAAGACAAACACATATCTCATACATTTGACTTCCTCTGATATCGGATGTCGGATGTCGGATATCGGATGAGTGTGAAAACGCTCTTACGGTCAACAGCGTCCCACTGGCAGTAGTAATAACATACAACACTATAATCCACTCACCTTCTTCTCCAAAACTCCTGGCCTGTTCCTCACTCTCTTCCTTCACAACATGACTTTCCCACTCTTCCCATTCCCATTCACAAGCCTCTCGAGCCTCACAGAGACCTCTATCAACCGCTCTATAGTCATAGAAGAAAGGCAGATACCCTGCGTGGAAAATCTCTTGATTCACTTCTTGGGTCAAAATTGGTTCAAACTGTGATGGTTCTAAGGTTTCTTGATATTCACTTGGGTTATCCACTTGTTGGAAATTGGTTATGATGTTGTATTCCATTATGTCATGTGAATATTTTGGTAAGGTGTAATTTATTCAAAATTGGCACTTATTTATAAGTTTATGCGATACGACTATGAGAATTAGTTTTTTCGACTTTTGTAATAATTCGAGTTTATGCGATACCGGAAATAGTTTTCCGACTTTTGTTATTAAATAACACTTCTTTTCAGGTTTATACGAAGTTGTGCGTTTGCAAAAGTTAGTTTTTCTACTTTTGAAATAAATAATATTTTAATAATCACTGGTCCAGTTACTTTTTTATTTTATTTTTATTAAATCTTTAATTTTATTCCCGTAAATTCTAATGTTTTGTTATTTTAATAGTGACACGTCCGCACCAAGCAACGTGTCAGTGATATGATGCTGGTCGTTCAGTAATGCGCGTGAGCAGTCTGGGCGGAGCTTACGCGTCTTGGGCGGGACTTGTTTATATCTCAATTTGTCACTTTTAACTTACGGATGATTTCGGTGCATTTGAATTCCGTCTGTTTCTAATCTATCTATGTTGGATACTATCAAAATAATAAAGTAGCCATGTCTATACATTTGAGATATTTAAAAAAAATACTTTGGTTAGGTACCAACATACTGAACACATTTTTTTTTTATTCTTGATGCGATGGAAGCAAAATCTTCTGAACGTAATTTGAAGCGGATTTTTGTTTGAAAGGTCTTAAAATCTTACGTTAATTTGAAAAAACCGGAGATATGAATGACCATAAGTCACCATAACCGACATCCATGCAAGCGGAGCTGCGGGCAACACTTAGTATAATATTTATTCCTGGTTAGTTCCGAAGTTTTATCCTCAGAGCTCGAGGGTCGCTCACTCCTCTGATTGATTGATTTACGGCTTTTTTTGGGAGTGACTACCATCTGTCACCTACCAATTGCGAAAAGATAATTAAACTGAGTAGTTAGGTATTGTTAACATTCATTAATTTAAGTAAACGTAAGTTATCCCTTCTCTTCGTTAAGTTGGTTAAATTAATAATTGATTTTATTTTATTTTTTAATACGGAGGAAAATTGCGCGGTTAGCCACCAGCAGTCGGACTGTAAACAAAAAAAAAAAAAAACAAATAAAAAACTTACCGGGTCTGAGAGTAAGACTGGGGTGTTAATTTTTGGCGGGTAACGAATTTAAGATTAAAGAATAAAAGTAATTTTATTTTAAGTACCTAAGTAATTTTCTATCCTGCGCTGTCGTCTCATATCTCGGAGCATTCTTACAGTATGTACTTAAATATGTTTCAATCAAATCCCAAACCATATAATTAATCAAAAACTTACATTCAAATTAGTTATCGACCACTTCCTAAAAATAAATCAATTAACATAATTGCATGATTTAGGTGCGAACGCTCTTAAACACGTTGTTACATAGCGAGGGTACAAATACTCCCCCGGGACTGTCCTGGATGAACTCTAGCCTCGTGTTCTCACGATACTCTGGTAATTACTCCCTATTTAGTTGTGTTGATGGATTTATAGTGTATTCTGACAGTACCTAGTGATTGGCAAGAAGATTAGGTACTTAAGAATACCAAAAAATTCTAAGCACTTATGTAGAAGAACCAACGATTCTATTATATGGCTCAATTCGGAACTACGGCTTTTACTGTCAAAAGCATACTGTTTTATTGTAATCAAATAGATACAATTTAGCGCGATTAGATAATATTAAAGTGAAGGTGACGGCATTCTTCAGTTGGTTAAATCAAATTAAATCGTTGGTTTTACTATGGTAGGTACATAAATTTACCTAGACGAAATTAGCTGCATAGAACATAAAAAAGTGATCATATACTTAAGTTTGATTACGTGATTGGGTAAATGTCAAGATGGGATTGCCATACACCGCCTGGATAATATAACATAATGCTACTTTATATACTTATTTCCTTTTTTTTTGTAAATAGATTGTTGTACATTGTAAATGCATAGCGTCCGTAGCTTAGTGGTGAAGGAGTCGGAATTACGATTGAGAGGTCCCGGGTTCGAATTCTGGCCATTGCACTACCGACGTGAACCCGCTCCTAGCACAATTAATTTAGCTTAGTTGGAGAGGTTAGAGGGAAAATATATAAAAAAAAAAATTATACAACAGATACACAAACCAAAACAAACAGACGTAATTATTCACGCAGGTGGCGACGGGTCCCTATAACACGGTTCCTGCTGCCGGCTTGCTCTGAGGTAAGCCATGGTAGAAATGCTTACATTATTTATACTCCGAAATTATTCACCGCCGGCTTCCTTTTTGACCATATTCACCCTTCGCTATGCACACATATTTATGAGTGGGAATCGAATCCGCGCCTATGAGATTTAGCAATCGAACACGACCGCCGTGCCACAGAGGCCCACTGATCAACCGGATGAGATATTATTGCAGATGAGCCGTGTCGGAGCGGCAATCCGCCGACAGTTAGAACCAACCTAGTTGTTTGTATGGATACCTAGTTGCTATTTCCTTCCACACATGCAAGCCAATTAATTAGATCTGAGTTGTGACTCTTTGTGAATTATTGTTGAAGCATATCTACTGTGCATATTTAAAGGTGAATTCTAGCGTTAGAAAGTATTTTTAATTTTTAATTACAAAGAATAACGATGGTTTGCCATTGCTGGGCGCTCGGGGCTTCACCGGGGCCCTGTAGATCTCAGAGCCCAAGCAGTCTAGCCAACCTCGTCTGCAAGCTGGTCCCGCAAATTCCTTGATTTTGGGGCAGATTTTTTTTCTTAGGGTTAGGTGTCAGGGGGCAGCTCCTTTTGTAAAAATCAGCGAAATTAAAAAGGATAAATAGGTGAGCGATGCCCGCGGGTTTCAAAATATCACCCTAAGATGCTCGGATGATGTAACGTCAAAAGCTCGTTTGGTATTTTTCAGTGTTAACCATAGTGGTTATGTTGAACTTGAATCGACTGAAATTGCACGCCTCTGTCTCGAAGATAAGCGTATCATTACCTGCATGACCGAGATTGGCTCGGAATTTTTTTTAGGACATTTTCTACAAATGCATCCTAGCTAGATCGATTTATCGCCCCCGAAACCCCCTGTATACCTACTAAATGTAATGGAAGCATGGAGCCGTTTCTGAGATTTTCTCGTGTTAATATATATAAGATCCGATATGTCGCCTATGTGGGGAGTGGGAAGTAAGGCGATGGCCCCTAACAAGGCAATTTCCTTGCACTCCGGCATAATATACCTACTTAGTATCTAAGTATCTACCAACCTATATCTAACTTAAATAATCCACAAAGACAAGCAAATTCCAACATTTTTTTTTATAAAAATCAAATAAACTTGGTTTTGTGGCTTGCACCCTTCGTGTTTAGTCAGCTGTGAGCGGTGTCCACGTTGTTCAACAGATAACAAATCTGACGTTCCTTTTTACTGCTCACTGGTGATAGCCCGATGACGTTGTTTCAGTACACTGGCTCGACACCCCTTGTTGTGTTTGCATGTTTAAAAAAATACATACCTATACCTTACGTACAGACAGATAAAATATTGGCCTTAAAAATCCCATAATGACACAGATTTTTAGTTTGTTTTTGTGTGTTTTGATATGAAATGTGAACTAAAGTACATTTCATACATTATTAACACAGTAGGTAGGTACCTACCTACTCTACCTAGTTTGTTCTGTTGAAATAGGTAATCAGATTATATATTATAACAGTAATGGTAGTAGAGATTTACGCTGGTTGCACAACTTCTTATTATTGTTCTTGGGGTTGCCAGGGCCTTTGTGGCCAAGGGGTCACCAGCAAGCCGGACTACCTGCTGAGGCTCTTGTGCAGACGACTCTCGAGATCAGACGACCATCACTCCCATAAAAGTTAGAGCCCCGTAAAAGTCAGGTCAGTTTTTGGAGGAGGTAAGTAGGACACGACGGTATTCCCGGCCAACTGGGAAGTACCTCCTCCCTACAGAATGCCGCGGCCATGATAACCTCATGTTGCGTTCCCAGTTGTGAGTAGGGTAGCCAGAGCTTACTGGAGAGTTTTTGTGCTGTCAGTGGAAGACCAAAGGCTTCCTGCTATATCTTCTATACTGAATCTCTCTGTATTTTCAGGGTCGGCAGCACGAGTGTGACTTCCCCGGTGTTGCACACGTCCATAGGCCACGGTAGCCACTTTGCATCAGGTGGGCCGTCAGCTTGACTGCCACGTCAGTTGTATTAAAAAAAAGTTAAAAAAAAACAAAGAATCCGAGGAAGAACGAAGGACACCGAGCTCCAAGGTCAAGGCCTCAGATGCAACCCAGGGCCCTGATTCTGCAATTATTATTTTTCATGCTAAAACCTGGATATCCCTTGCTGTACCACAGCCACTGTAACCAATGCCATCTAACTTTAGACTTTAACGTTATACTTTTAAAGTCTCAAATTAAATGTCCATCTTGTAAAGTGAATGAAAATTGTTATTAACTCTATTTCTTTTCATTTTGGACTTTAAGTGTCAGACATAAAGCTTAAAATTAAATGACATTTTATGCAATGTCAGCGGTATGACAGTGGTGGTGTTATGTCATAAAATTAGCAGAATCTGAGGCCTGGAATAGCGCTATCATTTTGATGAAGATGATGACTCTTCTTTCAGCTATTCTCTATTACCTACTCCTTACTCGCCTGCATCTGTTCAAGCGCGATTGCTTCCTATAATTTTGCAAGTGAGTGATTTGATTTCATAAATGTACCTACCTATCAGTTTTATTTTGCGCTACAAGTAGTGTTCTTCACTCACGCAGATAGGTCTCTCTATATTTGAAGGTCCAAGCGGGGCGTGAAACAACATAAATTCCTTTATGACGACGCCAACAAGCTGATGGCCACCGAGACCTTGTAGCTACTGATCATTCCTGAGAACTTCACTTTTAGCTTACCATCAGGCAAGACGAAGTCGTATTAACGTGCTCTACATAAAAAAAATCCTCCATTCCTTACCAGAACGAGAGATATATTATTACGGGCGAATTGAAGATTAATTCTGAATGAATACCTACTAGTGAATTCATGACTAATTCACTAACTAAGTTGGGGTTCTTTCGTCATAGGTGACCAGATGAGACAGCTGGGCTGTACCCAACGATGGTCCTCGGCTGTACCCGACATAAGTACCGTTTAATAAAATGATTTACTAATATATATTTCTTTTTCGTGTCCTGCTAGCATTTGATAACCCTAGGGTTGCCACTATACATACCACTGTATGTATGAAAATATAATTTATTTTGTTCTTATTTGTTTTATTTTTTTTATTATACTTTACAGGAACGACATGCCTTAACGTGCAGTCTCTTATTTCTTTATTGTTTGAATTTACTTACCTTACACCTGATTTATTTAGCTTATTTTGTTCATAATTTATTCATTACCAGCTGTTGCCCGCGGCTCCGCTCGCGTGGATGTCGGTTATCGTTAAAAATATAATTTAAAATAAAATTAGCCTAAGTTACTCCTTATAACATTAGCTACCTGTCAATAAAAGTGCCGTCAAAATCGGTCCAGCTATTTCAGAGATTAGCCGGAACAAACAGACAAAAATTCTAAAAAAAATTATTTTGTTGTAGGTATGTACCGTATTATATTCATATGCATGTAGTAAAAAACGGTTATTTCAATATTACAAACAGACACTCCAATTTCATTTATATGTAGGTAGATTATGTTACATAGGTAATTGGGAGACATGCTAAAGCGTCCCAACATTGGGAGAGACCTATGTCCAGCAGTGGACTACGATCGGCTAATTGATTGATTAATACAACATAATAACATGTATAAAATGTAATAAGTAGATAGATATTAAAAGTATAATGTAAAAATGGTAAAAAAAAGTAGATAACAATAGTTAAATATGTAGTCTTAATTCTGCAATGAACGTTACGTTAGTTGAAACCTCTGTGCCTGCCTACAGTACCTACTTAAACCAATTATTTTAGGGGAAACTCGAAATAAAAATATAACGATTTTATTATTCGACTAATTTTTGCCAGCCCTACATCCAAATATCTCGGTTGCGTATCTGATGAGTTCTACAGGCGCGATAAAGTCATAATAGTGTTTTATTTATAGTGGGCCACTTCATTATATTAATGTTGCGACGGATTTCGGACACTATACTTTAAACATGGCACATTCATTGTTTAGGTTCATTATAACTCTGACGACACGGTCATGTAGGTCACCACTGTACCTACATATACAATTAAAAGTTCCGTGTTTAAGCCACCATGTTCGATACATTACGTATGGTTTCCGGCATATACCTATCATGTCAATCACGACACAAAATGTACTCTACATGCGCAGTACTTACCTAGATAATATAATCCTAAGTACCTATATGTTTTTGGGTGTCTTTTGCGGATAGCACGAGTAGTGGCGTAGCTAGATGACCAAGGGACCTGGTATAAAAAGAAACGGGCCCCTATAATAATTTTTTTTTGATTGCGAAAACGTCGGTTGTCGCTTCCGAGTGTGGGGGGGGTCTCCTAAGGGATTACGGGGCCCTCAACCTTGCTGTAAACGTAACTGTGACAATACGACTCAAAAATCCCTACAAGTTCTTTCAAATGAGTTACCAAACTAAGATTTTTCTAGTATTTGGGCTTAGATGAGGTTTTGCTAGTTAAGGCCACGAAGCTTGGGGGCACCCTGAGCTTGTGGGCCCCGGTGCACGGCATCGCCTTGCCCACCCATAGCTACGCCAGTGAGCACGAGGTGCTACGGCGTGCGGCGGCGGAGGAGTTTAAATCCACCAATAATAGGTAGATTATATCTATACTATTCGTGCGCGTCTGGACCTCGTTTCGTTCGCGTGTGATATGCCTAACCTTCCTTATGAAAAATGAAGATTCAGTCTATATTAATCTACCAAATGTTAAAATGGTATTGTTGTGAAAGTTTTCAAGAAAGAACATTGACATTTTTATCGTTTTTGACATTTGGGAGATTTGAAAAGTACCTCGAGATTGAATTATAAACATCTCTTTATTATGTTATGAGAATAAACAATAAAAGTTTGAATTAAAATTTTAAGCATTTTTATTCAAATCGATTTAAATTTAAAAAAAAAATCGGTAGAGGCGTGGTTACTACAACTTACTTTCAAACCCCGCCTAGACCGATAAAATTTTCTATTTAATTTGTTTTTTTTTTAAAGACAACTCCCGCACTAGGGAACAAGCCCTGTTTCGCGGGGGACTTCACAAACATACAACTAACGGAGACAAAGTACACCCAGACTCAGAACAACTATTTGTGGATCACACAAATTTTGTCCTGTGTGGGGATCAAACCCATAACCTCGTGCACAGCCGATCCATACTACGCCCACTGAGCCACGAAGGCAGTCAAATCATTAGCAGTCAAGTCAGTTTAAATCATTAAAGTTTATCAAATACAAGTATTTTTTAGTGTATACCTACTTAATCCTAAAAGCCTTATCTACGCCACAGAAGCCTCCGAGGCGTATACAGAATCGAAAATTGTCTATCTCTCTCTAACGGGTAAACCAAACGTATTGCGCCGCATAACCAACTCAGTGTTCAACGTTCGCTAGCTACTGGCACTTGTGTCGTTGAGGTAAGTACCCACATTTTTGAATTATAGCGATATTGTACGTCTGTCAGACGTATGTTTAGGCTTTGTGTAAGTTTTAACTTCCTACTTTGTAATTTATTTTTATCAGTTTTTATTATATTTTGTTGTTGTTTTGGCATTGTCTCAGATTTAAATATGTCATCGTTTAATAGATTAAATAATGACGATATTTTATCAATTTTAAATGAAGAAGGCAGTGTTTCAATGGAGGAATCGGCTTCTGAAGACGAGGATAACCAGCTGGAGGACGACGTGCAAAGCGAAGATGTGTATAACTACGTTACGGAAGAGGTATTTTCAATACCAGCGCCTACTGAAGAAGCTATCTCAACTCTTGCAGAAGGTAACCCAGAATCGAATATTGTCGAGATATTGAGCTCCGTCAACTCAGATCGAATATATCATATTCCTGGGAACACTGTTCGTGGTAAGAATGGGCATATCTGGACAACTAGTAAAGGTCAATCATCTGGTAGGGCTTCTGCTATGAATATAGTCCGCACTGCTCGTGGACCAGCACGGATGAGTAGAAATATTTTTGAACCGGTACAAATCTTTGAACTTTTTATAACTGAACAGATCATATCTGAAATTGTTAAATGGACCAATATTGAAATGATTTCAAAACGTCAAAATCTTGGTAAAATTACAGCAACTCATAGATGTACTACAAATGTAGAAATTCGTGCATTTATTGGAATATTGACTTTAACAGCCGTAATGAAAGATAATCATCTTTCAACAGATGAACTATTTGATAGTACTTTTTCTGGTACGAGATATATTTCAGTTATGAGCAAAGATAGATTTGAGTTTTTAGTTAGATGCTTGAGAATGGATGACAAGACCTTAAGGTGTGCGTTCGCGCAGCGGAATGTTGTTGAATTTAAAGATTTTAATTATGCAGATATTTAGTGTATGACGTCGTGTAATTGTGTATGGTAAAAAAAAAATTGTGCATGCAGCCATTGTGGAGAAATTCGCTAAAAACTGATTCCGCTGGGCGAACGTTGTCCTGGCGGAACTTTTTTCTAATCCATGGACTTAGAAGAAAAGAAATGTGTCCAAATATTAGTGTGTATTTGTGTGTAATTGTGTATGTATGAATAAAATTAGTGCATGCATAAACTTCGGAGAAATTCAAGTTTCCGCTACGCGAACGTTTGGCCATTAGCTAGTTTTCATATAAAGCTCTTATATAGAGAGCTGTAGATTTTTACATAGGTTGTTTTGAATTTGTTTAAATTTGTTTAAAAAACAGATTTAGAAGAAATCGTAGGGTTTAAAAGATAAAAATATAAACGTGAAATACGCTCATTAGGTCTTAGTTCGTGAAGTAGCCACTTTGGGGTCTAGATTTTCACGTTTATACAAACCTTGTAAGTGTCTGCAACATGTTGCCAAGTATCAATGATGGTTCGTTAGTAATTAATGAGTTATAGGACAATTTACCATGAGTAGACCACTGTTTGCAAAGCAGTCAAATATCAAGACGTTCTAAAGTAATTGCATAGTAAAATGTGTTCCAATAATTAGTGTATTAATTCAACTACTTGCATGCAAAATTTCATCTCATTAAATTCATTAATTAAAGAGGAACAAGTAAAATACTTACAAAGCATCGAAAACTTACATAACCCGACCAAATTCGGATAGATATAAAAAAGCGGCCGTTCAATATATCTAGGTAACACTCTAAAATTTACAGTATAATACCGGTATTTAATTGGTACAGGTGATAACACAATTGTTTTGATATAATTTATAGGTCATTTAGTTTTCTACACATGATTTTTTAAATGTATTTGACTATGACAGTAAGTACTATTTACGTAGCTACTTTATAGCTTTTTTATATGATATTACCGTTGTACTGGACTTATGTATGTGGGCGTGTTCCCGCGCACCCCACCAAAATATTCAGAATTATCTTGTTCGAAGCGGTACACTTAAGGCTAGTCCTTTGATTAAATAGTCTAAGTATTGTAGTTAGGAAATGGTCAAAAATATTATGCTAGTGTGAAAAAACAGACAACGCGCTGCGCAACGAGCGATAGAGGCGGCTTCCCTCTTGAAACGGTACTTCCATCCTTGAAGAAAAGAGAGCGCAATATGTTTTCATAACTCACATAAGCCACGGCCTGCGCGTATTGGTTTGCTGTTGAACTTGAACCTGGTTTTGTTTTATCTCCATTCACAAATTTGCACTCAAGGACAATGTGCGTATGCGCTGTTGTTTTGCTATGTATCGCCAATTCTCCGTAATAATAATATTGACAGTGTGTTATTAATGTTATAGTGTAACAGTGAAGCTTAAAATAATTATGTGGTAGGTATATTGAGTGAGTGATAGTGAGAAGCTGATGTTTAATTAGAACTTGTTAATTGAAGATTTATTCTTATCGCAGATTGGGGCGGTATTATTAAAAAATATTTTTCATTCTAGAAATGCAATTGTTTTATTTTTTCCTAACGCTTGTGTACGCAACTGTACCATATTAATAAATACTATACTGGAAGGTTAAGAACGTTACTTAGAAATATGGCACGGTCGCTTTTTTGTAGCCATCCGAACTTGGTTGGGTTATGTAGGTTTTCGATGCTTTGTCAGTATTTTAATTGTTTCTCTTTAATTACTGAATTTAATGAGATGAAATTTTGCATATGAGTAGTTGAATTAATACACTAATTATTGGAATACATTTTACTATGCAATTACTTTAGAACGTCTTGATATTTGACTGCTTTGCAAACAGTGGTCTACTCATGGTAAATTGTCCTATAACTCATTAATTACTAACGAACTATCATTGATACTTGGCAACATGTTGCAGACACTTACAAGGTTTGTATAAACGTGAAAATCTAGACCCCAAAGTGGCTACTTCACGAACTAAGACCTAATGAGCGTATTTCACGTTTATATTTTTATCTTTTAAACCCTACGATTTCTTCTAAATCTGTTTTTTAAACAAATTTAAACAAATTCAAAACAACCTATGTAAAAATCTACAGCTCTCTATATAAGAGCTTTATATGAAAACTAGCTAATGGCCAAACGTTCGCGTAGCGGAAACTTGAATTTCTCCGAAGTTTATGCATGCACTAATTTTATTCATACATACACAATTACACACAAATACACACTAATTTTTGGACACATTTCTTTTCTTCTAAGTCCATGGATTAGAAAAAAATTCCGCCAGGACAACGTTCGCCCAGCGGAATCAGTTTTTAACGAATTGCTCCACAATGGCTGCATGCACAAATTTTTTTTTACCATACACAATTACACGACGTCATACACTAAATATCTGCATAATTAAAATCTTTAAATTCAACAACATTCCGCTGCGCGAACGCACACGACCTTAAGACCATCTCTTCGACCAAATGACTCATTAATACCTGCCAGAAATGTATGGGATGGGAACTGTTCATAAACCAATGTCGAATCAATTACGTCCCTGGATCTGAAGTGACTATTGATGAACAGTTGCTTGGATTTAGAGGTAGATGTCCTTTTAGGATCTACATTCCAAATAAGCCGAATAAATACGGCATCAAATTTCCTATGATGTGTGATGCGACCTCTAAATATATGATTGATGCTGATCCGTATACAGGTAGAACTACAAATACTGGAGGATTGCCTCTTGGAGAATTTTATGTGAAAAAGCTGTCGAAGACTATACGTGGGTCTAACAGAAATATAACCTGTGATAACTGGTTCACATCAGTACCACTGGCAAAAAAAATATTAGAACAGCCTTATAAACTAACTCTGGTTGGTACTGTTAGATCTAATAAACGGGAAATTCCCGAACAATTCAAAAATACGAGATCTCGACCTGTTGGTAGTTCTATCTTTGGCTTTGACGGCCCTCTAACTCTGGTATCTTACAAGCCAAAACCAGCAAAGATGGTTTATCTCTTATCGTCCTGTAATGAAAACGCAGTAATAAATGATTCTAGTGGTAAACCAGATATGATTCATTTTTATAATCAGACAAAAGGGGGAGTAGATTCATTCGATCAAATGTGTTCTGCTATGTCATGTAGTCGAAAAACGAATAGATGGCCTATGGCTGTATTTTACGGCATTTTAAATATGGCTTTTGTTAATTCGGCTGTCATTTATGGCCACAATATGGTAACGAATAATAAAAAGCCCTTGAATAGAAGAGAATTTATGAAAAAACTCAGCACAGACTTAGTTAAACCTTGGATGGAGACAAGACTAGAAGCACCAACTCTGAAGAGGCCATTGCGAGAAAATATATGTCAAATTCTGGGCAAACCGTCAGAATCAGTACATTCAACTAAAGAATTAGAAGCAGAAGAACCTGAGCGCAAAAAACGTAGATATTGTGCCTTTTGTTCCTACAAAAAAAGAGAATGTCTAAGTTAGTGTGCTTCAAGTACAAAAAATCTGTGTGTGGCGAACACAAAGTTGATCTCTGTTTTGATTGTATTTAAAGTATAGTTGTTAACTAAAAGTCTGATTAATTTTAATTTACAATGTAAGAATATGTGATTAATGCATAAAAGTATTATATTTTTTCGAATAATTGATATGTTTCAGTTGATTTTTCAAGAGTTGATTTTTTTGTTTGGTAAAAAGTATAATGACCTTATTTGTTAAAATAAATAAGTATAATTGTTATTTTCATTGATAAATTTATGTTTTAGTATTTCTTTATACCCCAAATAAGATTTCCTCATGAAAAAGGAAACATAAGTAGGCATATTTTAACCTACAGGTTGTCATTTACAAATGTACGCCTCTGAGACGTATGTTAAGGCTTTGTGTATCTCTGAAATAGATTAGTCTTCTAGGGTTAAGCGGCATCTCTTGTAGGTACCTTCGTAGGTATGCAGGCAGCCTGTGGTGAACAGGCTGCCTGCCTTCGAGTATTAATCAAACAACAGTAAAAATTGTCAACATGGTTTTATTTAAATCAATCCTCACACCAACACAGTCAATTTATCAGTAAAATATTGCAAGCCCTAATTGCATCTGCAAGACGTTTATCACACGTTACACTGAGCTTAAAGCTTTCATAAATTAAAACAGCTGAATCAGTAAGGTACAATCAGATTTTTTTTAAATGAGGAGCTATCAACTTACAATCGGAAATTAAGTAGGTAGGACCTAAAAAATTGCTAGCTCTAAACATTGTTGCAAAATATGTCATGCATCAATTAGGTCTTTAGATTACTTTTATAATATGTATAATTAATTTATGTATGTATAGTTATAATTAATGTATAGTTATGTGTTGTATGTATGTTTACGTAAATAAGGATAGTTCTATGTTCTCATATTTTGCCTCAATGAGTACAGCTAAAAATGTATGGATCTATTTTTGTAACTAGGTACCTTCATAATTACCTAAAATTTTTTTTGGAATGAAAAATGTTTGTGGACTTGATTACACATTCAACATTTATTCCTATTAAGCACCTAACTGACTTAATGACGATAATGCGTTTATTAAAATATGACAAATCTCTGACCACTGTTGTGGCGTGCAGGGGCCTGTTTAATAAAAGTGACAATACGACAAATTTGTCACTTTTTGACAAATTAGTCGAATTGTCGCGACAAATGGCGTTTAATAAAGTTGACAATTAAGTCCAAATGCGACAGGCAAATACTGACAAAATTATCTGAAAACCTGTATAATAAAAGCGACAATTGTCAGGTTTTACCCGTCGAGTCTCTAAGAAAATATTCTGTGACTTATTTGTCATGACAATTGACAAGTTTGTCACTAATTCCGACATATTTGTCGCATCTCAATATCGAGGCATGCATTCATATGCAACCAATAATAAAAGCAAAGAAAACAAGTTCAAGTCAAAAACAAAAGTCAAATTGTTGTAGGTAGTTACTTTTTTGATATTACCCTGATGTTGTCATATGACAACATGACTTGAACTTGTTTTGTTTGCTTTTATTCTTGGTTTAAATATGCGACGTCGTATAGTTTGCATCAAATATTCATCTTCACTACTACTGTTATCCGTCGACGACGTTAAAACCATTTTTTAAACTAATCGTACCTACTTATTTAATTTCCGATTACCGTTGACATTGGATGAAATGCCTGTCGAAAATCTATGACAAATTGACAAATATGTCCGCCTGCAATGTCAATTTAGTGTTTAATAAAACAAATTTTACAAGTTTTTCCTGACAAATTATCACCTGTCGCCTGTCAAGGTTTAATATTTATTAAACAGAAATAAGTCAAATTGTCATAACAAGTCGACATTATTGTAGATTTTCCACCGTGACTTATTTGTCAGCAATAATTTATATTAAACAAAATATTGTCAAATTGTCAAATTGTCGGATTGTCGCCTGTCACCTGTCATTGTCGCGTTTATTAAACAGGCCCCGGTCTAATGTATTTCTCGTATAGTCATTCTGACCATATTCTTTCATCTAAAACCATCCGATTAAAAAAGTCGCGGTTCACTACTTAATTGGTAGGTATATGTAGACAATAAAAGCTAGCATAAAAATAAAGCATAGGTAGACACCAAGATGTTTCCATTGCCTAAGGAGATCTTCAAGAGGCCAAGTTTTCGTATTAAAATTTATTCAAAATCCGGTCTCGATCTGTCAAGCTTTACAGATTGAGAATTAATTTGGAACAAACCACAGACGAAAAGAAATTCCCATAGTGTAACTTGCTTAGTAGCTACTAAATAACTCAAAAACTATAAATAGAACCACCATGGCTACGTAAATCACTTTCTTCTGCAAATTTGTAATTTCAAGCCTTATAAAAATATGCTTATTTATCTATTAATAAAGTTAGTGATTATTTGATTGCACAAGACGAGCCAAGGTATATTCATATGCACTGTGTATTTATCGAGAAATAATGGCAGATAAGATATTATTTACAAGCTTTTATTTAACTTGCAATGTATGTTTGTTCGGGTGGAATCTTACAACTCAATTTTAAGGCACTTGCCCTCAACCGATTGAGCTGAAATTTGGTATGCACGTTCAGTTCGGATGACAATGCAAGATTATAAAAGATTGTTTTTAAAAAGGTTTTTTTTTTCATTAGAAATAACTTATTTGACATTTTAAATTGGTTTATTTGATGACAATTGCAATGTTTTACTTTACTACATTTAAAAATAAAATATCTCGATACAACATTTATTATGATGTCACTATTATTTTATTTTAAGCCGTTTAATGTGACGTTTGTGATGCTAACGTGCTTTGCTATTATATGACCTACTTACTTAAATTAAGTATATAAAATTATAAAAGCACTGACGGTTAAGGGGCCATTTAGAAAATGGAGTCACGAAGTAGTTATGCTGACTGTATGTTTTTATTTTCAGTAGGTATTTTAAAATCATTTATGATGAGGATACGTAGGAATTAGGCATCGAATTATAACGCATACGTTATAATTCTATGGAATTAGGTATATTTACGTCCATTAAATATCTTTTTCAGGAAAATTCAAGCAAGAAAGTATTACGAAGCGTGTAGGTTACTGTAGATTATGAAATATTAAATCCTATGTGTTAAAAATCGCAGTAATTCAATGATTACTCTGTCCAATACCTTTTTTCGACTATCCATATTTCTATATTCTTAATTTTTGAAAGACCCTTCATTTTTCCCGCTCTTTAATCATAGAGCGTAGAATACAGACCTTACTTTTTATGCCTACTTGCAATTTGTAGGCAAAGACATCACGTCTGTAATGCCAATAGCCTGACAAATGTACATGTGGTGTACCTAATGATGGTGTTCGCTTTCCTTGTCAGCTACCGCGGCTGTTGTGTGTGTCGTGGACTCGCCGGGCTCGAGTTACTGAGCGCGGACAGGGAGCTTGCGCGCTTCATGCTGCAGAGAAATAATGTGTAATAAGTATATTGGGTTACATGGGTTTGGTTCACTAAATACATGTATAAACACAGCTTTTTTTCGATTTTCTAACTGATCGTCTGTTCTTTGTAAAATATTTTAATACTACCCTTTTTTACTACCCGTAATTGAATCACGTGCAACGTTTATCACTTTTACATTAAAAAAAACTGTCTATCATCTAATAACCGTTACCTGACCTAAGGAACCGGTTCACTCTACTTATACTATTAGGGTATCCTGACGACTATGTATTTATCTGTAACTCTCCGTAACCAAAGTTTGCACGCTTGGCCACTTCAATGAAAGGTGCGGTCAACAGGACTTTACAATTTATAGTACTGTGGTACGGGGTATGTACTGCGAACCACAGGTATCACAGATACTAACAATGTAGTGGTGCTATGATTGTTTTCATATAAGATCCACCTCTGTTAATTAGTAAATAGAACATGCAACTGACTTTAAAATTGAATAGAAATTCAATGTATTTAAAAAACATTGCCAAGCTACTTGTGTCTTATAAGATGTTGTATAGTTCCTAGACGACTTTACATACCACTTTTGTGAAACTTACCCTATGATTTCGGAAAATTATGTGTATATTAACTCCTAGATTGGGTCATTTAGTTGGACATCACAACATCAATAGTAGTTCTTCGACCCATGTCAGACCCACGGTCAGCAGGGATTTACCCCACCACAGAACTTTTAGCTTTTTACATGTCACACTGATCTGAACTATCTACCTACTGTACACTTCATGTAACACATATTTGCAAGGAATAAATTAAAGAATAAAAAGAATTAGAATTCGTTTAGTTCCCTTTTCCCATATGCTGACTGCAAACTAACTGTTACCTTTCAGGGTCAGTGAAGTCTACGTCGGTTGGCAGGTGAGCTGAGTGTCGACCCGCGAGCCGATTGAACAGTCGCGCCGAAGAGCGACGCAACGACTCGCGCAGTTTAGAGAAACTCGCGCTCCGTGACACCTCGCCACTATCCTGCCCCCGTGTTATGCAATTTACACTCCATTCCGTATAACAGTAAGGACTAAACTACTGTCCAAGTATAAAATATCGGACTATTGAAAATAAAAGATAGACTGTATATAATTTGAGAAATCAATTTAAAATACGAAGGCTTTTTGTTTGAATTTTTGAACTGAAGATTTATTTATATTTGAATGTATTTATTAATTGTACGGGAAGGAAATGTAACTAAATTAGGTAACAGTGAGATTATAAGACTGATAAAATTTGAAAGATTTGAATACATATATTAATTTTTCGGGAAGGAAATATAACAGAATTAGGTAACAGTGAGGTTATAAGACTGATAACATTTAAGAATATTAACACAGAAATGGCGGGAAATAACCATAGACAATGAACTCTATGTAATGGTGTGGTAACTAAAATGTAGGTTGAATGATAAATGATATATACTCTGCGTTTCAACTAAGAATAGGTTTGGTGAAATGACATGTGTAAATGTTTGTACTGTCAGCAAAAACAACAATTATACATTAATTTTAGTACTCAGATTTATTGTATTATTTTGTTACATCTACCTGTTTAATGTAATTGTTAAAGTGTAATTTTATTGATATTTAAATCGAATAACTCTCACAATAGTATTATGTTATTGCACTTGGCTGTAAAACGGCCTAGTACTTGAACTTTCCACATTTCCGTGCACATTAAATAGTTATTAAAATAAACAAAAAATGTGCCTCGTCTTTCTAAACAAAGGTTTGAATAGACTTAAAGGTTTGGAATTTAAAATGCGTAAATCCTATTCTTAGTTGAATCGCATAGTACAAATCATTCATTTATAGTGAATGAGATGCCACCATGCATCTACTCTAACAGCAAAAGCCGTTATCAACATAATGTGTTTATGTGTCTGTTTGTTCGTCATGCTTTTATATTTGTTCGTGGGCTATAAATTGCATAACACTGTAGACTCACCTTGTTAAAAAAATAAAATAAAAAATAAAACCAAAAATAATATTACATAAATTATATTCATTAACAATGATCATAATTACCGTTATCGACATATTAAAAAAATATTTCTCATAGGTGTGTGACGCAGCGATTATAAAATGGAGATTCTTTATAAAAATTTAAAGATATGCCGATACTGAAAATGTACATTGAAATATCCACATAGTGAGCACCCCCATTGTTAAAAAAAGAAATTCAGTGTATATAAAAATACTATATAATAATATTTATAACCTATCTCTCACATAAAGCTTAGATCGACATACACTAACACTTGGAATGAACGTTAAGCATAAAATTACTGATAATGATAACGATAAAACAAGCTCTCGATTCTACCGAAGCAAAACCACTGTCATACTTAGACACTGCAAAAACTGGCATTAAATTTTGAACTTTATTCCTATTTACTTAAAGTCCAAAAATTAAATTCAAAGAGTTTCATAACACTGTTTTTTTGATTGACTCTACAAAAAGCCATTTAATTTTAAACCTTAACTAAATTGCTTTAAAGTCTAATTTTTTTTGCTGTGTCTGGGGTACCTTGGTTTTATTAGTAGAAATCGAGACCCAGAACTGTTGGTAGAAATAAAACTACTTTTTAACGTATTCTGTCGCGATTTATTTAGTATTATTTACCTTTAGCCCGACGTTTCGGCTTCTTTTCAGCAGCCATGGTCGCAGGGTGACTAAAGATGGTAGTTGTCACACAATTAAAGTCGTAAACGTAAATAATATCAAATAAATCGCGATGAAATCCGATAAAAAGTTTTTATTTCAATGTTGGTAAAAAGATAAAATAGCTGTTACTCAACCAAGCAACTTTTATTAAAAAAAAAAGTTTGTTAATGTAATTTTTTTACATTCACACGTTGTACCCATTTATTAAATAAACTAATGTTTTAAAAAAAAATATTAGTACAATTTATAAACACAATTATTTTAAATAGGATAAATCTACCTATTATTGACACCTGATCATTAAGTTGTTGGCACTGTCTTATGCTACAGCTTCATTACCGTGATATGTCAATAATTATCGCCATAATTTCAACCACGTCAAGGTGTAGCCACGATTTTACACTGCCAATCTAAAATATTTTTACATATTGATTGATATGACATTGTCATTTCACAATGCCATTGCAGTAACAGCCCGATAGATAGGTGGTACCAGTATTATAGTGTACAAATGATGTCGGTGTGTATTTTTTTAATTGACAACCAAAAAGCATTGGCATTGCGTATAAATGAACAGAAGAACAGAAATATGGTACTCTACCCTACACAGGGTCTTGAACCATTTTCAATTTAGGTTGAGTAAAGCTAAAATATGTAAAAAATAAAATTTTCATCCATGCACTCCTCTATAAAGAATATCGAATGCAGATTTAAAAATACAATCATTAAATTAAAATTGAATAATGTAAGCGAATAAAATCGTTGTATTGCTCAAATTAATTATAAAATAAAATAGAAATTGTATTGATACATACCATTCAATGTGGTGATTATAATATAAATATATGTTACAATGATCATAAATGCAAATTCAGCTTAAAAATTCACAAAATATATACACATTCATTTTATATAACCATATAATCTCTAGATAACTAAAAAAATATATACCTAGCCAGGCCAGAATATTTTATTTTGCAAATCTTTTACATCTTGATGGAAAGCACCAATACAGAAAAAATATAAACAATATTCTGATCTAAATACATATATTTCTTTATATAGATGTAATAACAAGGTTATATAAAATGCACTCCAACAAATGACAAACTGTCACTATATAAAACTGCAAACATACACCGCCTCTATTTTAATATTTATACATAAACAAAATATTGTATACTAAAGGACGGCTCTCTAGCATGCTCCCTATCACACGAAATTGTATTTTTTATTTAATTTTTTTAGAAAAAGTTACTTTACTAAAAATAAATTGCATGCTAATAAATAATACTAAGCTACATTGACCATTTTGAATTTTATCGCGCTAGAAATGCTAAAATTCGAATTAAAACTTAACTAATGCTTAGGCTATGTTAATTTTATTTGCCCAAAAATTCAAAATGGCGGGCGAATTAAGTGTGAAACGCACATGATCCGTAATAACAATGAGTGAGTTAAAACCAGGACGAAAATCAACGGACTTGATTCTACAGTATTTTAGAATTCATAATATTTGATTGTTAACAGAGGTATTATCTTACCTTTTTTTAAAATCTATCATGATATAAAAAGCAACTGACGTAAGAAATCCGTGAGTGCAAGGAATTAAGCAAGTCTAATACAGGATCACTCAGTTCTATCTAATAGCTAACTACTCATACAAAGACATGGCTCACCTACGAAGGACCATGTGCGTAAAGCGAGTGTGAACTTAAACCCTAAGGTGTACTACATAAGAGCTACTGGTGCGGCGGATTGCTTCCGGTGTTGATCCCTAGAGCATTGAACAGCTTTGACTTTAGGTTCATGCGTGGTTCGCTCGCTTGGTTCGCGCCCTAAGGAAACAAACAAAAAAATAAACAAAATAATAATGTGCAAAATAAAAATGGTGTGTGGTAAAAAGCTTACTACAAAACAAAAATACAGTGATTTAAATTTTTCTACTATGAAAGTATGGAAATATTTTTTTTTAATAGGTCAACTTATAGCCAAAAATCAACATTGCCCACCATGTAAGAAACTTTGCCCAACTCCATACTTTCAAAGTGCAATAAATTTTGAATATTGCGTGTACAAATGCAATACCACACTATAGCACTATGATGAGCATTTTCAAATTCAAAATAAGTTGAATGATTCAAGACATTCAAGTTGAGTTTGAATATAAAAACAAATAACAAACATAAAAAAAACATATAATACACAAAATTAACATGTAATGTTTGATTTAGATGATGTGTTTACTTGCAACGCTGCCTGATCAGGTAAATAATAATCAAAGCTCAACTATCGACACTTTTAATTTATCAAAAATAATTAAGAAAACGGGAATTACTTTGATTGCCTGACGTTTCGACCAGGTTACACCGGCCATGGCCACATTAATTCCCGTTTTCTTAATTACTTATATATCATGGAACGCGAGAGTTTAAAAGTTAGTTTTTCAAAAGTAATTTAATGTTAAACTACATTAATTGAATATTATTGACAGAAAATTCAAAGCTCCATGTTGGACCATAAAGTTGAAAACTCAATACTAGAATTGTAAAAAATGAAAATATCAAGCATAATTCTGGTAACCCCATTATTTATACTTAATTTCTTCCTAATATCTTTTACGGGTTGTCGCGTAGATAAGTGAACCTATACAAAACATGGATTTTCCATTATGGTTTAAGTAACCCCGATTAAAAATTAATAGCACATCAATACAAATATTATGATTATGGTACTATATTCAAACAATAGGTGAATTTGAATTCGACTACAGTGAGTTTTGTACCTATGAATACCGTACAAATGAATGAGTGAACAATGGCTATGAGAACGAACACAACATTCAGCACTAAATGACCTATACTAATAAAAATTTAGCAGACAGACAACACGAGTCCTTTAAGATAAGATCAGTATCAAACGTACACTTTACAAATATGCTGTATAACATTATTAAGCACCAACATACAAATGAAGTTTATTTTAGCAGTGAATTTTAAAAACCTTCGAGGAAACAATCACGCGAAACAAAAATAGATGTTCCAGTTATAAACAGATGACACCGAAAGCATTTTTTGTACATAAAACATAGCCCGATATGCAATCAACGATCACCCAAGTGCAACATCAAACGACATGCGCCTGCGGTCAGCTCCCTGTGATACGGTGATTGTTTAGATGGTGTGCGGCTTTGTGCAACATACAACACACCAGTGCAAACCCAATTTTGGCTGAGACAGCTTCGTTTCTATAAAACAGTTTTGTTAAATAATGTTCACTAGCTTTTGCCCGTGGGGATGTCGGTCATCGCGACTATACATAGCTTACGTCCTTTTTCAAGGTCTAATCTATCTGTGTACCAAATTTTATAAAACTCGGTTCAGTGGTTTAGGCTTGAAAGCGTAACATACAGACAGACAGATGGAGTTACTTTTGCATTTATAATATTAAGTATGGATATGTGACGTATCTATAATATATTATTATTAAAATAATTGAAAAGTATCGCCAGGTTAAATAATTTTGAATACATTAAAAATACTTTGCATACTTAATTTAACAATACTTTTCGTAAGCCAATTTTAAAAGCAAAAGCATTCAAAAATTTGAAACAATCTTATGAAAAAAAGAAACAAAATATTTAATTAAAATTATACTATTATTTTGATTTACATTACTTTAAAAATCCTGTATACGTCGAATTTATAAAAATATCTGTGGCTCAGAACCTTCCTGTCGCAAAAAAGGTAATGGGTGCTACTCAAAGATGTTAAATTTATAAACATGAGTGTTTACAGAAACGAAGCCACATCGGATAGTGTGTGTAGGAAGCGAGGAACAAATACAGTCCACAGTTCACCCCCTAACCTCGTCGTGGGCGTCGTGGTGCGGCTCCAGGCCCTCGCGACTGCCGTGCCGCGCACTGCGAGCGCGAGATTGCTTCACGATGTCCAATGCCTAACATCCAATCGATATTAAGTACATCATCTTTGTAAAACTTTAAATTTACTCCTAATTGTTTTGATGACAGTCAATTTTCATATGACACTAAAACCGACCAACTTATATTCGAATTGCTAATTCATAATTTAAATTCTGTTCAGAGATTGTCATATAAAAAGACATGAAACAACTTTGCCCATCAAATTTCAGATAAATGTGGACTTTTATAACACTTATACCGAAATCAATTTTGAAAACGATAACATTTCGCCAATTATTCAGCGACCTGTAATATAAATAACTAAGCATTTTTCATATTTAATATTTATTAGCTTTTGTACGTGACTTACTTGCTGTACGTGCTAGGCAGCGTGCAAAATAATTATACAATTAAATTCGTGCTGATATTTAGCCAGTTTAACATTAAAATAACGTGTTTTAATTTAATATCAATTAAATAAATAAAATATGCCACATTGCCCATATTTATTTCTGAGTAATTTCTTCAGGCAATGTCGACATTGAGCAAGTTTTTAATATTGAATAGAAAACGATGATGTGTAAAATAGGTGTTTATATTTGTGCATGTCATAATATTTAAGCAGAAAATTTGGAAAATAAATTTATATCATTTGTACGTAAATTGTACACAATAAATAAATTATAAGTGTTAGTAGAAAATATCATTGTAGTGCATTCGTAAGTCGGGAAAATACATAAAACAGTGTTTAGTGTGGCAACCCAGCATAATTTCCAATCGTATTCACAAATAAACAAATTCGTAACTGTTCCGGAACTGATCATAAATCTATTGAATAACTACATTTGAACAGTAGTAAGCAGGTTTGTGAATAATACGATAGTAAATTGAATGGTTTAGAAATATGAAACTCAATCAAGTACTTAAGATCATGGTGCTCCAAATTTAGGCATTGCTTGTTACTTTATTTATTATTTAATTAAATACCAGAAACATTGCTGATATTATACTGATAACTGTACTAGTGAAGTCGCATTATATTTTTTATTTTAATAATAATCATTAAACTCTTGCTAATTAAAAGATTTCTTTAAAGAGTAACGAAATTACTAGTAATCACATTAAACTCTCCAGCTCATTTGATTGCTTGTGTTAGTAGTGGATAGTCACGTTGGTATCCCCGGCACAAAAAGATATTGTAATCGTATCGTCAACGTATTATGAGAACGGAGCATTGCGATTGGTCGGCTTTACACACACACACAGGTTCACAATAGGCAGGCGACCAATCGCAATGCTCATTCTCTCAATACGTTACACACACACAGGTTCACAGTAGGCAGGCGACCAACCGCAATGCCCCTTTATTTCAATACGTTACCCACACACACAGGTTCACAGTAGGTAGGCGACCAATCGCAATGCCACATTCTCTCAATACGTTACACACACAGGTTCACAATAGGCAGGCGACCAATCGCTATGCCACATTCTCTCAATACGTTACACACACACAGGTTCACAGTAGGCAGACGACCCAATCGCAATGCCCCATTCTCTCAATACGTTACACACACACAGGTTCACAATAGGCAGGCGACCAATCGCAATGCCAGATTCTCTCAATACGTTACACACACAGGTTCACAATAGGCAGGCGACCAATCGCAATGCCACATTCTCTCAATACGTTACACACACAGGTTCACAATAGGCAGGCGACCAATCGCAATGCCACATTCTCTCAATACGTTACACACACAGGTTCACAATAGGCAGGCGACCAATCGCAATGCCACATTCTCTCAATACGTTACACACACAGGTTCACAATAGGCAGGCGACCAATCGCAATGCCACATTCTCTCAATACGTTACACACACACAGGTTCACAGTAGGCAGACGACCCAATCGCAATGCCCCATTCTCTCTCGATACAATAAATTACGATAGTTTTTCGTGCCAGGGGCTCGGTAGTGCAATGGACAAGTCCTCTTGATCTTCAAAGACTAAACTATTAATTATTTCACGCAGACGGATCTGCGGACAAAATAACAAAAAAAAAATGCCCAAATATGCAGCGCATAGATCTGTCACAAATATAAAAACCACGCATCTAAATTGTATGTAAAACTGTGAAGATGAATGTACCTCCTTCCTGCTGCGTAGCGCGCAGTCCTCGAGCGTCTCGGCCGCCTCGTACTTGCCCTGGCGCCGGTACAGCGCGCCCAGGTTCTTTAGCGTTGTGGTCACTGTTGGGGAGTCCACCTGGACCGATATTTTATTACTAGTACTACTAGGTATACATTTCGACTTATCCTTAATTTATTTAACAAATCTTAAATTTATTGTAACTAATGTCTATGTATTTGCTTTTATATATGTGTATCAGGAACCCTCTTCGGTGAAGGCCTCCTCCTCTGTACCGAGATATGCAATAATGACATAATACAGGTAGAGATTATTCGTAGGAAACAAAAGGTAAACACCCACATGCTATTTTTTTAAATAAGGTGTTTTGGAGATGTAAACGTAGGCGTTTTTATCAAATCAATCTATCTGTAATAAAATTCACTACCTTTTCTAAAAATTATTCGGACTACATTTCCTTACATTGGGACTTATAACATCTAAATATCAAAATTTGCCTGTCCAAGTCAAGAAAAAAAATTCAAAAATTCAAACACCACTAATGTAGTTTACTCTTACTCTAAAAACTATAAACTTACCTTCGCAGCCTTATGCCAGCCACCGTATTCGCCATAGGGAGCATTCTCTTTCTGGAGATGTTTGTTCTCCTCACGCTCTTCAGCCACCTGCCAGATCGGTTTGTTGTCCCCTGAGAACACAAGATATTTTATAAATAAATGATTATAACAGACCAGGATTATTATATAAATAGCGTATCGCGAAAGAAACACGCGACGCTGGACTGCTGTTTCCTACTCGATACACTAAACGGCCTGTAAAAAAAAATTGAATAGAGATAAAGACATAACTATAAAACAAAAAAAATATCTTATAAGGTATACATATTTTACAGCTACGTTAAGATATATATTAATCATTACAATTTATTATCTACTGGATATGTAGTTTCCCTTTTAATAGATTAACCATAATCCCTGTCACCATATAAAAACCATATCCGTTGTTAAAATCAATATATAAATTAAGTCTTTATCAGCATCAATAATTTAAAAGCCATTTAAGTTAAAAAAAGAAGTAAAAAAGAAATGTGACACAAGTCGGGAAGGTGTGACACACTGGCAACATTTTGTCGTTAACAGATTAAAAATATTGAAATGAAACACCAAATAAACTAAAAAAAAAAAATATCTATGCCTTTCCTACCTGTGCCACACGTTATCCAAACTTGTGTCACTCACCGATTTAGTTTCTTATAAACATCCACACACATTGCACCAAGGATATTATTATGGACCTGTGATATTGAAATGGGCTACACTTGCGACGATAGAAACGTATGGACAAGACTGCTTCGAAAATATCTGGTCGACATAGCGTTTCTATGTCCAAGTAACTATAAAAATTATGATTAAATACACGTTTTTTTACTATCACCATTTAATGTAAATAAGTAGTATATAATTACTAATTTCATAAATCTGTATTCTACATAAAATTCAGCAATATTGCATTTTCAATATTTGGTATACAATTAAATCATTTTTGGTATAATTAATTAGTGGAAGACAAAACATTTTGAAAGTAGCCTACAATGCTTTTGGTTACAAAAGTAACCATTCACTAGTTCTGTTCTTTAGACATTGAACACTACTAGTTATAAAAATATTTGGTAACAAAGCAAATATTACAATCCATTTGTAAACTTGCTATTTATCTTTTACTAGTAAATGCATACTTTATTTACATTATAACAACTATCTCTAATAACATAATGATGAACAATTTTCATAGCAGTACTAAAAACGGAAAATCGAGAAACACAGTTATTTAGAAAAAATAAGTGGTCATTGTGATCAAAACAGAAGTAAAGTAATAAAAAATATAACCTTTGAAAAAATACTAAAACTCTACGATACATATAGAGAGATACCGTAGATTATAACTTTGGCATAAGTAGAAACAAAAATGGACAATATTCTCTTTGCCGAAACGGAATTCTCTAGCATGAAAATATCAGTTAAAACAATTATAACGTGTAACTACACATATTTTATGTATCCCTGTCTCATCTATCAGCCTTAGTATAGTACTTCTTACACACTATAAATCCACTACAAGGTAACTGCAGTCTGATACAAAAAAAGTTATAATATTAAATCAACTTTTATTTTATTGTTTAGCTCCTTTATTCATAATTTAAAGTGAACTTTCAATGTGTATACTTCGTTAATACACTGAAGCTTATCAAATTTCATTACTCTGCATTATTTAATTTCAAACTGTTCCATTTGCTTTAAATTACTTTGGGTACAGCTGGCGCGGCGCAAATTGCTCTAGAATATTTATTACTTTTGGAAATACGCAAACAGAAGTATTTGTCATTAAAATATATAAATATAAATCCATCAGTGGCCTGCTATGGAGGCTGAAGACGCCATTGCGTAAGCTTATGTGTCCTCTTAAAATTAAACTACTAATAATAATATCGGTAAAACGAGGTGAACATAAGTTACAGACGTATTTTAGTTATTTTTTTCTTTTTATACAACATATAAGTACAGTATAGTAACTGTACTGATTGCAAAGGTGTTTTTATACAGCTAAGATTAAAAAAAAAACCCTCTATAAGTTATATTCAACCCGTTTTAGAGTGATAATATTTACAATCGTCTAAATTCCCTTAGATCTAAGCAAAGGCAACAGAGATTGTCGAAATCAGCCTAAAATCTTGATATGTGACTTTTAATTCACGGTCAAGATAGAAGCAGGTTTCTATTAGTTTAATGTCTTTTTACATATTTTATAGTTAGAAAACTAAATTTCAGACCCTACTTGATGAAAAGCGACCTTTTCAACGCCCGTTTACTTTATTGGTGCGTTTCAGAATTTCCTAACAGAAAATTTACATTTTGTGCTTTCCGAGAAATAAGCCCGGGACTTCTGCGATGGGGCTAACAAGGCAGTTTACATTAAGTATCCTACACTACCCACTATATAACTAGATTAAGAAAGTATAGCAATAATTTTATATAACGTTATAGACATAAATAATAACAGACTTCTATGTATACTAGACAGGCTGAACGGATCTAAAAAGTTAATACCACCTTAGATTTGGTTAATATTATTAAGCAACAATATCTCTTAAGGAATGTACCTAGCTACCAGAATGATATATTCAACTTCGCGATGTACGCGTTTGTCAAAAGACAATTACTCTTTAGAAGCGGATCTAGCGCTGCTTTTTGAATCTTAGGGACGTGAAAGTTGTATCAGCGCTGTAGCGAACTTCAGTTGTAACTCTTACCAAAATGGAACATGAATTTGGTTCGGAATAGCTGCTCTAGTACTTAGTACATATTATTCTATGGTTAATAATTTTAAAAGTACACATTAGCTTCACGTTCATAAGTAATTTGTAATTACCATGTCTAATTCTAAGGCTATCAACTCATAAAAACCAAATGCGAAGGCCTACAATAGATCAAAGTTTATTTCCAAAAGTCTTCAAATGAACAAAGTTAAATTCTAAGGCCTTCAAATGAATACATTTTAATTCAAAGGTCTTTAAATTAATAAAGTTAAATTCTAAGGCCTCCAAATGAATAAATTTTAATTCTAAAGCGTTTAAGTCAAAGACGTTTAATTTTAAGGCGTTCAATCAAGTCAACGAAGTCTAATTCTAAGGCTATCAGGAAAAGCTTTAAGCTAATATAACCTAGCAGTGATTTTTTTATCTATGGCAAGATAAGAGCCTACAATTTCTAAGTTCAAATGCATAAAGAGATCTATAATAAACACAGTATAAGCAAAACATGTACAGTACCCGAATTTTGATTTGACACGTCATCGTCAGGAAGAAAGAGTAAGTCCGTTTTGCGTTAAGCAGTTTTTGTATAGTGTACTCTCTATCGCACAGCGCATGTATCCAGTTTGATATATTATTAGAGTAGTTAAAACCGACACTTTTAATCTATACTATTATTAAATTGTAAAGTAGTCGAGTCTGGATTTTTTTAATACAACTGAGTTGGCAGACTAGCATGTGGTTACAGTAGCCTATGGACGTGTGCCACACCAGGGGAGTCACACTCGTGCTGCCGACAGCAGGAATAGCCTTTGGTCTTCCCACTGACAGCACAAAAGCTCTCCAGTGACCTCTGGTTACCCTACATTTAAAAAATATGGGTTTGGGTTACGTTAACATTAATGATGCTGAGCCATAATATTTTTTTGGCATCAGCTTGAACTTTATAAACACAAGCTGTTTTAACCACTCTTTATAGGTATCAAACATTCTGTACAAAATACAGAATGGTCTACAAAACCAAAGAAAGTGGATCCTAGCCAGACGTTCCAACTCTTTCTGACGTGCCAAATCGAAAGCCACGAACTGCAGATAAATCTATTGTTTTATATACTAAAAAGTTTAACTATAGACGCAATAGACAAAGACGATAAATTTCATACAATATAGAAACGTACAAAAATATATTCATTTGACGACGGGTATCACGGACGTTTCGAGTTTTTAATTAAATTTTCTTTCTCAAACACTACTTTAATACACGGATGATTAAAACAATAACCTTCTACTAGAAAACTACACAAAATCATAAGATAATTCAAGTATAGAACCATGTAAAACTACTAAAATCTCACTAATACAAACCAATATCACTAACATGCAATGTTTTTGTATTTTTGATTGACTAATTACATATTCGAGTTAAAAAAATACGTTCAACTAAATCGAGTTCTCACGTTATGTTAATAAACTCATTCTCAATTTAATTAAACGCTTAACCACAGAGCATATACAGAGACGTTATGAAATTAGATGTCCCTTTGAAACACTGCACATATAAGAAGAGGCGTGAAAAATTTAGTGCTTCTAACACTAATGTTTTATTTGCCATTTACCCATAAATAGCAAAACTACTCATTCGACGTTAATTTTACTACGTTGTATGACTATGTCATGCTCGGGTCTACACTACTGTGATATGCCAATAATTACCGCCATAATTTCAACAACGCTTAGATGTAGCCATTATTTTACAATGCCAATCAATTTTTTTTGACATATTGACTGATATGGCATTTTCACTTCACAATGCTATAAGTATTAGGTGATAGCCCGGCAAGGTAGTGTGGTCCTATAATTACACTGTGTAAGTAAACACGACTTTGCCCGAAGTATCGTGCAAAGTAATTAAGGCCACTTCTTCTCTGTGTTTGCTAAGTGGTGTAATTCAATCTTATAGGGAAAATATTGTAGAGTCAACGCCACAAAATAAGTCCCGCGACAAAACGCGGAACTAAAAATGACATCACTGCCATACTGTTTGTTGATTGGTTGGGGCCATGACAGAGTTGCCAGCACATTTTTTTATGTTGTACTAGTGGAAATTATATTAATCAAAAACCCCATCGGGTCACAACATGTACCTAGGTACTCTAAATGCACAATACGTGTTTTTTGGTCTTTTGAGGATAGCATGAGTGAAAAAGTGTACCACACTTTTTTGGTATATAAAATATATACATCAGTAAAGAGGAGTTGCTGTCGCTAATTTAAGTGTCACATACGCAATCACATTCTGTATAACTGACACTCTCAGTTGGTAAATGATTTTGCACCTATTAATCCATCGTTTTTAAACCAATCATCTGCTAGGCATTTCACATGATCACATTCTAACGTTCTTAACGCGCGAATATAACTTTTTAAGTTCTGCGGTTCAACTACTATTATAGTCATATGTGAACAATAAAAGATTTGGTAAATTAATAAGACGACACTGGCAACATTACATGTTGTGACAGCCACGCCGCGGTCAAGGGACTTATTTCGTGGCGCGTACTCTAGCTACCCTACATATAATATATGTCAAAATAATACATTTGGTGAATGTGCAACGTCAGTATGACGTCATAAGAGGTACGTCACGTTAATTCACGGCGCACGAGTTAGTTTTAAGAGCGACATAACTTGTTCACAACAAAAATAGTTGTAAATATATAACATGTATACAACCCGATGGACGATCCTGTACAGCCATACTACACATCTAAGTCTAGCAGGATATTTTATCTAGTTATTTTAAGTTTATGCACACAAAAATGGATTAGATGGATTGTGAAAAGAATAATATAGTCGAAACCAAATGATTTTCTACTTAAATAAATTCGGTTGAAAAAAAATTTGGGCCAAGTTATTTATGAAATTTAAACTTTGCCCAAAAAGTAATTTACAAAATATAAATTAATGAAAATAATGTTTAAAAACTGCTATGAAATATTCTTAATATCGATTTAAATATACTCAATAATAAATATGTCAATCATTATTTATTTTGATGCCGACTGTACAATAGAACGTTATTTTTAAAGAAATCTTTTTGACAGACCGTCTAGACGAAATAGTGAAAAAAGTTAAAACGTGTATACGATATAGAGAGAATAACGTTTTAACACAAATATGCTAATTTATAACAAGTGTATAGTTAATATGAGTTACCAGTCACATGGCCATACAGAAACCAATCCAATAAACTATATAACCTTTAACATTTGTGCTTTGGTCAGTTTTAAAATATATAACAGTAATAAATAGGACCTTCACCAAAAGATTATAGTATACTGCTGAGAAATTACAATATAATAAGAATTCTATATTAATAGATGATAGTGTCAGGTAGCGCAATTTGAGATTAATAACATCAAACGTTATATTAGTATCGATATGCCTGCGGGATTATAGTAGAATAATCCCGGTATTTTTTTTTTCAATTTAATCAATTCGATTTATTTGTTTTAACTAATGATGGGTTTGATTCTTTTGTTGTCACTTTATCAGTAAAAGCATTAATAACGTATCTATAAAAATAATTTCCGTGGAATATTAAGCATTATTCATAGTTTTCTTTTAAAGGAGATTAGTCAAAATGCTTATGAGTGCCTATATATATATATATAAAATAAAACAATTTTTAACAAATTCTATGGCGAGTCATTTGGTATTTATATCTATAATATAAAATGAATCGCTGAATGTGTTGCTAAGCTCAAATCTCCAGAACAGCTGGAACGATTTCGCAATTTTCTTTTTAATAATCCTTGCAGTACGAGGGGAAAAAAGGGTTACGCCGTCACGGGAACGGGAACAGAATTCCACGCGGGCGAAGCCGCGGGCATCAGCTAGTTCATGATTAATTTTCAGTTTGTATGGCATTCCCATATTATACTGCCATAAAATACCGCAAATTTGCACTACCCAACACTATCACTGTTATTAATATTAAATCTGTTCTACTATTAGTAGTAATGTTTTAATTTAATACTAAGAAATCCACTGCATGATGATACAATTGTACATTTTTATTATAATTAGCGGCAAACTTCGTGATAATGTACTCAGGCGAGTTTTTAGGTACTATTTAGTGGTAAGTGAGGGGCGCGACGGCAGAGGCGCGCTAATTAACCAATCACATATTATGGTGGCTATTTGTATTTGCGGATCCATACTAATATATAAATGCAGAGGTAGGCAAAAAAGTAAGGAGTAGGCTCAAAAAGTCCTGGCGTGCAAATGGTCTCACAACCATGGACGCCCAAGATCGTGCGAAGTGGAGGAGGAAGAGATGGAAGGTAGACCCTGAGCTCCGAGGGTGTCTTAGCTTTGGATGCAATCAGGATAACGTCTAAATGTCGATGATGATGACTAATATATAAATAAGGAAGTAACTCTGTCTGTCTGTCTGGTAACGCTTTCACGCCTAAACCACTGAATCGATTTTGATGAAATTTGGTATGGGAGTAGATTAGACCTTGAGAATGTTAACCGACATTACCGATAACCGACATCCATGTGGTCGGAGCCGCGGGCAACAGCTAGTTTAAATAAACAATTACTACGTTAAGACAGTGTTTGACAAATTATTAACATAATATGCATATTTGACAAATGTCGCCAATACCAGAATGGCAGAAAGGAGCTGAAGATTTCTGCTGTCAAAAAATATTTGTGTGATTGTAATTTGGCTGGCATGTATGGATGGTCGTATTTGCCTGTATTTAGATGTATCTCAAATAGTTTTCCAAAAAGTACGCCCAATAGCGAACACCTTAAAATAATTAAATATGTTCATCCAAAGATTGCCTGGAAAAGATAGCTTGTAGCAATAAGGCCGCCATTAATACATTTTTCATATGTTGTCCATACATGTACTGTATTTCTTTGGTGAACAATACAGATTTATCTTATCTTATCTTAAACACAAATAGCCATATGAAGAAGTACCATTATATACTAATAATTTGTTGTTCTGTCCATTTTATTATGCTTTTGGTTAGTTAGTTAGTGCACATGCGTTTTTGGACATATTTTCACGAAATTTGCCGGCAACTATACAATAAAAACCGAAGGACGGTTTGAGCAGCCATTTTTAACAATAATATTATGCTATAGGAATGTCGCAACACTGTGCCCTATGATAGTACAGTTAGTGTCTCTTAAAAATATATTATACACTATAACGCGGTATTGTTTGTTATTTTTTAGGCTTTTTTAACGATGCTATATACTCTGAAATGATAAATAAAACAAAAAAAAAACAATTAAAATAAATAGTTAAAAATATTGTTTTGGTTAAAATAAAAAATAATTATTAAAAAATTAAAAATGTAATAATTATATACATAGCTTTCATTTTGGTTAATTCGTCCAAAATATTAAATGATTACCAGTTTTTACCAAATACTATCATTTTATTAATAGTATTTATGATTAAATATCAATAAACCATTGTTACGCAAATACTCTTGTTGCACGTAAGCAAGGAATTTAAAATCAAAAGGAAGGGCCTTTAAATCTCGTTAGTATAAGAACTTATTTCAACTAAATTTTCAATACGCCATACGTCACACAAAACAATGACGTGATACTTTATAAAAAGTGGTCCATTAGTGCATGAACTGGGAAATCAAAATCCCTTTCGAAAAAATTGAAGCGTCGCTCGGTAGCTTAGTGGTTAAAGAGTCGGCCTTACAATCGAGAGGTTCTGGGTTCGAATCCCGGCCATTACACTACCGACGTGAATCCACTCCAATTTAGCTTAGTTTGACGAGTAAGAGAGAAAATTAGTAATTTCGGTTGCTAATCTTCATCCTAACGTTAATCCCGTTAGTGAGATCCGAAGTTATCAACTTGGAGTCTGGGGTCTGCTTTAACCAGTCCAACTGCGGATTTGGCTAAACTTCGACATTTTCAGTGAAGCGACTGCTATCTGACCTCCACAACCGAAAGGCGATATCGAAGCATTGCATCTAGACCAGTTTTTGGCCTTTTGAGGGTCCAACTACCCGTAACGACTGTCAAGGATGGGTATGACAACCGGGACCCACGGCTCTATGTGCTTGCCGAGGCACACAAGCATATTTACGCAGCATACAAATATTTGCACTAAGGGGGGAACGAACCCGCGCCTCCTGCGTAGCGGCCGTGTTCACTACCACTACGCCACGGAGGCTGTCCTAATAATTCATAGTAATTTCGGCTGCTAATATTCTTTAAAAAAAAAAAAGTCGGTGTGAGGATAATGATAGTATACCTCGAACCAAACTTAATGAGGGCTCGGAAGTTCGTACGAGTGCGGATTCGGACCAATCGGCGTTTGACTCACTCTCTTTTCCCAAACGCCGATTGGCGTGAAACCGCACTCGTACGAACTTCCGAGTCGTCATTAAATTTGGTTCGAGGTATACTATCATCGTCCTCATACCGATTTTCTTTTACCCGACTGCCAAGAAGGGTTATGTGTTTTGCGCGTATCTTATATGTATGTTTGTTATATTCTTTATTACCTCATATCTTCTGATCCACCGCACGGATTTCAATTATTCATGTCTCAAATGAAAGGTATTTATTGCCCAAGTGTTCTTGGGTACATAAAATATGAACAAAAGCTATATGTCGGGTTTTTAACGCCGAAATGTATGTCGTAAAAAAAATATTTTCACTCCAATTTATGTGGGGTATCCAAATGAAGGCAATTAGAAGATGATTACATAAATATATATATCATGTCTAAAAAGTGTAAAATAAAATAAATTATTGAAAACAAAAAACCCGACTGATGCTAAAAAGATCAAAGCAAGCTTTTATAGCAGGCGGTACCCATTTGCAAATCTCAAACCAGATGAAAATGGGTACCGCCTGCTATAAAGGCTGTTTCGATCTTTTTAGCATCAGTCGGGTTTTTTATTTATAATAATTTATTTTATATAAAGAATATTAGCCACCGAAATTGCTAACTAAGCTAAATTGCTTGTGCTAGAAGTGGGTTCACATCGGTTGTGTAATGGCCAGGATTCGAACCCGGGACCTCGGACCTCCGAGCCGACATTACGTTTGGTTCGAGGTATTCTACTACTACTTTAATTGGGGATGCCGTTAACCGGACGGGTAATGAGCCCTTCTATGGGCCATTTCACCCATTTTCCCCTATACACGTCTGTCATACATGTTCTTATGGCAACCGAAACCCACGGCTCAACGTACCCTCCGAGGCCCGGTAACACCCAGACAAATGCAAATAGACATACTTATGCACACAAATAGCATTGTTAACATGGTGTCCTCTATAAAAATTTAAAATATTGCACTGAGCGGGAGTTGAACCCACGCCACCTACGTAGCAGTCGCATGCACTAGGTACCACATTAATGTGGTCAACAAGTAATATCTACAAGGCATTTTCTTTTGATTTTATATTCCATGTGAGTAAGACTCAAGTGTGTATGTGTGTGTACTTACCGTCGATAGTGCCGAATTCCCTCTCGTGCGCTCGGGTGAGTACTTGCTTGTACAATGTCTCCGCTTCCTTGTACTTGCCCTGTGGAATAATCAGATAGTGTAGAATAATAGAATATAATACTATAGTCTGTTTTTTTAATTCAGATAGTAAATTGACAAATGCCAATAACAAATTGTTAAATAACGATACCAGCTTTTAGTGCTTAGTGACGTGCTCGAAACTATCGACAATGTTTGTGGCCTAGATACAAGTGGTTTGGCTTAATTATATTCTAAGAAAAAAGTTAAACTAAAAAGATTTTTAGTTTCCTACACTATCCATATAAGCCAACTATAAAATAATCTAGAAAAATCTGTACTAAATTTAATTAATCGACAACTTTCGATACTGGTGGTACGTGACTATTTTTTAATTGCAATAAACTGGCAACACAGGTAATGTCATTTTACAATCTGAAATTAAAAAACAGACTATAGAAATAGAATGGACCGAATAAGGAATGACTATATTAGAGGAAGTTTGAAAGTGACACCAGTGAATGAAAAATTGAGAAGCAAGCGAATGTGATATGAACATATTATGAGAAGAGAGGAAAGTAATGTTGTAATGAAGGTTCAAAGTATGGATGTAGAGAGCTTTAGGAGAAGAGGTAAGCCCAAGAAAAGATGGACGGATTGCTTGAAAGATGATATGGCAAAGAAGGGAGTAACTGAGGAAATGACATCTGACAGGAATTTATGGAGAATGACATGTTGCACCGACCTCAAATAATTGGGATCAGGGCAGATAGATGACGATAATGATGATGATAGAACAGAATAGAATGCAGATGTTTTTAAAACTATTAGTCTGGAAGCGGAAGGCGGAGGATCGTACGAAATGGCGCACATTGGGAGAGGCCTATGTCCAACAGTCGACTGCAGTGGGCTAATTGATTGGTTGATTGATAGTCTCACACATACTTTACACACCAAATGACATGCTTTTAAGTTATAGAACAGGAAAAATTCTATGATTTCAGTAATGATACTAATTGTCGTTTTATTAATATTTGTAAACAACACACACCGGCAGAATTAGCGGAACACAAAAAAGGAAGGTATTAGATTGGATTTCGTAGTGACACGAAAACAGAGAAACAGTTGAAATTTTTAGTTGTTATGACTGTTAAAATTAATTAAATGAATGTTTAATAACGAGTGTTTCCCCCTCGTGCCCTGATTAAGTTTTCCACCCGTCTGAGCATGCTGCGAAAAATCTAAGAAAAATGCATTTTGTTTAGTTAAGTTTTTTTTTTTATTAAACTTTAAGTAAAGTGTTACAAATTAATGTTAAAACATGTTAATTTAACTGTTGTTTCATGTTTAATTATTATATGTTTAAAAATAAAGCTAACTATTTTATACCCTCCTTTTTTGGGTTGCGCTAATTCTGTCAGTGTGTGTATTATTGAATCTAATTAATGGTAAGTAGTCGAAAATTATTTATTATAAGGTCAATAAGTGTGAAGAAGCATGAAGTAAGTTTTAATTAATGATATCTAATCAATAGTGAGTAGCCGGTACATTGCAATGATCAAAAAGTATTATTTCAATATTATTAGGTTATTGAATTATTTATTAATGTGTGAAAATTCCCACGAATTTGTCCCCGCTGGAGCCAGTGGGGATGGTTATGTCGGACTCGAACCGACTAAATCCGCACGCCGCCTTGGGTAATTTTTACCAGAGGTGAAGTTGCCACTGGCATATTCCTCGCCGGTTTATGTGCCCGCAAAGGCGTTTGATTCTTTGGTATTTATAGTTAGATTATTATTTATAGTTAGGTATTTATAGTTAGACAGTTAGACATATTTGATTCCAATTTTAATAGATTCATTAAAATTCTGAAAGACATCCTCCATAGCGGTTCGGCCTTGAAAAATGTTTAAACACGTCATTACTATTTCCTTTATTCATTTTAACAAAACATATAAATTACATTTCTAAATACATCTACAAAAAAAATTAAACATATTTAAAAATATAAAAAATTATAATCATTACTATTATTATTATAAACGGTCATTACAATTATTATTGGTGGCGCCAGTTATATTGAAAATTGGATTACAATTAAAATAAATTAAATTAAGGGCACATACATTCCATGTATTAATCCCAATCCCATAATCAAATCCGCATACCGCATATACCTACGTTCCTTTATGCACTCGAAATGAGAAAAGGAACGACCGCGATCACCGCGCCACGCGACTGCAGCGGCGAAGAAATTAAACAGTTTGAAAAGAAACCGTCACCGCGCGCGCAAGGAGCGCTCCCGCACCCTTACAATCGTCATTGGACCCTCGGACGTGTAAAGAACAACCCGCATCCCGCAAGAAAAGGAAGGTTACGCCGTGCACGGCGTAAAAGTATCAAGTCGGGATTGGAGCTGAGGTTGGTGTACCTACCTACCGGTCTAATATCAGCCAGGTCAGTGCATTCCTTTTACTCCTATTCCCGTCTGTTTTGCCCGTGCGATTACCGCATTACAGTCCACTACGTCGAAAAAATAATAATTTAATAACTGGCGTAACCAATTATTATAATTTTTAAAATTTAGAGCTTTCTTGTTTTTAACATATTGTTTTAGCTGTGTGCACATGTGGTTATGTTACGATTCAGAACGGAACTGTATTTTAGCATTATTGTTTTTCAATGATTGTAATGTGTTTTGTGCGCCTAAATAAATAAATAAATAAAAAATAAAATAAATAAATTTTACCTGTTTTAGATAGCAAGAGGCGAGGTTGTTCTTCGTCTTGGCGACATTGGGGTCGTCGGGGCCCAGTTTGCTCTCGTATATCTCCAACGCGCGCTGGTAATATTGCTCTACTTCTTCGTATTTGTTCTGAAAAATTTACAACAGTTTAGTTATTTTCATTCATAACTTCATTTGGCATAAGAATATTGACAATCAGACTGGTTATTTTTGAAAATCGCGGGTAACATTGGTTAGGTAATAAATAAATAAATATTCCGCAACATTTCACACAACGCTATCTAGATCCCATGATAAGCATAGCTTAACTAGCTTGTGTTATCGAATCTAGAATGCGGATAAACATTTTTTTGTAAATACATATTATACATAAAAACACCCAGCCCAATGCAAATATACATATTCATGCATACAAATATTTGCAGAGCGGGGATCGAACCCATCCTTCCAAAAAATACAATACATAAAACTATTAAAAATACAGGTAAAGGGTGTATTACTATCCACTTTTAGACAACTGTGTTATACGACAAACACAGACTAAAGCACATGAGCTATAGTATAACCTCGACCGCTGTACCGCGCCCTAGGAATGTACGGTATAGCGGGGGACGAGGTAAAGAAAGAGAAAGAAATAGTGCATGTGTCGAGAGCGAGCGAGATACCGCCACCATCGCTAACGGCGGTATCTAGCTCATTCTCAGTTATGTTTTTTCCTTGCTCTTTTACTTAACCGCATCCCCGCCAAGCCGCGCGTACTCACGTCAGCCTGTGTAAAACAACGTTTCTGCGTAGTTAAGAATACATTGTCAAAATGTTTACCGTACCTTAGCACGAACAACTAAAGTAATCATATGGTTTATTCCCCCCCCCCCCCCCCATCCGGAGCCGGACTCGAACCAAATAAACCGCAAGGTGAGGTTGTCTTGCGACATATCTCTCGCACCCCGGCTGACACAGGGCCATCCCTGTCGGTCTGGCCCTCCCCGGGAGGGGGGACCCCGCGGTCTCCGACTCGCCCCCAGTAGTCGGGGGGGACGCGCATCGACCCGCGATGCGCGCCGCCGCCGTGGAGTAATCGTATGGTAAACGTATTGAGAAAACGGAGCAATGCGATTGGTCGCCTGCCTACTTTAAACCTGTGAGCATGTGAAGCCGGCCAGTCGCAATGCTTCGTTCTCTCAAAACGATTACGATAGTTGTTCGTGCTAGGGATACCTGTATATACTGTACGATTTTATAGTCTTTTCGGAAAAAAGAATTTAGTAATTTCAATAGCAAAATCGTCTGGTAGTATCGTCTCGCCGCCTACATAACCAAGGCGCGGTATAGCAGTTACGGTCTATATTACAGGCTCTTCTTACCCATAAACACGATACGACGTTGTGGAAATTTACAAAAAATCAAAGCATTCATTTTTTTAAATATAATATTAGTATGTCAATTGACTGCACCACACTAGATGATAAAAAGCTGAGGGGCAATCCAGGACCACCATTTCTGATGCTATTGGCCATAAAATGGTAGTTCTCTAACTTGAAGGGCCTTGATAAATGCTTTCATAATGTATAGGAACTCTTAGTAACGTCAGGCACCAGGTTCTTATCTGATTCTGGCACAGCAGTGCCAGGTTATTAAGCTGCTTGGCCACGTCTAAACTCTCTGCGTTTACAGGGTCGGCAGCACGAGTGTGACTCAGTTGGTTTTGCACACGTCCATAACATACACATAACTAATTACATCAGGTGGGCTTTGTGCTTGTATGCCACCTCAGTTGTATAAAAAAAACGTCGGCGTGGTCGCTGAATAATAATACTGCCTCGCGATCCATAGGCCACCTTTGCATAGCGGCTAAGCTTCGCTATACTTACCAGGTCCTCGTTTATAACGCGACCTAGGTCCAAGATACGTATGCTGAAGTATATTGTCGAGCTGTCGAGCGTCAGGTCCTTACCTGGTTCTGACACAGTAGTGCCAGGTTATTGAGCTGTTTGGCCACGTCAGGGTGATCACGGCCCAGTACTGCTTCACGGATACATAGGGCTCGTTTGCATAGCGGCTCTGCTTCGCGGTACTTGCCTGGAGACAACATGTATACAGTTGTTACAGGTTGTTTATAGGGGGTTTATGGTTGAGTAGTAACCAGGTTAGCGTATTTCAAGGTTAAACGTCAGTTAAAGGTCGACCGGGGTGCGAGGAATATGCGTGATAACCTCACCTTCGTCTTTGCATTACGACACGACCCACAGACGTGCGCTTTAGTCGATTCGAGTCCCACATAACCTCCCCCCTTCGGCTACGGCGGAGGAAGGAAGGGGAGCAGGAAAGGATAAACGACAGTAGTGAAAAGTGCAAATTTCCAAAAGGGATATCTCCACCCCGTGCTTTCCTCATAATATATACAAGAAACGTGTACTGCGCGTATACAGAACATTTGGAGCACATTTTAGGTCCAAAATATATAAGGAGCAATATGTATGTATGTCATTATCATCATCGACATTTAGACGTCATCCTGATTGCATCCGAGGCTGTGACGCCCTCGGAGCTCAGGGTCCGCCTTCCGGCTCTCCCTCCTCCACTTCGCACGATCTTGGGCGTCCATGGTAGTGAGTCCATTTGCACGCATGTCATACTGCACGACGTCAAGCGGACGCCTTTTTGGGCCTACCCGGCGAAGGCGCCATTGCCAGGCATTTATTACCCACGTAACCTGGCTATTGCGTATGTATGTACGTATAATGGTTCAGAAGAAATCAATAGTAGCAGGTCACCTCTCCCCCATACCGGGGGCGAGTTGGGGACCGCGTGGTCCCCCCTCTCGAGGAGGGCCAGACCGAGAGGAATGGCCCTGGGTCAGCCGGGGCGCGAGGGATGTGTCGCGAGACAAACTCACCTTCGGCCTAGCACAACGACCCACAGACGGCGTATGTTTAGTCGGTTCGAGTCCGACATAACCTCCTCTGACCCGGGGGGGGGGGGGGGGGTATCCGTTGGGATTTCCGGCACGTAAAATAAAAATTGTAGCTGGTCACCTCGCTTGCCGTACAGTACAGCCAGGTTGTTGAGCGTGGCAGCCACGGCGGGATGATTCTCGCCGAGAGTCTTCTCGCGGATGGATAGAGCGTCATTCAATAGGTTGGCGGCCTCCTTGTATTTGTTTTGGTCTCTGCGGATGAGATTGTGAATGTTAGTAACTAATTTTGAGATTAGAGATAGCTTTTGCACGTAGCTCCACCTGCGTGAGCTTCTGGGTCCGTTCCCGCTGCACCTTCTTATTTGAAAAGTATCTCCTGTCTCCTAGTTCTAAGCTACATCCCTACCTATTTTCAGCCACATCGGTACAGTTGTTCAAGGCGCTTAAAAATGCATTTAAATTTGTAACGCATTTTATTTATAAAGTTACACCGCATTTTGTTTTAGTTTTGGATTGGTTCTCCTTAATTTTTCACAATAAACAGACAGAAACGTTTCAGAAATATACATTTTTTTATTTATAAAGTGAATGTAACCTTTTGAACCAATAAACATTTGATTGAGTGAGATTGTTCTTGAGCACAGAATAGATAATAGTATGTCTTGAGTTATAAATAGTGTAACTAACACGACTTTCTTTTACCTATTTATTTATGATTCTATAGCGATTTATTTGATGGTATCTCCACGTGTGCATATATACATGAGTCATAATCAGAGATAATCCACACAAAATGATAATTATCATTTGATATCATTTAAATGATAAATACAGTTAATAATTCTTTTATCTCTTTTGAATATTTGATTGTCTGATAAAACTTGATACAGTAGCCTAAACTTGACACGGTAGCCTAAACACCTATATTACTTGAACTAATAATAATCTTAGTATAATGCACAAATAATGGGCATGAATGAGGGTACACCTAGGTCTTTGAAGTCCAAGCTAGCACTTATTGCACTCACGTGTTTTTTATACTACTTAGATAGCAGACAAGCACACAGCCGACCATGTTAGAACAGAGAGTTTCTGCGCCATCAGAGCATGTCCTGCTGATTAGAAGACTCGGTTATGGCTTTTTTTTTATCAAGATTGGAGTATTAAACCGCAGTCGTGCTCTTAAAAGAATCAAAGAATCAATCAAAGAATCAATTTCGTTTATTCAGTTTAGGCACATAAAGAGAGCACATATGAACAAAAATTTTACACTCATGTCAAGAAATTACCAATATAATATTAAATTAAGTAAATAAATCATTTGAAAATGATTTTTTCGCTGGTTCGGTAAATTGGTTCTACTGAGAAGATACCAGCAAGAAACTCAGTGAACAATATTATCGTTTCTTTTTCGAAAACAATTTGTCTTTTTTTTTAAATAGATTTATATTGTGCGAGCAAGCAAAAAGATTAGGATGACCATGCATTTTTATCATTGAGATATTCGTTTACTTTGTAATATCCTTTTTTCATTAAATACTTTTTTACCTCTATTTTAAACTTATTTAGTGGCATGTCAACCAAATCTTGAGGAATTTTATTAAACATTTTAATACTGTTACCAGCCTTGTAAAAGCCAAGATAAGCCATATCAGTGGAAATAAACGGAAGAAATAGGACCTACAGGGTCCTAGCTAGTCTTTGTATACACTGACGAATTATAGAAAGAAAAGATTTTGTTTTTTTTTTCGTGATGAACTTAATACCAGCCCGATTTTGAAAATACTTTTACTAATAAACCACTACGCCACTTTTAATCCGGATATTCCCGACTTACGTGGACGAAGCCTCAAGCAACAGCTAATAAACAATATACTCCAATTTACCTGTACACCAGCGCCAAAATATTCAACATAGTAGCAACATCCGGATGGTCATGACCCGAAGTCTTCTCCAAGTCTTCTAGAGCCTGCTTGCACAAAGGTACGGCGACTTCGTACCTTCCTTGGGACGCGTACTGAATCACTAGGTTGTGTAAGGTACGGAGCCGGGCAGGGATCTCGTACCCGGCGTTCACTTGTTGGGCGAAGTGTAGTGGTGGGGTTGGGGACATGGCTGGAATACAAATGTTAAGCTTTAAGTAGGTTGCTAGAATGAATTGGTTGGTTCTAGAGGCTCCAACATCGACCACATCATGACAGGTAATTAGTGGTAGGTCTTGATATTGATAATGTAAGAGTTAAAGTAAAATCTATAGAATACTTCAAATGTCTTTTAAGTTGTTAAAAGTCATATGAAGTATTCTATAGATATCAAGGGTAGGCAGTGAAGTAATCTGCGGCCTTTTTGTCTGTTTTTTTTTTATACCACTTAGGTGGCAGATAAGCACACGGTCCACCTGATGGAAAGTGGTGAACGTGTGCAACACCAGGGGCGTTACACTCGCGCTGTCGACCCAGTTAGAACAGAGAATTTCTGTGCCGTCAGCGTAGAAGATAAAGCAGGACAAGCCTTTGGTCTCCCCACTGATAGCACAAAAAGTATCCAGTGAGCTCTGGCTACCCTACTCACTTCCGGGAACATAACACGAGGTTATTATGGCCGCGGTATTCGGGCGGAGGTACTTCCCCAGTCGGACTGCTCAATTGGACGGAAATACCGTCGTGTCCTACCACCTCCTACAAATCAGTCGCAGATGATATGTCATTAAACAAGCTACACGTACCCAAATAGTATTCTATTTTATAAGTAAGTATCATAATTTTACTAAGCTAAATTGCTTGTGCTAGGAGTGGATTCACGTCGGTAGTGTAATGGCCAGAATTCGAACCCGGGACCTCTCGATCGTGAGGCCGACTCCTTAACCACTAAACTACCGATCAACCAGCAGATGTGTCAGCTTACCGTAGAGGTTCAATTGGGCTCCAAAGATTTTCATGTGGCCCTATGTGCCTCTCTTCTTCATCCTAGCGTTAATCCCAGTCGCAACCGAAAGTTCCAACTCGTAGTCTGGGGTCCACTTTTTACATCCTACCCACCACACGTATCGCTTAATTCTTGAACAACTTACATTTGTTATTCCTGTTGTCCTCGTGGTCATCATCAGGGAACAGGTCCACCATCGGATCGTCTCGCTTCTTCTCGCTCTGCCCGCTGCGGTTTGTGTCAGACTCCTCGGTTACGTCGCTGTCGTATTTGCTGAAAGGATGAGTTGTACCGTGATAATAACATTGACAACAGTATGTAAAAGTCAAGAGTACGAGTAACTGGCGTACATGGTGGTAGATTTTGATTTCACAAATTTATCACAAATTTCAGCCGGGTGGGTACCACCGTGCACGATTGCGAATATTTTTTATAAACGGACCACGCCCTTTAACAAATCTCAGCCTTTTTTTCAACTTTTGCACACACGCTTTCGTCCGCCAGATGTGGTAACATCAGCATTATCCAAGCCACGCTGTTCCCACGTTCGAGAAGACGAAGTATAGAATTAATAATCATAGTCTTTCACTTGAAGGAGCTTTCTACTTGAAGTGTCAAATGAAAAAAACAGCCTATTGGTAAGTTCTCGTTCTCTACGTATAAATAAGATAAAAAAAAATTGTTTCATCAGTTCATCACGCAATCGACAATAAGATTTGTTTTGTTTTTGCAATAAAATTTGTTTAAGTGATTTATACAATACCAATAAAAAATTTGTTACTCACGAAGGTAAAGCTTTCTCCAACACTATTACAGATAGCGAGGTTCCGTTTTTTACAAACTGTAGCCCAAATCAATACCCCGAGTGCTTTTTTAAATTTTAATGGTATCAATTTTCGTTTTCGATATATCGTCGATTCAAATTTATGCAATTTTTTGTAAAAGGTTTGCCTTTTTTTTATTTACACCATCTTGTAGATCTCGTTAAGACGCGTCTTGTCTCTCTTTGATACCCCATTGACCCGCGTAGCCCCAAAATTGACGACGACGCCAGAGCGATGTCGCACTTTCGCTGAAAACGGCCCCTTACCAACGCGATCAAAAAAAACATTTCCAATGTTAAAACAATTTGCTACCATATAACAATCTCGAAAGAAATACCAGTTTAGTCTACCAACCGTATAGAAGCCATAAAATCCAGGTGCTTATTCTCCTCCTCCAACTGCGCTACCCGCTGCTCCGAAGCCTGCAGATGCTGTTGGGCCGCTGCGAGCTCGTCACGGAGCCACGCGTTCTCTTGGCACAGCCGTCTGACTTGGGTGCGGAGCTTCTGTTTCTCGGCCTCCACTGATTGTAAGTGGGAGGCCAGGGCCATCATTACCTGGAAGAAAAAAAGATAAATAAGTTAAGAATCAAATGATTTTCGTGTTTGTTTCCGGTGGAGTAGATTAGTCACCCCATCTCTTCCTGCGGATGTTGTAGAAGAGGTTATTCCCAGCTACCACTATCGACGCCACCAAGGTATTAAAAAGGTGTATATTAAATATCAGAACAACCAGGAAGGGGGGAGGGGAGGAGTGGACGAAGGAATTAAGTTCATTTTGAGCACTTTATTCATCAAAATCTATCTGATGCTGACTGCACAACTTTATATCAAAAATGCAACCGTTTCTCCTTTGTTGACTGTACGTGTGAACATAGCGTCTTCACTGTCTTCACACGTAGCCGAGTGCATTGTCTCGCCACTCCACTCGGTACGTGTAATCAAGGCATCACATCGTCTTAGCACCGAAGATCTGGGGCGTGAAACAGGCGAGGCAATTTCGCACGAGAGCGCGCGGAAGTACGTAGCCGGTCGCTAAATGCATTACGAGTTCGCCGCGGTTGGTCCACGTCTGAGCGGGAAGTTGTCTTAATGTAATGATAGAAAATAGTTTGTGACGCGTTGAGACGATTGGATGAGCGTTTTGTGAAATGATGGTGCGGTAGATATATCTACCTATTTATACTAAACTAGTTGGTGTCCCGGTGCCCCGCCCACGTGGATGTGGATTAATGCGATTTATTGTTTAAGTTATCTCCGATTCTACTAAACCAAGACATACGTAAAAAATTTACCTGCTAAAAACCATATCAAATTCCGTTACGGAGTTCACGCCATGGAATCAGACAATAGTTCTAAAAAAAATGTGTCCAGCTTGGGGTCCATTTACGTACGTTTTCTCCTGATATGGCTTACATTAGCTTTTACTTGGAGTGACTGCCATGTGACACCCCAACCTCGATAGCAAGCCGGTAGTACGCCCAATTAATAAAGGACGAGTCCATAAATCAGCAAGTTCTCAGGTGAGGTGAAAATGAGTTTCAAAGATCTTGATGAGGTGATACCAGGGGGTGTATTACCTCACCGAGGTCTTTGATCTCTACGTTTGATAAAACGTACATTTTTTCTCATAGCTCGCAAATCGAGATGACGTCACGTCTCCAACTTTTTCTCGTCAAAGAGTCGAGAAGTGTTTCATTACAGACGAGGGGTGCGCGAGGCACAGAGGGTGGGTAATCTCAGACATAAATAAACTCGGTTGAGTAATGACCGGCTGTTATTAGTAGCGAGTCGTGCCGGGATTGTTTCAAGTCTTCGTTTTGTGTGAATTAATTTTGTTTTTATTACCTGATGAAATGACGGTAGAAGTGAAAAAGAACTGTGCAATAACTTTTCGTTGATCTATGCGGAAGGCGGAGGATCGGACGAAATGGCGCGCATTGTGAGAGGCCTATGTCCAGCTGAGAACTGCAGTGGGCTAATTGATTGATTGATTATGCTAGGTCACATGTTTAATTTCCGCATAATGAAAATTTTTGTTTGCAAGTATGAATGTGGTTGCTCTGGATATTTCTTATATATGAATTTTAACTTGTCCAAAAGCCGTATCTAAGTGTTTATACGCATTCCTTCATGCCCGTATTACAAGTTGGCCTATTGGGCTCTAGATAGCTATCTATGCAATCCAATATTCTAGAAGTCTTCTGCCAAGGCCCGGTAATTTTTTCACTGCCCCTTCGTGACCCACTGAATACTTTTTAACCCATGCTGGTTCCATTAGGTAATAATACACATTTATTAATAGTAGAAATGTTTCATTAATACTAGGTACATACAATATTTTGTGTCACCTATTTAGTTACAAAATTTTAGTATGAAGTATGAAGCTGTTGCTTATTTTTTACTGAAGAATCCAAGTTTGCGGAAAATGACGAAGGTTCTTAAGGTCCGGTTCCACTCCAAGTCTGTTTCTATAACTGTAAACTGGTACTGAAAACCCAGTTTCATTTAAATTTATATAGGATGCGTTGATCGATAGTAGGTATTATTTTTGAAAATATGGCGGGAATGACGCGACCCGATATTTTATTTTGAAGGCCCTGTACCGGGTCGCGACCCGGCAAATGGGAAACGCTGTCCTAGAATAACAGACTACAATAGGCTACTTCATAGATTGATATTATTGTTTACTTCCAAGTACACTTGACGTCAAGTGGTTACCGTGCCCCTACAACACTATAGACATTAATATATAATATGTTACAGCCAACTAGCTTAATCAGAGGTTCAATTAACCGCCTTCTAAACGGCGCCGTTCTAAAAGCGGCCTGAATGATTTTCAGCCGTAAAGCCTATTATAACATTTAATAAACTGGCTGGCTAATGCTTCGGCCATTAGTTCGATAGCCCCACCCCGAAATAAGACATAGACACTACACCCACTGTTTACACAGTCAAAACAGTCTGTCACGTAATTTTTTCAACACCGTGAAAGTTCCGTGAAAGGCGTGTCACTAACATACGAAGCCTACTCCTGTAGAGAAACAAGTTAGCGTGCTAAAGAGTCAACAGCAAATCCCACCCCTCAACTAAACAAAACGCGTCCATTTGTGTTGAAAAAATAAACATTCCCACGTTCATCACTGCATTTTCTCGCAGTCTCATGACGGATGTGGTGTAAGGTAATAGCTAGTGAGATTTACAACAGATACTTTCCATATATTTACCATTTTTTAGAAGACTTTCGTTGGGTGGTTTGTCGAAAATCTTATGTCAGTATTGGACTGTGATAGGTTAATTTAATTGATTGATATCGCAATTTCCATAGGGACTTAAGCCACCTTTCCATGGCCCACGATATCACGGACCAGATGCGTGCGCGATTTCGCGGTTTACGCACCCTGGTTGTCATAGTAAATGCGTCCGCGTCCACGTCCACGTCCGTGAAACCTCGCACCATGGAAATTCACTCTTTAGTTAGAATACTACTGGGGTGCATGGGGATCTGCTGGGTGTTCAGGGTCAAGCCAACGTCACCTCCAACCTAGTACGGCGGATTAGGCTCTGGCATAGGCTTCCTCTTTGGGTTGGCTGGTTAGACAGCATTCATTTCCATAAAAAGGCATGAAATATTGCTCGTTCACGTTCCCGCGACGCATAGGAACCTATTCCCGGGATAAAAAATAGCCCATATTTTCTATTCCAAACTATAATTTCTCTGTGCTAATATAATACAAATACAACTATGCAGCCATTCCGGTCAGAATCTCAGAATGTGTAACGTACATCAAATGAACTTATTTGTAACCTCTGGGCAGGTCCTTGGTTCTGCTACAGTACGAGTAATGGATTTTTAACTGTCGCCTCATGACAAATCAAATATTTTGGACAGCGGGTCACTGGATCAGTGGGTACTTGATTGATGAGAGGATGAAATAGGTCACAGAGACTAATGGTTCAACGGGTAAAAAATTAGGGGTATTAAAGGCCCGTCAGTGTGCCACATAGGTCGATGGGACGAAACACGCCGACATACTCAACCTCTGTATAAGGTTCAGTGAGGTATAAAGACCGAAGGGAGTTCCGTACGCAAAAAGGACTGTCAGTGAGCTTCCACAAATTAGTCAAAGTAAAAAATCATTTCTCCTGCTTTAAAATGGCACTAACAATACGTCAATACAGTTTGGGCACTAACAACAAAACGGCAGAACGTCGATATAGATAAAGCAATCGTAAATATCAAAAACACGCGTTTTTAAAACGTAATTTTACTGAATCAGGTCCTATTTTCAATACCAGTAAGTTGCTCTTGAAATAAAACCTACCTGCCGTCTTGGGGACATAAAGGGTTGACTATAAAATATTAAGGCGCTACCTGTAGCAAATGACCTTGCGCATTCGCGTATTCGTTGCCCCACCGCACCGCGGCCCCTCTATAATATTCCGTAAAACACTAAAGCGCGAACTCTCCAACAACGCGCAGTAATAACAGCATCGAGTTTTTACCTATGTACATACGGCAATGAATAAAAATATTTATTTCTTTGAAAGAAAGTGTTTTTATGATGCTTTGTAAAACAGATATGTGGTAAGTACATGGTAAGTACATTGATATATATTTATAAATTTACATAACGCACATTTTTTTATACCTGCATACCTACATTGACTGCACCCCGCCTGAGGGTAAGCTGAAGGTAAACAATCTCGGGAATGGGCTCCACCATAACTATGCATTACATTTTAATTATGCACTAGCTGTGCCCCGCGGTTTCACCCATGGCATACTTCTTCCCCTTTCTAATTCCAATCAAATAATCTATACTAAGTATAATAATATATCTATGTATATAATATTATAAATCTGAAACGTTAGTTTGAACACGCTAATCTCTGAAAGTACTGGCCGGATTGGAATTATATTTATTTTGTGTTGGATAGTCTATTTATCGGGGTAAACTATACATCATCACCCTGCTACCCAGGGAAGCGGGGCAGTGATGTTGATAAATCGGGGAACATTTTTAATACATTTTTTTGAACTAATAATTTTAAAATTACTAAATTACAGGTATGTAAGTGTCACGGGGGCGAAGTAAGGTCGTGAAAAAGTTTCTTTGCATTCTATATTAAAATTTAAGACTGTTTTTACAGTCTGCCATCTTGTAGGCATAGACATGATCATATTACTGTAGAAATTTGTAACTAGGATCTTTGTCCCAGTAACCGGATTTATTAAATTTTGATAAGTATTTTACTTCTATCAACTCGATACATAAGTAAAAAAACCTATTGATTCAGCAAAAGCAGTACAGTAACAAAAAAAAGTGGCCAAGTGCGAGTCGGACTCGCCCATGATGGGGTTCCGTAGCAGCGAGTAGGTAAATTTCGGTTTACGATTTACTACATATTAAAAAAAACTACTTACTAGATCACGTTCAAACTAATTTTCGGTGGAAGTTTGCATTGTAATGTACATCATATATTTTTTTTAGTTTTATCATTCTCTTATTTTAGAAGTTACAGGGGGGAGGGGGGGGGGGGGACACATTTTACCACTTTGGAAGTGTCTCTCGCGCAAACTATTCAGTTTAGAATAAAATTATATTAGAAACCTCAATATCATTTTTTAAGACCTATCCATAGATGGGTTTGATGAAACACGTAAGGGAGTGATGAAAAAAAAAATTTTGAGTATCAGTTCTAGGTATGGGAACCCTAAAAATTTTCAATTTTTTTATCATTTTTTTTCTATTTTGGGTGAGAAACAGGGTGGAAGATTTTAAACCTTACCTGGAGGGGAAGTACTGTAAATACTGGAGATAGCTAATTTCGCTCACAGGAAACATTCCTTTATTTTTAAAAAGAAATGAAATAGCATTCAAAAATTTCAAAAATTCGCTTGCCACCCCCGGTAATCGAACCGACTAAAATCTGAAAAAATAACAATTTCTATTTTTATGTCATCCATCGACAGGGTCAATCATATGGATCAAATGTCTCTAACAAACATGGTACATTAAATGAAAAGAAATCCTTGAAATCTAAACTTATAAATTAAATTTGACTAAATAAAGCACTTTATCTCAAAGGCTCATCTGATATCATACTAACAATGAAATTCGATATTTTAATAAAATTACTTTTTTTTTCTTGCGTATACCGCAACTGGTCAGTAGGGGATTTACATCGGACTCAAACCGACTATAACCGCACTCCATCTCAGGGCTCAATTAACATCTTCTGTAGTGTGGCGGTAGTGAACGCGGCTACAAGTTCGATCCATACTCAGTGCAAATATTTGTATGTATGAATATGGGTATTTGCAATGGTCTGACTGTGCCTCGGAGAGCACGTTAAGCCATCGGTCTCGGTTGCCATACGAATATCTATGGCAGTCGTTACATGGTAGTTGGAGTTCTAAAAAGTCCAACAACCGGTCTAACTGTAATGCTTCGATATCACCTTTGGATTGTGGAGCTTAGATAGCAGTCGCTTTACAAAAATATCGAAGCTAAGCCAAACCCGCAGTTACACTAGTAAAGTGAATTCCAGTTTCTGAGTTGAAAGCGCTAAGATGAAGAAGAAGAAGAAAGGCACTAACACGGTATTTCTCTCGCCATGCCCGTTGCCTTTTATGCGATCAAAGGTAGCCTATGTCTGGTCCCAAGCTTTAACATATCTCTGTACCAAATTTCACAAATAATGTCATTCATAGCCCCACTCCCCCCTTCAAAGGCATAGTATCGCGATAAAAGGTAGCATTTATCAGTTCTCAAGATCTTATTCATCTATGTACCAAATTTCATCAGGATATCTTCAAAACTCACAAACTATCATCCCTAATCCCCCCCTTAAACCCCCCTTTATACAACAAAGGGTAGCCTGTGTTCATACCCAAGCTCTAATGCATTCCTGTATTCATCAGGATATCTTAAAAACTGACAATCTTTCACACCCTATCCCCCCCCTTAAACCCCCTTTTCACAACAAAGGCTAGCTTATGTTCGTTCCCAAGCTCTAATTCATCCCTGTACCAAATTTTATCAGGATATCTTTAAAACTGACTAACTTTCATCCCCTATTCAACCCCCCCCTTAAACCCCCTTTTTCACAACAAAGGGTAGCCTATATTCGTTTCAAAGCTTTAATCTATCTCTGTACCAAATTTTCATTAGGATATCTTCAAAACTGACAAACTTTCATCCCATATCCCCCCCCCCCTCCCCCACCTCTTTCTCGTGACAAAAGGTAGCCTATGTTCGTTTCCAAGCTTCAATCTGTCTCTGTACCAAAAATCATCAGGATATCTTCAAAAATGTCAAACTTTCATCCCATGGCCCTACTTTGCAATAAATGGTAGCCTATGTTCATTCCCAAGCTCTAATCCACCTCTGTATCAAATTTCATTAGGATATCTGTATAAAAATGACAAACTTTCATCCCCTATTTCCCCCCCCCCCCCCCCTTAAACCCCTGTTCTCGCGATAAAAGGTAGCCTATATCCGTTCCCAAGCTCTAATATACCCCTATACCAAATTTCATCAAGATCGGTTCTGTGGTTTAGGCGTGAAAGCGTAACATACAGACAGACAGACAGAGTTAATTTCGCATTTATAAATTAGTATGGATATGGATTTACAAAATAATTTTGTGATTTTGTTGTCTGTCTGTTTGCGTCTTTTTGCAAAACATAAACAAACAAGAAAATATATACATAAAGCGGCCTTTCGCAGTAAAGAAAGAAGTTAGTACGCAGCCAAAAACAGTGCGAACTTATAATACTGCTAAAACAAATATACCGTGACGTTAGCAATAAATGTGCGCTAGGCGAGCGCGATGACAAGCGACACGGGCTTCTCGTCTGAGAGCTTGCATCGCACTGAATTCTCGACCCGGCGCGCGGCGACGCCAGAGTGTTCCTTGCAAATACCCAAAGATTTATGATTATCTTTATTAAACTAATCAATTTTGGCTCTTATCGAAATTTTTTTTCTTAGTAGTTGTTCTTTATGAAATTATCTATCCATTAGTATTAGTTTCAGGTTAAAATTGTGTGTGCTTTAAGAGCTAACGCATGTTATTAATTGTAACATTTCAATTTTGTCATTCACTTTTTTACGAATTTACTGAATATTTAATGCATTGATAAATAATTGGAGTCCTATAAAGGAAAGGTTATGATATTGTAGCAATATGGACTGTGTTTGTTTTTCTATATATCTTACAATTAACGAGTAGATAGCCGTTTAAAATGTACCAAAATACGCTTTTAACAGCTTTTCGCTGGGGGTAGGGTCTTAAAACAACATTCTAATCGCCTTAATCTCACTACTTAGGCTACACGCAACGTCGACAACCTCACAAGAGGGAGTCGTGTTCTTTGTGAGTGAATAAGGTGCGGCTTCATGATGTATCCCCTTCTTTTTTACCCCGTGACGTCACTTAATAATAGTGTTGAGATAAACTGCGTCGCTAGTAACATGATGTCATCGTGAAAGATAATATTCGAGGTTGCAATCTTACGGGATTAAGAAGTTTAACTATAAAGGAAGCTCGTAAATGTAGCTTGCGGATGCTATTTTTTGTAAATACATACATATTGTACATGTACAACGTGTTTCAGGGTTTTTCAAAATTTCACCCTTAAAGGGGTAAAATAAGTGAGAAACAGTTGTATGCAAGTCTATAATTTTCAAAGTTCACGTACCCCTTCGATTAGACTCACAATTCAACCCTTTTAAAAAAACTGGCAGTAGAAAAAACAAACAATTTCCTCGCTTCTTGTTTTGCTACCCAAAAATCAATTAAGCGCCGCCGCCTTTATGTAAATATTTTTGTGTAGGTTGGTACCCCCTACGATCAACGGGCGTACCCCTCTTTAAGGCACATAAAATAAACAACAAGTGAATTTTATGGTATTACGTGTATTATAATATTGACGGATGTAGCTCTAGTGAAGTATTACTTCTCATGATCGGACAGCGACGAAATCGACGTAGAAGCTAACGAATATACTGGATTAGTCCAGTAGGTATGTATGTAGGAAGCCGTTGCGGCGCCTGAGCGGTGTGACCTTACGCTTAGTCTTCGTGGTTATATTTTATAACCATGCAGAAATGTAATTTGCCTAGCTGTTTCATTAACGTCATCGATCCAAGCCATATGCCTAGCAGTTTAATCAAATGGCTGAACATCATTCACGCGGTTACTTGAACGGCGCCGTTTAGTAAACAGCTTAGGCGGTTAATTGAACGGCTGATTATGCTAGTTAGCTGCAACATAAATAATGGATACATAGGAAACCAAACGCCGGTCTCCAAAACTTTTGGTGCAACCCGATAAGATAAGACAATTATTTTGTCTACCGAACTAACTAAAAACGAGTATGTATAACATATAATAATACTAAAAATCACGCTAGACGCTCGAAATTGCTTGTTAAAAGTAATTTGCGCGAGACCTTGAAACACTAAGTTCATTGAATGTGAGAATAGAAAGACCCGTTACGTTTCAGTTCCTTTCATAAATGTTAAACTGAATAACGTTTTTATTCAATTTATTGGATTGACTCGACTTCCCGTTTTAGTTCTGGCTTTTGTGGAAGGGCTATGACAATTCTACATTGTTATGTATAGGTACGGAAGACAAGCTGTAATAGTAGGAAGCGAAGTCGCTTGCCGGGCTTTGTACGCTTATATCCTAAATTATACTTCGGATTTTAATGCGATTTTCAGTTCAACGCAATCTACATGATGGTTAATAAAAAAACCTATTCGCCGAAATATCGAGAGATGCTTGTACAAAATCACGATTCTGAAGATTTTTTATGGTTCACGTCAACACCCCTGAGGTACCCCTGTTCTATCTTTTAAAACCATTTATTTAAAATAGTAGCTACCTTATTAGTGGTCTTACCCATCGATTTATTTTTAATTCAGTTAATACTGCTTTATTTTATGAAACAAAGAAATTAACTGTTTATTTATCAACAGGAAATGATTTTACTACCGTCCACTTAAAAACAAGGTGTCAAAAGATGAGCTCAGAAGCACACCTCTGTTCGATGGCAACGACATAGTTTAAAAATACTTTTTCTTTCAGAAGCTGGGGCTCGTTTACACGCTAGTGCCCTCAAGGCAAGAGCAAGTGTGACCTAAATGATGCTCCAAAGGAGTCCTTAAATGTAAACAGCGAATGTAGGCTAGCCTTAAGCTGTTAGTCTACACCGACACTAGAAACAGCCTTTTCATTTAAAATCTTGTCTTCAAAGGCTTCGTAGAAGAAATTCTTGACCTATTTAAAAAAAATAGCTCCTGCTTTAGCCATATGTTGGTAAACTGTGTCTGGTTGCCAAGTCATTATAGACGTTTAATCAATAATTCTTCACCTTAGGCTTGCGTGTCTGACTTCATTAAAGCGTTTTTTTCTATTTCTATTTAAAATGGTAGTCTGATAAATTTTATTGGACTCAATCTTCAGAATACTTGTAGTTTCGTTTGTTTACTTCATCTGTACTCGAAGCACTTAACAGAAGACAAACTAATCACATAATTATTATAAGTGCAAAAGCTTGAATGGATGTTTGTTGGTCAATCACGCTAGAACCGCCAAATAGATCTGGATAAAGATAGACTATAGTCTAGAATTGCTCATAGGCTTTTTATCGCGGAATGGTTCCCTAAGGCGAGATCAAGATGACGGGATCACTAGACGTGTCGGAACCGTTGACAAACATTAACTTGACCGAAAAAACTTCATAAAAAATGTAATGAAGCATCAAAATTGATCACGTGTATTATCTTAGACTTGTCGAAGGCCTTCGACAACATCAACCAGTAGCCGTGTAGCTGTAACTACATATGGGACGCAGATGACAAGTGTCTACATACCGCAAACCACTGTAACCACGAACATGTCACCTTCAAGCTACATGTGCTTGGGAAACCTGAAGCTGCGATCCATCACGTTTTGTTTACAATTTTATACTGTTAACACGTGGCACTAAATTGTGACATTGGAGCTTGTCACAAAGTTATCATTGCTTTTGATTTATAGCTCAATAAAAGATGCCATTATTATGTTAACTGATACCATATAAATTCATCAAAGAAAAACAAAATTGAAGCTTTTAAGACATTGTTAGCAAAGTTAAAACGTGTACGAACAATAGCTGATTTCGGACTTTCGTGACTTTTCTTTATTCTTTCCATTTCTAAAACGTGTTTACTTTGTTTGTTTACATTTTCCACATCATATACAAATTGTTTTTCTTTTATCTTAATTCGAGCAGAGCTCGAGTGTGTTAATAGTGTTGTAACCGTTAATAGGCAACGGTGTAGGTTAGAGCCAAACATGATGCGGAGTGTGTTTTCATTTGCCGGCATTGCCAGGATTTGTCTGATGCAAAGCGAGGGGTCACTATAACCCGATTCCTGCCGGCTTCCCATTGGGTCCCATGGCTGGGTCGGTAGGTGCACAAACTAGACCGAGATGTCAATCGGCTTCTCCTTTTAGAAAAAAATTGCGTTCTCCACTGCTTGTATAGTATAGAAGTATACTTTGAAAAACTCGTTTTATTACTAAGTACCTTATTGTTGTCTAGACAGATAGGTTCACAAAATTTGAAGATTCTCTTTCATCAATATAACTATTAGGTACATTTAAACTCACCTGTGCTTCTCCTAATCCAAGTTCAATGGCATCGATGCTTTTTCTCACAAGGGACGCCTTCTCATGTTCATGTTCGGTGTTGGCTGCTAACCCCGCGAGGAGTTGAGAGTGTTCTGCCCTCAGAGCCTCGAGGCCTGCGGCGACGGTCCTTGCGCCCGCCACCATTTCCTCCTGCGTCATCGCCGTCATCCTGCCTAGCGATTCGATCTTCTTTCTGGAGACAAAGAGAAATCAGATTGTTAATTTTATATTTCAATATTTATACTGGTTAAATGCAATGGTAGGGCTTTAGGAACTACGATGTCGATCCTTTGTTAAATGTAATTCTTTAGTATCAGGTATAATGTATTCCTCACCAAAATGGACGAGTCTCCTAAAAAAGATAGCAGAGATAGATTGTACGCGCAAGACGGTGTACCAAAAGAAAGAGTGAAAAGTAGCGAAAACTCAACTTACTGTAGAGAGAGTTAGATACGTTATGAATTATTTTGTTCCAACTAAACACAGTATGCGTTCCAATTACCTCCAAGAACTCAATTCAATTGTTTTGTCATCCATTTCAATGATAAAGGAATCACTAAGATGACAATACATATTCTTAAAAGCTCTTGAGTAACGATATTACATGGAAGTAATTTTGCAAATGAAGATGTCACAATGGAACCTGATTTAATCAAAACGCTATCTAATATGACCTCAACCTGATTGAAACTGGGAGGATATTTTAAGCTAATGATAGGAATACTACCCACTGCATAAAATTGTATTGTATTACTAACAAGCGATTCGCCCCGGCTTCGTACGCGTGGTAAAAACGTTCCCGATGAAATCCAATATAGCCTATGTTACTCAGGGTGAATGTAGCTTTGCAATGGTTAAAGAATTTTTGAAATCGGCAATGTAGTTTTTGAGTATATTCATTACAGACATACACATCTTTCCTCTTTATAATAGTAGTGTAGAAGTAGCAGTAAAAATATGCGGTTCCTTTTATGGAAAGTGATTATTGTGGCCAGAAGGCCGCCAGTGGCGGTTATGTCGAACTTGAACCGACTAAATCCGGATGCCGTCCTGAGTCTTCAGTTGCTGGTAGTGAGATAGCAATTGACATAATCTCTTGCACGCGGACGCCCTGGGGCAATCTGCGGTTTGGTCTTCTCGACGGTCGATATTAAATGAACTAATACTTCCCGGCTAAGACCTGTCTAATAGTCCTAGCAAAAATGTAGCTTTACACAAACTCAACATAATCATGATATGACTTTAAAATATAGGTACGTATATGCCCTAGCGTGTTTTGTTGACCTTAAATAACATTATATTGATTTTTAAACCAAATATAGCTTCAGTTAACAAGTTGAGTTGAAGTTGTCAATTGACATAAATTTATTAGTGTATAAAAGTAGTTACAAAAGTTGGGTACAGTTTTTGTTATACTTTTTTCAATATATTTTTTATTATGAAAGAAATCTATTTTCAAGGGATTTTGATCAGAATTTAGTTTTTAGAGCCCCATGTGAGAGATAGGTGTCATTATTAGCATCACCATTTTCAACATTTGTATGATTACTTTCCTATAGAGAGCTCAATCCTTTAGTCGCTTTATAAAACTCACGACGAGATATGTTGGTCCTTGTAGTAGGTACACGTTACCGGGAGCTACACGCTCATGTTCGCATGCAAACAGAAGCTAACGACTCAGTCAATACAATGGACATACAATACCCTACACGTACAAATTCTACACAGAAGGGTATCGCCAACGGAAGCATAACATTACTGCACCCATTTTCAACACACCCGTGCCAAATGAGTTCGATGCAAGCACACTACTCAATGGGGAAGTGTTGAAACAGGTTGCCTACCCGAACATTGTTGTGAGAAGCAGTTCAATTGTGTGGCAGCAGCTTTATTAGAGCGTTGCTCCGTCATAAGAGTACAATTGGCATTGCTCCACTTGTGCAGCGGTAGTTATCGACTATCCCAGGGTAAAATTTTCTTTGCCTTCTCTTCTTCTTTTCTCAATAAACCTCCTATCACTAACGTTTCGTATAATTTTTTAGTGATATACTGATATCTACCCTATCGAATGGCCTAAGCTTTAGACAGATGTCCGACTACGTTTCATACAGCGAATTGCACACGTGTTTGTAAGAACAGTTTGCGTGTCAAAACCGTACGTGATTGGAGGACTTTTATTGAATACGGATTTCGAAATACGGAATCGGGCCACCCTATGTCTTCCCGTGGGTTTCATAGAAGGCGTAAGGGATAGAGCTGTTCTCCATTCTACAGTAAACATACAATCCAATACAAAGTGCTCACCTCTACCTACCCCTTTGGGAATATACAGGCGTAAATATAAGTATGTTAATATTACGTAGGACTAAATAATATTTGGCGCTATGTATGTCTTTATACACATCTAACAATTTCAGATACACGTGTGTGTATGTGTAAATACTTATAAGAATTGTTTGTTTGTATGAAAAAAGAAAACAGCTTATTTTCGAATGAGGTTATCCAGTGGAAATTACACCGTAAATCGTACGCTCGTAGTAATATTCAATTAGGGCAAACTGGTTACGTGTTACATTCGTAACAGCGAGCGATGAGTGCGATGTACACAAATTATATTATTGGAGAAACTTGAACTTGAAACTAGCAAAAATTTTTCCTGATTTACAGATATATTTGGCTACAATACTCATGCATAACTGAATGAAATTTTGAAGCAATTAGTATGCTAACTTTTCAAATCGATTAAGATAGGAAAAAGTGAATCGCTCAGGCGGGACTTACAGGGGGAATGAACCACTGAGTTACCGAGCTAAGCCTGAAGCAATCCAAATTCTCCTATACAACCGTCTTGGGGCGACGGTGGGAGCCATCTACCGATAATCGTACGAACTATCTGTTAGGGAAAGATTGCATGTTCGAGTCCCGCCTGAGCGATTCACTTTTTCCTATCTTAATCAAATACTAATTAATGACTTTTGAAAGATTTTGAATAGAATCATTTCAGGCGAGATATATGAGCGTATGCACATAAAGTACCTACACCTTATATAGCTTTATCCGGTAGTGCTATAATAGTTGATTGTTCAACAAGAGACTAAACAAGCCATAATGACACGAGATGTTTTAGCCACCCAAGCGAAGCGAGGGTGGCTCATAGTTCGAGTGTCATTATGGTTGTTTGGTCCCACGTTAAACACTTTTACTTTTCACTTTGAATGCGAGGAAAAAAAACGACGTTCTATACAAATTCATAATAACAAAGTTTCTTAAAATTACGTATTAATCTTTAATGTAACCTAAGAAAAGTTCTATTCAAATTGCAAAAAAATTTGTCCCGCGGTTTTTTTTTGTTAAGTGACGTACGCTTTAAATGCTTGCATATTTAGCCAAGAGATTCAAACTTGAAAAATAATTTAAAACTAATTGGAAATGCATAATGAATTAATCCCTAATACTTACATAATAATTAATTAAATTAATATCACTAATCGTGTTTCACGAAATTAAACGGGGTTGTTAGTTTTTTTCAAATGTCATTTTGAGGTTGTTTCTATACACAATCACTAAAAAGGTGATAATCCTCCCATTCACAAACACCGTGATTGGCTGTTTAGGAGTTTTCAAAGAGTCCCTAGAGATTAATAATAAACTTTAGTCCCGATATGCAGAGACTAAAGTAACATTTTAAGAGCATGAGAAGTGAAAACGGTGTATACCGTGTATATGTTGCCGTGCCTTGCGGTTACCTGTGGAGTAGAATAGGGCCTCCCAATCTCTTCCCGAGGCTGTCATAGAAGGCAACTAACGGATAAGGCTGTTCCCCATACGACAGTAAACATACCTACAGCTCAAGAAAAAGCCCCCTATATCCAACCGAAACCTACAGTTGCTGTTAATGCGAAATATATGCCGCTACGAGGACTCACAGGTCGGAATAGATCACAATCATAATCGATTTTCCAATCTGTAACATATTTTCTTATCTAAACGGCAAGAAACATGTAAAGCTCCTAAATAAATGGAATGACGGTAGAAGGCTTTCGTCGCGCCATTCCGGTGAAATATAGTTCGGGAAGGAAACCCCTTACAGCTGTTAGGTTTCAACCTGCCCACGTTCAGGCTGTAAACTCTATTCGGCGGTTTCACACGTCTCGCCTTTTTAGATTAAGGAGCAGGTAGGAATGTCAGACATATTTATAATCTTTATTTGTTTAGGTCACAGAGCGATACTTGTGATATTGTAGTTAGACTAGGACTAGTTGTCAGACTTTTGAGGGTTCATCTCCCCGTAACGACTGCCATCGATGTTCGTTTGGCACCCGAGACCGAGCGACGGCCTAATGGGCTTTTTTTTATTATTTTTTTTATAAATATTCCACAACATTTCACGCAACGCTATCTAGACCCATGGTAAGCATAGCTTAACTAGCTTGTGTTATGGAATCTAGAATGCGGATACTTAGATACGTTTTTTTTGTAAATACATACATATTATACATAGAAACACCCAGACCAATGCAAATATACATATTCATGCACACAAATATTTGCACTGAGCGGGGATCGAACCCGCGCCTCCTGCGTAGCGGCCGCGTTCACTACCGCTACGCCACGGAGGCTGTCAGGGCTCAACGAGGCACGGATTTTAATGAAAAATAAATTATTCTTAAATTAATGAACGGAGAAATAAACGTTCAGATTTAACGAGTATTCGCATTGCCTTTGTCAACGAAAAATGTAATCCGGTCTATTTATGCGATTCCTAATAATTTTTGTTAAAACCAAGAAGCCTAAGTTACGCCTTATAATACCAACTATTGTATGTATTACAGTAAATCGCATCCCATAGCACTTGAGAAAAATATTCTTTTTATCTACTCTGATACTATAATACAAAGATTTTAAATCAAAACTCTTATGACAAACATTACGCACAGGCCAAAAAAAAGTTTTATTACGATACAGGTCTTGTATGGGCACCTATATCATTAAATAACTTTTTAATCATAACGATACACCTATATAACCTCCATCTGGACCAAGAAGGTTGAACCTCTACTTTAAAAAAGAAATCGCCGATTCGGAAGAAAAAAAAAGAAACACGCATGCGCAATCTTTGTTTGGCGCCAACATTTTAGATTCAAATTAAAAAAGTTTGGTTTTATTTGTAAAATAAATTAGTTTATGTATTATAGTATGATAGTAGATAAAGTAGTGTATGACACTGTACATAACTTGGTCTTATAACACTCGTGTGATACTATAAAAAAACTCGCCTGCCGGCTCGTTTTTTTAAAACACACTCGTGTTATAAGAACCCTTATTATGCAACAGTATCATAAACTACTATTATGTCACACATTTCAAATTCCTCATTACAACACAAAATATTTTTTACCAAATAGATGCTGATTGTTAGAATTGTTAAAAGGCGACCTATTTTGGAATAAGGTTTCCCTGAAATCGTATTACATTATAACTTTTCGTATAATAAACCGAACTTGGTACAACATTTTTAATTTAATAAGCATAATAGGGGACAGTTGGCTCAGATTTTTTGTTGTTGCGTAAACACGGCACAAAAACCTGAAAACAAGATTACTTACTAAGGAGCTTAGAAAGCAAAATGCTTCCTGTTTCACATAACACCTAACCTTTAATAGGATATTCTTAATAGAACACGCTAGCTAGATTAGTGTAAACTAACTTTTAAACTCAAGCGTTCCATTAAATATTATCCTTAGTGAATTGTCTGTTTGTAATGTTCAAATAACTGGTTCTAATGAATGAATAAGATATAGCAAAAACCAGTTGGAGCAGACGAGTCCTAGAGTGGAGACCGCGAGAAGACAAACGGAGGGTAGGATGCCCTTTAGCCTGATGGACCGTTGACCCGAAAAAGGTGGCTAGGACGGATTGGATGCGGAAGGCGGAGGATCATACGAAACGGTGCACATTGGGAGAGGCCTTTGTCCAGCAGTGGGCTAATTGATTGATTTATAGCAAAAACCACCTATTTGGCTTGCTAATGTCCGAAACGGTTGGGCTGATTTGTCACGAAAGGCATAAAAAGGTATAGAGAGGGTCCAAAATATGCCAAATGGAGAGGATTATAAGAGCGAACTTAAAAGTACAAGCTTTGGATGCAATCGGAACTGACACAGTGAAGAAATCCGACCTATAGGCTGCTTTAAAATTGGACGCGTGAAGAACTGCTGCAGGGGCGCGTTGTAGCACCACTACTAAATTTTTAGAAGCGCTACTCAGCGCCCTAAACGTTTCATAATTTGAAGGCAGCCTAAAAGATTATATTTCTATTCCTGTCAAGTAACATTATACATTCTTCACCTGTCATTGTCATTGTCATTCTGCCCAACGTGATCGGAATTCGTACTATGCCATTCTACACCATAACCAGGATTATTTACAGATAGATATTCGCACAGCACGTGAGACATGCCAGTCAGTGCCTATTCTATAAACAAACAATGCTATTTTAGATATAGGTTAGCGGATTTATAGGACTTCCTTTGGAAGGTCGCATTTTATAGGATCCGGAAGCAAATTTTTAGTCTACGTGACAAGTTTAACAATAAACTATTATAATAAGCTATTGCTTGTTTGTTATTCTGCTAGTTTCGTCATGTCATGTCAGGACTGCAATAACATGTTATTGTTAGATATTTTGTTTATAAATATATGCACAAACAATTTATGGTTACAACACCTGAGATCAACAAAGATTCTACCATTGAAGGGTGAAAGTCCCACCGAGTTCTTCAGGGCTGATCATTTTGCGAATGGTACAAAATGCGAATTGGACCGAATGCGAATGGGACCATTTTTGAATTCGAGACGAAATCGACGACGACGAGACGAAATCCTGTACCCTCAAAAGCCAAAATAAACCGATTGGGGTTTCAGAAATAGGGCTCCGAAATGCAATTTTTATACGCAACTGGTTTCGGTGCTCCGTTGAAGACTTGAAACTTGTTGATTCAGTGCATGGATTTGCTGCAGATGTCACCGCAAACTAGCTTAATCAACTGTCAGCTAAACGGTGCACTTCAATGAACGGCCTAAATTATATTCAGCCGTAACGATTATTACAACATTCAATAACCTGGCTGGCTAATGCTTCGACCATTGGTAAGAAGGGACCACCCCGAACTAAGACAGAAAAATACATACATACATATACTCACACCTGTAAATCCCCGAGGGGGTAGCTAAAGATGTATTCACAGAAAATTTGTGATAAGTGCATTGAGAATTTACTTTTTGTTACGCAATCCGACTTGGATAGGTTAGGTAAGAAGGTATATAATGTAAAATCTTTAGAGTTCCCAAATCTTCTTACTACGTTTGAATAATCAATAAAATAAAGTGGCGAGGTTAAAGGCATCGGGCAGAACACCATTATTGTTTTACGAGCGTCAAAAGTTAGAATCGGTGTCAGTGACCTGCTTGGCTACGAGTACGAGTGGATGGAGACACTAGGTATCCTGCCTCATAAAAGAGATGAGAACGTTCCTTTCTGTCGGCTGTACTGTACAGGAGATCAACTCATTCAGTCATTACGCACTCCTGTATATCCTTCAAGGGGCAGAAGTGAATTTCTTTGTAGCATTAAAGGTAGGTAGATTTACATGAAGTGTATAGCAGTGATGCGATTGGGAGACATTTTTTTTAAAGACGATTCGGTGGAAAAATTAATTTAGAAAAACACGGTTTTCCTTTGCGGAGCAAGTCAGCAGGAATTGAGTTATAGGGACCCCTCGCCTTTGGCATGATTGGATGATTGGAGCTAGGTAATGAAAATCTATTTGAGCTATTGAATTGAAGTACATAATAACGAACTATTGAAGGTGATCCAATAAAAAGTTATAGCATCTTCGAGGTGCTGTTATTATTATTGATTTATCAATAACCAATAGTTTGTGACGGAATGGTGACCGCAACGATGAGGTTAAGCGATGTTCTTGAGGTTTCTAGTAGATTCGTCTTTATGACACAGAAAACTTGGTCAGCTTTGCTGGTCTCGCCAAAAGTGCAACTTTAACATTACGCCACGGTCAGAACTGTTATTCATTTAGAATTTGATCATATAGTGCATAATTTACATATTATAATTTATGTATTACGATAAAATTCATAATAATTCTCTTAACTAGGTATATATATATACCTAGTTAAAACAATATGGTATAGGTAGGTACTTAATGATATTATTTATCTTATGTACCTACTGTTTATTCCATCAACTTACAAATACATACATAGTTTCAAGTCTTCTGTGTAGCTTCCGCAGTTATAATATAAAAACCAATAAGGTCTAGCTTCGACGCACGATCCAAAGTAATGGCTCCATGATTAGAATTCAAGTCAGTTTTCTATTAAGTAACCGTATTCAGGGAAGGACGTCTACTTGGCCTGCCACCAAACATTTAAAGGATACGACGTAATAGCAAATAAGTACAAGGGCGGTATATGTTCTATTTTGGGTTTTTATACCGCTAAGTACACATCGAATGTACAGTAAACAAAGAAGATATTTTTGTGCTGTCAGTGGGAAGACCAAAGGCTATTCCTGTTTTGTCTTCTACACTTACGGCACAGAAACTCTGTGTTTACAGGGTCGGCAGCACGAGTGCGATTCCCCTGGTGTTGCACAGGCCACGGTAACCACTTTCCATCAGGTGGACCGTGAGCTTGTTCCTCACCTCAGTGGCAAAAAAGATACACCTCTTCATATGATGTAGCTCCTTTTCACATAAAGTTGTATATAAAGGTGCAATTGTATCTCCTTTTTCGACTGTAGATACTCTTACTTATACACAGAGCTAACGTTTGTTGCTACTTACAGGAATAAAAGGAAAATAAAACAAAAGGAGGGAAGGCGAAGGTAAAGACTACGGTGGACCTCTCAACCCTGAGAAGAAATCTTGCGTGAGAGCCTCGTCCATTAAATATCAGATACCTACTGGGTCACAGTTGTGGTTGGCTTCAGCTCGAACCATTTTTAATAGGACCACATACACCCTATGGTCTTTCGAAGTTTCCGTATAATATAAATTAAATTCTTTATCTTAACTAACACAAGCTAGTGAAGCTATGCTTACCATGGGTCTAGATAGCGCTGTGTGAAATGTTGTGAAATATTACTTATTTATCTTAGGTAAATAAGAAAAAAAAACACAAAAACGCTTTTAAGATTATGCAATTATTAGGTATCCAAGAATGTGCTCACAAATAACACGCGTACCATTGTTGAACTTGAACTCGCTTTTCGTGTGCTCTTTGAATTCAGCGAATTGCGAAACATTCCCCAAATTGTCGACCCTCGCTTGTAAAGGAAGCAGGAGGCGCCATTGTTTATTTTCCATGCGAATGAGCAACGCTCATTGAACCCGAGTTGTTGCGTTCTTTACAAAGGTTGGGGTCTGTAACCTGTCTATTGCGGTCCAATAGACATGGTGGTTTTAAATATTGCTTGTGTTCATTGTACGTCACATTTGGTAATTAAAAGTGGTTATTTGTGGATGAAACAGTAGCTGTATTGCTGACTGATTCATTAAACAGAACAGTACGCATGACCGGTATTACACATCCATTATCAACTCAGGATTTTTGGAATTTTTAACCCTGAAGGGATAAAATAGGAACTCTGCCCACCAGCTGGCGTACCGCTCATCAAACTGCGATCAAACTTTGTAAGGTCATAGCTTGTACTTACCTCATCATATTATGTAGGTACATATAGGAATAATGCCACATTGGAACCCGGTAGGTCACGTTGCAGCAAGGTTATAGGACATTTTTTTTTACGAAATTTTCAAGTCAGGACGGCCAAGTAAATAATAAAACCAACGGATAATGAAGATGAAAAGAAAAATCAACAGTTAAGAATGGTACAAAAATGGCGCAATGCGGATAATACAATTACAAACAAACAAGTGAGGAAATGCAATACCGCGCGGAAACACGGATACGGCTTCAGGACGATTGAACGGATCAACGGAAACAAATATGCTGATTCCAAGTAAGAATCGACTTGATTTGCAATATTTATATATACGAGTCCATTGTATATGATTATCTATCTTATAAAATTACTGGTAAGGTAGATATGGCAGTGCAGATAATGTACATGTAAATGTGGCAAAGTGACAAAAAAATTATGTATGAAAATGAATTGCAATTCTGTTAGTCTCGCTTAAACTTGAGAACGGCTGAACCGATTTGGCTTATTTTAGTCTTGAAATATTTGTGGATGTCCAGGAAAGGTTTAAACGGTGAGAAAATATGGGAAATTGCAACTTTTTTTTATTGATTCTGAGGCGCTGCTATTATAATATAAATAGGAGAGGTGGACTGCGCGTCTCGATATTTTTTTATAGCCACCCATCCATACATGAAACGTAGTTGAGTCGTCATAAAGACTAAGTCTGATTGTTTACTTTCATATTTATCATGCCCAATTTATCACTTGGTCCATAAAACATAATACACGTATATTTGTTCAGAGTTCCTAGCTGACTAATTCATCAATGAATAGCCTAAACAATTGCTATAATTTTGCCAGTTTATTTTTATTGCTGTAAGCATCTACGAAGACTTCTTTCTAAATGGGGTAAAACGATTGATGATGACGTTCGAAGAAATAGACTTAAGATTAAACTGAACCTAACAGGAACTGGACCTAAGAGACCGAAAGGGAAGGATTGTTTAGAATTCTATAATTTTCAAACTAAGAAGTACGAACTCTCGTATCTACTCCTGTTTCTAATCACATTGTCGTTAATACAACTTATACGTGAACTTTGGCTTTGATGTAGTTCCATTCCAAAAGGTTTCCATATATTTTGAATACGCTGAATAAACGCATATAAATATCAAAATTATCCGCAGAATGGTGGGTAGTTTATCATTCTGAAATAGATCGTTACGTTTTGCTCTATTTTTGAAACGTCAGCTTGCCTATTTGCTCTGCGTCGTCTGCTTTTTGGATACCTACCTATACATTTTTTGTTTTTATATTGTACTGTTATTATTCTGATGTTATCTTAATATGTACCATTTTTTGTACTATCATAGCAGAAAAGCTGATAGCAAGCAGTTACCCTGACCTTACTAGTAACTCAAATTATGTCACTAACACATAATTTGAATTACTAGTTACAACATTTTTGAAGTGAAAACTTCTTTAGCGGCGTTGGATGGGTAAAAAGTGTTAAACTCGCGTCAGGATCACTTGACCTTTGAACCGTAACCGACGACTGACGTCATACAACATTAGCTACAGATTGTTTAATTTGTTAGGTACGCTAAGAAGCTTCGTAGCTTAGCGGTAAGCGCTTCGACTGTAAGTCCTTATGGTTTCAGATAGTACTGGGTTCGAACCTGGACTTCTCACACTTTTTGTAATTATTCTTTTTGTAATTAATTACTTTTTGTGATTATTCTTTCTTTTTGTAAGTCATTAATTATTCTCTGACTAACTGACAGAAAATTAGTGATAGGTTCTATGATTAGCGCTATATTATAGGTATGGTATGATATGGTATGGTATGTTCTTTTTATCTTTTTCTCTGTATATAACGAAGAAAGAAAGAAAGAAAAAGTTTTCACTTCTGCCGGCACTCCCGTACCATGAACCGTAGTTAACGATAAATCGGACTTGATCCGACCAAAAACACTGCAACGTTGCCACTGACATAAAGCGTACGAAGGCTGCGTTCTTTTACTTAACGTCGATATTAAGTGAGTATGTGGTATTACTTTTATGGTCGGCCGACCAATTTGTTCCGGAATAGCACAGCTCTAGCACATAATAAAGTGTTTAATACGCCTGCAGATACCTCTATACTTTAATTTTTCTTAGAAGCATTTTAATTTGTTTTTATATTTGGTCCGTCAATTGACTGCACTGCCCGCTAGATGGTGAAAAGCTGAGGTGCAAACCAGAAGATACGGACCACCATTCCAGTTTTAAGTTAGATATAGCACAGTCCCTGATGGACCGATGACCTGAAAAAGGTGGCTGGGACGGACTGGATGCGGAAGGCGGAGGATCGTACGAAATGGCGCACATTGGGTGAGGCCTATGTTCAGCAGTGGACTGCAGTGGGCTAATTGATTGATGGCTTGATTGATAGAACAGACGGTCAAAATAAACATTCACCCTTGCAATAATTAATAAAATTTACATGAACGGTAAGGTATTTATAATGAATTTGTGAAGAGTCCCCATCGGGCATCGATCCCTTTTATACATAAAAAGGTCATTTAAGGTCAACAAAGGTCACAATTTCTTTATTTTTGGGTTTGCACATAGGGATAGAATTACCTATGTCCAGTAGTGGACTGCAATACGCTAAATGAAGTACTAGGCATAAGACTAAATCATAACATTCACTCATACTCATAACTTATCGAAATTGTGTTAAAATGTGCGTTATTTGTTATATAAAAGTATCTAAACATATTGACCTTGATGTTAAATTGTTTTTGCAAAAATGGCAGCCAGAAACTTGAACGTTGTTTTGTTATTAGAATATTGTGACGCCAAGATATTAAAACTCGAGTACTTACACAGAGGAAAGATTTTGGCAAACTTTATGATTTTACCATTATTGTTACTTGAGCACTGACCATAACTGTCCACAATAAAATAGTTTTATAATGGAAGCCTAATGTTTAATTAACAAGGTCCAATACATGTAGTCACGCCCTTCTCGCTTCTTGCCCTCAGTAGATAGAAAGACACAATAAAACCCATTGAAAATTCAGTTTCGATCTAATCTCAAACTCGCAAATGTTAAAAACGGTCACGATTTCGATGAAAAGTGGGCCAATTCTTATAATAACAACCTTAATGAAGCCTCGATAATGTTAGAAACGGCCTAGACTATGTTAACGTTCAAACTTATCAAAAAATTTTTGACATTTCATTTAATTTCAATGCTGATATTTTGATGGATTTAACCGCCATTTTATTTTATACACACCTCGCAAAAGTTTCACCGCTAGAATTCTTGAATCTCCAAATATCTAAAACCGGCATGCATCCTTATATATTTCTAAATGAAATTAAAAGCAATTCCTACACAAGTATGACTCAACAATTTGAGACAGCATGATAGTTATGTACATTTCTTCGAAGTTTTAATTGAATGTCAAAATAAAGGCTCTATTGAAACTACCCTCATCCAAGACTATTAAAAGAATAATATCAGTCTGGCTGCTAACTTTATACCTTCATTCTATCGGTTGTGTCTGCCAGTTTCAGTCTAGTCAGAGGGTCGGGAATATAGACTACGTGTCTGGAAATCCTGAATTATTACCCTGTATTAAATTGCCAGTCACACTGGGGTACAGACGTACAGTATCCATAATATACTTCGCAGAATATGATTGCCGTACCGTCTCGAAACTACACTTTGATTACTTTTCAAAAATTTATCGTGAGTATAGTACTAGTATCTAAACTTAATACATATTTGTCTTATGAGTGAAGTTTCATTGAATTATGCTGGGTGATTGTGAAGTCTAGTCGTAAGCTCTTTGTTCTTGTATGAAATAAGAAGTTGTGATTGTGACATCATAGGTGGGTAGATAAATAAAAATAATAACGGATTTTTAATACATATATCGGGTGTAAGGAGAACGCTCCCCAAGCCAAAAGCACCTGGTAGTACGTAACGTACATACTTACTTACACCCGGCTATGTCGGACTCGAACCGACTCAACCGCACGCCGTCTGTGGGTCGTTGTGCTAGGCCGAAGGTGAGGTTGTCTCGCGACATATCCCTCGCACCCCGGCTGACCCAGGGCCAATCCTCTCAGTCTGGCTACTTACACCCGGTATGTATTTATGTATTTATTTATTTATTGGCTTTATTCACTTCCTTATCTTGCTTTATCTTGTATACATACTAATATTTAGAGACAATACGAACTTCAAGTATCGACTAAATAATATTATCGTGAAAACACTCCTCATAAATACATGCACAGTTTGCACACACCCATGCTTTTATACAAAACTGTATATATTCAAAGGCGTAGGCAGGAGCCTAAGTAATAGATGTATATTTCCTGTGTTAGCAATAGATATATATTTGCTGTGTAAGCAATAGGCGTATATTTGCTCTAACAGCCCTATTCGTTAGTCGCTTTGTATGTCACCCATGGGAGTAGATAGGGCGGTTTTAACTTCGCAGGAACTACGCAGTAGAATGACATACCTACATAAGAATACACAATATAAAAAGTACAAGTGTGTATTATAAAAATTGAAAGTTCAAACATGTGGCCAAGACCGGTTACAACGTTTGCATTGAGGAAGGCCACACCAAACGTGATTAGCGCACGCTAAACAGCTAAATATAACAATGTCACACAAAGGGAAATATCCACGCAACACGCTAATTTACAACGAAAATATTACGTACTCGCCGAAAAAGTCATGAAAGTATAATATTGTGTAAAGCACCCGCTTGATAACAAACTTACATGAAAAAACAAAAATAAATAAATTCAAACTCACGGGTAAGAAAGTGTCTCTCTGACAAGGTATGCAAAAAGCTCAGATTATAACATATAACAGATATACAATGTGATTACAATAGTGGTGCCTACAGCATCGTGATTTCGTTGGATGCTTTTTTAAAGGACCTGGGACCGTAGCAAAAAGGAAACTGTGTGCTGGTAGAAGACAGTTCAGGTTCAGACTATCATTAAAGATGGTTTAATAATGACATCCAAATCGTCAAATGCGTTTTCACAACCCGTTAAAAAGACGTGTAGGAAGAAAGAACATGTTTTGTGAAACCTGAAGAAAACCTCCGCCAGAGCCTGATTCGTTAATCAGATTATGTGTACCGGTTATTATTAGGCGAGGTAGGTTTGGACCCCGAATATTTCGAACCAAAAATGACCCGATACCCATAAAATAATTTGCTAAAACGCGTAAAATTACACAAATTATATCATCATTCAGCGGACATTTAAGGAAAATATGCGTAACTCCAAGTACTCAGACGGAACTTTAGGTACTTGTTATGGTAGGCAAGGGGATCATTCATAATTACAGGAGTTACCTTTTAAGTTCCTAATTGAACCCTCAGGCGCTGAAGGAGGGTCGAAATGAGATTGGGTTAGATACAGAAATACATAGGCATGTTAATGTACAAATGTTTGTGGAGTGTTTATTTGTTTTTAATATTGTTTACACAAAATAATACCATGATTACTCGCAAAAATTGGTAAAATCAGGTATTGTATATTTTCAGATCATCTATGCATATAATTTTATTATAGCTAAGAACGAGTTTCATCAATGATAGTAACCGCAATCAAGCTCCACTAAACTGCGTTACCATGTTTCCTTAATCATAATAAATCTGATTTCACCGGTGCACATCTTTGAATCAATGCTATTAGGTAAACTCGGTTCTCAAGTTTAACTCAACTAAAATTCATTGATTAAATTGTGATAACTGTGATATGATAATTGATAACCTAGTAGAGTAACTTGAATCCATTATTTTTGACCGACTTCAAAAAATGAGGGGGTTCTCAAGTCGATCGGTGTCTTTTTCTCAGATGAAATCCAATCAACCAACATACTCCCTATATCATATTTTTAAATACACTCAAGAAACGAACCTACCTATATCAGATAACAGAACGGCAATAACATACACGAGGATAAATAAGTTCCGACCCATTGGATAGTAAACCCAAAGGGGGTGGTGGAAGGGGGGTTAACCTTGCCAAATTCCTGCCAGCCCCCTAAGGGGTGGCAACGTGGGGCACATAAAACGTCCGTTGCCATGACAACCAAGGGCGACAACCCTCGAATAGCAGAGCCGCGCAACGTTTACAGAGAAAATTAGGGAATCCTGTTGACGTCAGATACGAGTATGTTGATTCAATCGTGATTAAGAGTGTCTTGTTTGTGTTAAAAGTGATCTGTCGTATTAAGAGATTGAACCTGTTATAACATGTAGATAAAGTGTATTAACGATGTTTTACGAGTATTCATATGGAATAAGTGCTCGGGTTGAAGACTTGGTTGTCTCATAATTATCAAGGATATTTACTTACAAACGGTTATGCAATTTACATGACATGTATAGTCAGAACAGATAACCTGTATAGGGGTAGAGTAAACCCTTCATCACTACATATAATCCGCACGCTGAATCATGATCCCTATGACAGTTCGTTAGCGCTTAACATTGTACTGACGTCCTATCACATCAAATCCTTTAGAGGTCCATTAAAAAGACGAAAAAATCATAATTGTGTACAATTGTAAATTATAAAAATGAATATTAAGAAATTATTACGTAATGTTCGGAAATAATAGAAAAAAACTCAATGCAAATGTACATGGTACGTGCTGCAAAAGTTACGTCGTCAAGCTGTTATCGACTAAGAAGGGACACATCGATAAACAAAATATCGATAATTTGTTGGAAATGTAAAACAAATGCTTTGAGTTTGTATTTTATTTATTTCAATCTGAATCTGATACAGGGTCAATCGGATACAAAGAAAGACGTGGCGCATACAAGGCGTTAGAGCACTCGTATGACGCGATGTGATGCGGTATGACAAGAAGACAAAATAGACTGACAAGACATGACATGACTGAATTAAAAAAATACGGTAGGTCTATGGCCTCCTTTTAAATACTTTTCCATGTAATCCATAATTGCCAGCTAATTAATTCTTTAAAATTCAATTCAAAAAGAATTTTAAATTCTTTAAATTATGCAATTTGAATAAAAAATAAAGTATAGTTAAATATAATATAATAAGGCTGTTACTTTTTTATCTAGTGTTTTATGTCCATCAATGCGCGTAGTCTTTTTGTCAAAATAAATAAATATTGCTTATTATGTTGAATGACCTGGCTGAATGACATGACATTTGCCTGAAAAAACAGTATTTTATCGAAATTGTTTCGCATAACTAATACAACTGTCAGTTGAAACGTCATACGCAACGGATTTTAATGCGGTTTTTTTAAATAGAGTGATTTAAGAGGAAGGTGTATAATAGTTTATATGTATAAAAAATGTTTAATATAGTAAGTTATTCATAAGCCGTGTAGTGTATAGCGGCGTTCGTGGTAGACAATAGCCATATAAAAGGTAGTGGCTAATGGCTAAAACATTTGAATTTCAATCGATGGTTTTTTATACGTGCGGGAAATCCCCACGGATACACTCCCCCCCCCCCCCCCCCCCTCCGACGTCGGAGGGGGAGGTTGCGCCGGACTCGAACTGACTAAACCGCACGCCGTCTGTGGGTCGATGTGCTAGGCCGAAGGTGAGGTTGTCTCGCGACATATCCCTCGCACCCCGGCTGACCCACGATGGTAGTGGATCCGGACACCTGACATTAAAACAATCTTAATACTTATAAGCAAGGTTAGCTGGTCACTAGTTACTGGCTGACCATAATATTTTTCATGCTATCAATTTTGTTAGAAAATATCCAAAAAAAAAAACTATAATCGATTCCTTGCTTATTTTTATATTGCTTCCCGTAAGGAAAATAAAAAACTTCTTGGGTCTACCCAAGAAGTGCTGACTTGATGACATATTACTACCAGGGAAGTATAGAGGTAAAACCAGCAACACAGACCCCGGATTAATCAAATTCTCTTCTCCTCCTTTCAAGCGCAGTTTGGGAGCTAATACACCTCTGTCTGCTCATTTTGCGATATACAGGCGTTAGTATGTATATATGTCGTTATGTTCTAGCTATTCCGAATGTAGGTAAGAATTTCATTATTTACGGTCACGCTACCTAGAACCAAAATATGTTAAATACTTTCATTTTAAACTCGCTAGACTTACGGCCGCTCCTAATATGCCAACTCAATCCAAATATGCCAATCCGAAACCAGAATTTCTATCGATTGGTTGCTCAAAACGTCTATATATTCAATCGATGGATCGCTTTGACAATCCTTTTTCACTATCGATCCCGCATATGGACGCTTTGAGCAACGAATCGATCGAAATTCTGGTTTCGGATTGGCATATTTGGATTGAGAACGCATATTAGGACCGGCCGTTAGTGAATTCCCAGCCCGCGAATACACGCGTAACCTGTGCTATGTAGTTTATACCTACTCTATTTGTAGTATTTTAGTTGCTACTTTTTTGTTTCATCCTTGTGTTGTCGGAGATAAAATACAAGTCTGCACACCATACCATCTGAAGGATGTCGTAGGTGACGACCAACAGAAAAATACGCAGACGATATCACTGCGGGAGAAGGAAATCTCGAAATAAAATCCTGTACCAACACGTCTGGCCAGCGTGGTAGGCCAAAGCTCCTAAACATTGGGAGAAGAGCCTATGCCCAGCAGTGGATAATGCGATAGGCAAACTATTGATATTTGTTTAAACTAAAGCGATGACTTATCTTGGCTACTAGGAAGCGACTGCTGCCTGACCCGTTTACCCAGCTTAGGCTAAGACCCTTTTCTAAATCAACACTACTGTTATAAAAAGGAAAGATTTGTATGTTTGTCATGTGAATAAACTCATAATCTTCTGTGCCGATTTCAAAATTTCTTTCACCATTGGAAAGCTACATTCACCCTGAGTAACACAGGCTATATTGGATTTCCACGGGAACGTTTTTACCACCCGTGCGAAGCCGGGGCGGATCGCTAGTCAGATATAAAGTTGAAATCGTAAAAGGTAGAAAAAAAACAAACTTGAAATAGCATCTTCACTATCACTACATAGTATAAAACAAAGTCGCTTTCTCTGTCCCTATATCCCTTTGTACGCTTAAATCTTTAAAACTACGCAACGGATTTTGATGCGGTTTTCTTTAATAGATAGTGATTGAAGAGGAAGGTTTATATGTATAATACATGCCGAATATAGTAGAGGGTGCAGCAGGAACGGGATCTGACGCCATGCGGGCGGTACGAGGTCAGCTAGTTCCATAATAAAGTAAACATGCGCTATAGAACAAAACTGGTACTGCATGTGCCATACAACATACCTAATGATAAGGACTAACAGCCATACACCAAATGGCTATGTGTCCACTAATGCAATTATAAACATCCACACAAAGCCGAGGCAATCGATGCGTCTAGACGACGGACAGGTAGCTATTAGCCATAATAAAAAATTATATATTTTAGCTCTTTTTCATGGCTTTTAGCCTTTTAGCCTTTTTTCTGGTACGGAACCCGTTGTGCGCGTGGCCGGTTTTTTTTATTTGGGATTAATCCTACCCTTATTCCCAGTAGTAACTTCCGTACATTAGAATCAACCTCTGCGACCACACCGAGTACCTACCTACCTACCTAATAAAATTTTGGCATAATAGCATATGAGCTACTTTTTTACCTGAGAATATGTTGTTAGTTTGAACAGGATTGGTATTTAGGGCGAAGCTAGCAACACTTAATAAATAATATAATTGACTACATAATATCATCTGAGATACGATGTTGAATGAAAAAATGCGAACTCCTTGACGAACGCCACACTCTTTGTTTCCTTTTTTGAAAGAAGAAAGAAATACTTTATACCAATCTTTATTTATGCATCATATCGTAACGCTAACTTCAGAATATAGAATTCAGCTTATCCCCAAAGAGGAAACAACAATAAATAAAATTGGAACTCTGGCAACATTGGTCCCCTCTGTCCACTAAAATATTTTACCATTTCAGTCTGAACTGTCGCGTCGGCATTATTTATTCGGCGGTGTAGCGGCGTCGTTTTCATAAAGCTGCAACCCAACAATGTTAGGTTTTAAGTGTTGTTTTATCCATTCGGTGTCCCTATGTTCTAATTTCCATACAAGTCAATTTTGAGACAATTTCATCTCTCGACTTCCCGCATGTTTTTTTAATACCACTTAGGTGGCAGACAAGCACACGGCCCACCTGATGGAAAGTGGTTACCGTGGCCTATGGACGTGTGCCACACCAGGGGCGTCACAATCGTGCTGCCGACCCTGTTAAAACAGAGAGTTTATGTGCCGTCAGTGTAGAAGATAAAGCAGGACAAGCCTTTGGCCTTCCCACTGACAGTACAAAAACTCTTCAGTGAGCTCTGGGTATACTATTTTAGGGTATACAATAGCCTGCACTATTTCAGACTATAGGTATTCTATCTGTACACCTAACATCATCCAGATGCGTTCAACCGTTTTCGTTGTGGTTGAATAAAAACTTCCATTCTAACTTTCGCATTCATAATAGTAACAAGATTTAAAATAAAAAACCTACTATCGAAATTAAATATTATGTAAACTAAAAAACTGTGGAGATAAAAACATGGTTTAGAATAATTGACTCGATAAAAAGAGATGACTAAGATGACTCGGACTGAAATTTCAAATATCTACAGGTGAATGATTACATCACTGAATGTCATGATAATGATAAAAATACTACTACTAGACTGGTGATATAACGAAAATAGGCAATTTAGAATGGTGAATCATCCATTTCAAAACACGATAATGTCCTCCCGATTACCATACTGTCTCGGTAGTGCAGTGAATGCGAGTACAATCCATGAGGTCCCGGGAGGACCAAAAGGAAGTTTTAATATAGCGAATTGCTCATAACAGCTCGGAGTAGGTAAGTTCTGTAAGCGGATTCTCGAATTTATATTCACACCCTATTTATGTAAATACTAAAAAAGCTGGCAGAAGTTACATGTGTATACATACATTACCTGAATTCAGAATAAATTTCGAAAGCAAAAATGTGTATTAAAGAGATTATGCGGATGAAATATTTTCTGAACTTTAATTTGTAAGCACAATGAAAGCAAGATGAAAACGGGTACAGATGAACTTGAGGTCGGACGGTATTGTTTGCTAAGAGACAATTGGATCGCGGTCGCCATTCTTGGTGATAAAACGAATACTAGATGAGAAAATATCTGCGAGAGACGAGATATTTCTCCTCAGCAGCGGGGTATCGTCCGCCGTAACTTATATTATTCCTAGGAAGTGGTGGATACACAGCATTCTCAGTACGGTACAGCCATGATGAGACTAGAGCAATAATGAAATATCTCATTTTTCTGGCGAAATATATGGCTTAGGAGTAAAACGTTTGAATGCCAAGTCAGTCTTGCTCAGGGCAAATATTTGTATGTATGGATATACATTGTACATATTTGCATAAAGTGCTATTACCTACTAAGGGCATCGAGGCCTACGCTAAGGAATGATGGATAACACTCTGGTGCAGGATTTTCTCTTGAGGTTAAAGGTCAGAGTGCAGTCAGTCCCGTAAAAACGACATCAGATGGATAATGGAAGCAAACTGACATGGATAACCACTAGGGTGCGACGATGAGTATTATAACAGTACTTTGGAATTTATTAGGAGTTTCGTTTTCTTTCACAAAATTTAGTAAGCATCTAATTTGCAGAAGCGTAAATATTCCAACGCAAACTTTGGTAACGAAACCGACAAGAACGAGGATTAAATATTAGTCAAGTACCTACTTAATAGTACCTACAAGTAACTTGACTTTACACCAACTTTGTACGCAAAAGACATTTAAAACCTAACGTGTTTGCTAACAAGTTTACCGACTTTACAACTTGCAGCAAAGTAAGTTATGCAGTATGCTGTAGCAGCAATTTATATGCATCTGGTGAGTTATATTAGATGTTCTCAAAGAAATTGCTGCATGTACAAAACTTGATACAAGCTGTGTGTTGTGAGATATGGTTACATTTTAAGCAACTGTAACCATCTTGAGGCTCATTTAGACGAGGGGAGATTTTCGCCTGCCAGATAGGATTCTCAAAAAGACAGAAAAACGTTGCTTCGTCTTAACAGAAACTCTCCATCTCTCAGAAACAATTGCCGCTCGCTCGTCCACGCCTGGCGAAAATTGCCTCGCAATTGAATATTGAAGTGTCCGTCTTAACCGAATTACTAAACTAAAAACGTAACTAATTAGGCGATATGTCACTTGAGAATCTCCCGATATAATCGTAGGCGAGAATTTGATGATTGCGTGTGTGTACGATAATCGTAGGGTGATTATTGCTAGTGATAATTACGATCCGAGAAATAGTTTTTTGTAGGTTAGGTTTATTGTAGGTACAGGTGGTACAGGTCAAATTGAACCATTAAAGCAATGTGCGTTAGTGATAAAAACTTAAGTTTTTTCAAGCACACTCATCTATTTATCAGTTCCAGTTTGAAAGAAAGATTCAGTACGATCGTAACGATTTATCGTAGCGTATGTGCTTGGGTGGTACCTAACATGATCCCAGTTGCATCAGAGGCTTTTATATCGGACCTAGGTTAGGTTTATTTTGGCTATTGCAAGAGCGACTGTCGCTTAACCTGCCAATCCAGAAGGTAAAGCCAGCCCAAGAGCCTCATTCGTCAATCAGCAGATGCACTAGCTGACAGGTGAGGTTGGCTATAGCCTATAAATGTAAACAGCATATAAATGTTTAAACAGTGTATGGGACATCCTAGGGTGACCCTGAGCAATAAGACTAGGACACTGCGCTAATTGAACTCAATATGGTAGATGAAAGTGTGAATCAATCAATTAGCCTATTGGAGTCTATTGCTGGACGTAGGCCTCTTCCAATGACCGTCATTGCTTCGGATCCTCCACCTAATAAATAAATAAAATAAAAATTTGGTTGCCTGTAAAGTCGGTATACGGGCGAAAGTTTTACGTGACAACGACTTTGAGTGGTAAAATAATTTTAATGTGAATATTCATTCGTATAGTAGGAAGAAGGATGAAATAATAGTAACAATTTAAAAATGTCTGTCTCTCTCGCTCTTAGGCGGGCTAACCATGCCCGAGTGGCACTCGCTCTCATTGTGAGCGCATAACGTGAGCGGAGCGTAACGCAGTTTCTTGAAGTGTCACCCGGCAAACCAATTTATAAGACGTTGTCACGTCAAAATTAAAACGTATAAAATGTGCCGTGTATATTTTTTTAAAGATATCCTAGCAATAAATTGCAAGCCTTCTAGGTTTATCTGTAGGTCGCTGTAAATATTTTATCACCGTAGAGATATGGGCAATAAATCTAAAAGTCAGCAACATGTTTTAAACAAGTTGTCTGAATACTCCTGATAAACCTTATAAAGTAACTGCAAGACAATTTATGGTCTGATTTAGATTACAGTCTATATAAGGTCCTCAGCTCCGAATTCACCTTAGACCCGGATAAAATCAGAAAAACATGTCTCTTGATGATGATGAAAATGTATCTTCAAGGGCCGACCACCATTCCTGATTGCGTTCAAAGCTTGCACTTTAGAGTCAGTGCTACACTCTCTTATTTTTTCCTTTCATGATTCTATTTGGTAATCCATCTACCCTACCATTATAAAGAGTAAAGATCTGTATGTTTGTAATGAATAAACTCAAAAACTACTGTGCCGAATGCAAAAATTCTCTCACCATTGGAAAGCTATATTCACCCTGAGTAACATAGGCTACATTGGATTTCCACGGGAACGTTTTTACCATCCGTGCGAAGCCGGCGCGGATCGCTAGTATTGAATAAACCACATTTACTATTCAACACTATTGTATTATTTAATCTGACCGGTATCACGGCATTCTCAAGGGATCTATGATAGTTTACAGACACTCGATCTTTTAAAACAATAATTATATGTGTACTTATGTAGCAAGTTTTACTAAGTGCCATTATACAACACTCTTACAAGTCAACAATACCTACGACACTTCAAAAGTTTATAGTAGGCTTTGGTTGTCTTTCACGAGACAACAGAGAGCTGAATCCTGAACGCGGAGAGGAAACCCAAATAGGTATTAAGTAATGGCATGTAATAGTAAATTAAAACGCTCTGACAGCAAAACGTCTTCAATTTGAAATGACTGTGTGTTCCGAGAGCACAACATCCTCAATGCTGCATACTTGCAATGTACAAGGCCCTGAAAGAAAAAGGTCCGTATCCTTTTGTAGTTCTACCGGTCACAGTGATGGGCAATCACCCGGGTTTGAACCCAAGCTGGAGTGGGTAACCCATAAGATTCCTCGCATAGGGATTTTATTTGGATGTTTCAATTTTGTACAATATATATACTCATAAACATGTGTTGACATTAAATAGACAATGAATAATGATAATCTAAAGAGGTCTGAATCTAAAGAGTAAATGGAAAAGTTCATTTTGCGTCAAATACGTTTTGATTTAATGTCAACTTCAGTTGAAGGCAATTTTTACTAAAGACTTTCTGAAATGAAGACGATTTCCTCCATGGGTATTTTGTCGTTGTAGTCAAATTGATTGAAAGACATCATGACCAGATGACTAACTATTTTGCTACGTAAACCTTATGGTTCATTTACATGCACAAATTTAATGAATATGCGCGTTTAAATTCAACATACTTTCTTATAAACATCTTCACTGGTAGAAATTAATTAATCAACACATTATTCAATAAATATATAATCAAAATGTTATTGTATTAATTAGAAAGCAGTTCATTGATTTATCTTTTTTAATTAGAAAGTGAATCTTACCACAAATATTACGAAGTCCACTTTGATGTGGGGCTTATAATATTTATTGTAGCAAAAGTTTAATCTATAATGATTACCTAAAGATAATTAAGAGCTAGTTGTTCTTCTCACTTCTTTATTAATGGAAGTTGGTAATGTAATAAAATGGTTATACAACCAGGATGTGCTGTATTTCCTAGACAAGCGGGAAGCCAGCATTATAAGCTAATACGTTCACATCGAGATAGACGATAAATTTATACTGATTCAGACTAATATTATAAATGCAATATAATTTTCATTTATAAACTGCTTTATCGATTCTAGTGAAATTTAGCGTAGAGATAGCCCATATGATAATTTAACACCGTTAGTATTCTGTGACTAGATGATTATATTAAGTGAGAAGTGTTACTCGTTTATCAATTCGAATTATTCGTGGCAACTCTGATTCCCACTGCTCTTTCCTGGCCCCTTATTCTGAGTGACATACCGTTTTGTATAACTCGAACCAAACTTAATAGCGGCAAAGTTAGTACGAATGCGAATTCGGACCAGTCGGCGTTTGACTTTTTTTTTATCTTTAACGCCGATTGGACTGAAGCCGCTCTCGTACGAACTTCCCAGCCACCATTAGGTTTGGTTCGAGGTATAAGCAACGCCCATTGATCTAGTTTCCATTTCTCTCTTCTAGGCTAACCAATTGTAATCTACGATCTTCTCACGTTACGACTGCGTTTGAAACTCGATGGCACTCGAAATATTGTTAAGCACTTTTTTATTACGGAAAAACCATGCATAATATAACTAATTATAGCTACAACTCCACGCCCTATAAATCTGCCAATCGCCAGTTATGGGTAGGTTCATGTTGCTTTTACAGTGATTAATTAGCTCTTGTTGAAATGTGCTATCACGAAGAGCGGTAATCGTCTGTGTATTAGTCAATTCGGTGGTACTAATAAGCTGTGATTAATATATCAGAAGTGGGATCAAGGATAGCTGAAAATTTTACGCGATATCTGTCTCAATAGCTTGTACTAGCTATGCACATGATACGTGTGCCGTCTTGCATCTACAGCCTTAGTATGGCGGCGTAGACATAACTCCTCGGTTCTCTTCGACCAATGAAGTCGCTAAGATATATCGACATGATGACGTTTTTGTTACGTAACACCTTATCTCAGCAATTTCATTCGGTCGAAGAAAAACCTCGATTTGATGCACGAGTCTATGATTGGCATGCACCTCGGCTTGCATGCCACTCATAGCCTCTCTTCTATACTCTCTCATTAGACATGCATGTTTGAAATAGCCTGGATCCTTTCTCCATCTTGACAAATCCTCTTCATCATTTCGTCCATCTATCTTTAACCTACATAATGTCATGCCTACTTCCCAATGGGATAGGCAGAGAATACAGTTTTTCACTTGCTACGATTCTGGCATACATCTTCCGCTTCTTCTACTTTCATATTCTTACACATGTTCACTGTTTTAAGATACTCTTGAAATGTCCTTTCATTAAAATCTTTAAAATTGATTTTGAGATATCTAACTTTAAAATCTAACTAACTCTGATACCAACATTTAAGTTTAATTAAAAACTTTTACAAAGCACCAACAACAAAGAAAATGGGTATAAGAAATGGTAAAAGTTTGGCAAAATGGCTGTATTGTTGAAGAAAAATAATGTCATAAAAAGCGCTTTTATATTCCGAAGAAGCTTAACGACAAATTGGCTGGAGTTATAGTCGATAATGTTGTTTGTTTGAACCTACGTTTCTTCAAGTTAAAACCATTAGCAGGTCGATATTGGGAGAGGTATATGTCCTTCAGTGGACTGCAATCTGCAATAGGCAAACTGATTGATTGACTTGGCATTTACCGTATTATAAGTACTACAGTAGTCACTACTGTTGATCCAGATTCAAGTTGTGGGAATAAAGATGGAAGTCGTTATGTGCTTAATGGCTCAATTTCCGAGTCCGGAAACCCTGTTATTGGATTTTTCTAACCGGCAATTTTCACTAAACTATACGAGTATTTGGCGAAATAGGAATATAACACTATATACGGATTTGAATATCTAATTTTCCAAGACTTCATTGATCAAATATGTACTACCAATATGGTCCAAGTAGATAATAAGCATGAAGAAATACAGGAAACATATTGATTGACATCAGCATAAAATATTTGATTGTCGATCACGCAAACGAATCACGCAGTAATGATTGTAATGAAAACTTATACTTACATTCTGTAGGCGTTGAGAGTCTTCGACATTATACAACTGTTATAGAACTAGTAAACTGAATTCATTACACTGCACTAGCACATCATAATCATAGTGTTATCACACAACAACTGCACACTGAGAGGTATATGATTAGAAAAATACTAAGCAAAGGCGATAGAATTGGTTTAGTTAACACGACCTTGAAAGGACCTTGAAAGAATTCTCAGTGTTAATTTAGTTTCTTAAATAAATCAACTTTCAGGTTTAAACTTTTTTCTAAAGAATATGTTTCCTTTATGTCGAATGTAAACGACAAAGCTCCTGCTTTACGAGGTTATCCCTCATTGCTCGCAATCAAGTTAATAAGGAGACTACCCAGTAGGGAAAATGGCAGTCCTTTTCTGACTACCAAAGAACAATACCGGGTGTAAGGGGAACGCTCCCGAAGCCGAAGGCCCCTGGTAGTACTCCGGGTACCTACTCTACATATTGGCATAATTTTCTTTCGATTTGGTGGAAAGAAAAATATTTTCAATTTTTTTTTCAGTTTTTTGGCATTATTTATTCTCCATCGTACTTATTACTAAAGCTCAATGAAAATGCAACTGCAATTTCATAAAAAAAATCACTACAAAAAAAGCACGCGCTTGGCGCCATTTGTTTTTTTCTGTATTGATGTTTTTTTTTTATTAATTTGTCATTTCATTGAGCTTTCCTAATACGATGGAGAATAAATAATACTGCTTAAACGGAAAAAATAGTTAAAAAAAGAAAAAAACAAAAAATAACACCAAATCGAAAAAAAAGTTATGCCAATATGTCGTGTACCCGGAGTACTACCAGGGGCCTTAAGTTAGTATTACAAAAGAAATCTGACTAAGGTACGTGATGAATTATCACTGAACATAAAACATTTCGATGGTGAAGGATAGGATGTATATTGAATTAAGTACATATGATTATGCAGTTGAAAACGTTACACACGAGTTTTATTATACTTTCAGTATTTTATTACACATATCGTCTTATAATTACAACTAAATCAATTCAAAATGTAGTAACTTGGATGAAGATGATTTTTTATTGAGCTAATTTGAGGATTTTGCAAATAGTAATTTATGGATATCATTTGTAGGAACTTCGTAGTGAATAGTTGTAGAATACGCATCAAACGAGAATATTGATGATGGGAACATTAGACCAATTAAGTCTCAAGAAAAAGGTGTAACGAAAGCTGTTTTGATATCTGATTTTAATCTTTTCAAATATAAAGTGCTGCTTTGCTTAATACATAATTTTGATTTATTGATAGCATTATGCAAACTCAGATGAAAGTAGTTAAATAAACTTTGGAGATTTTAAAAAATATGGTCGCTGAAATTTAGATGAACTTATAAAAAATATTGGTTAGTTAGGTAAACATACTTCATGTTTAATCATATACAATTTGTGATGATAACGAAGTAGATGTGAATTAAACGCAATTAAAGTCAAGAGCAAAACAGTTACTGAAAGTAGATCATAAAATAGTAGGTTATTGGCATTCTATTTTTTTATTTGCAGCTTTGCTTTATATATGCTGAATTTTTCTTAATTGAAATAGGTCGAGATACTAGTCCTGGGTTATGACTTCCAATAAACAATTTAATTTTTCTGTTCTGATTAAGATGTGCGGATCTAAGAAACATCAAATTGTTAGACATTTTATTTATTACTTTAATAAATTACTGCGTCGAGAATCACGAAACCGATATTTAAAAAAATATGTATCAGTGCACAGATCATCCACGTGCGTTTTTGGCAGCAGGAAAAATGAGTGCGGTGCCAATTATTGCACAACATCAGTAGAAGATAGAGTTATACGTTGCAGCAATAACAGAACGAGACGGATTACCGAAAGTCGAAAATAGAGCACTCCTACGCAACCTGGTGAGTTTGTGTACTGTGTCGTTGATCTTTTCACATGGCTGCCTTTGTTTGTTTTGTATTGATATCAAACAGTCTGTTGCTTTGATAATAACAAAGAGTATAATGCCGCCAAGGACGTCACTGATCTAGGCCGTTGCTACTCCAACGAATACTGTGGTAAATGAAAATTCGTATCAGATTATGGACGTATAGGACATAAATGACCGCCCCTATGAAGAACACCATAAATACAATCATCAATAGGGATAACTATGGACGTTATTCCCACAATTTGGCCAAAGTCAAAGGTCATTTTCGAATCAAAGTATCATTCGGATAAACGATTATCCGGCGACTGAGGTGTTATAATATTTTTTCAAGAATACATACTTCAGGATACTATCCTTTTTATATACTATACACTAATGAAGACAAAATCTCTCCTAAGACTTGACAGGTTGCAATTCTGAATGGTTTTCAAGTATTGAGTCATAAGGCTAAGCCGATGATCCGGCTAGGAAGACAACAGTACTCGATAAAGTCTTGCAGTTGTAGTAGAATTCAAAGTAATTTAATAGCAACAAATGGACACTTAAGTATTAATAAATATAACACCTAGGCGCAATCGTTATTTGAATATTTGATAAATATACCCTAGTAAGATTTGAGCAGCCTTGAACAAAAACTTAATGAACACAGACGGTATAAAAACTCATTTGGCTAAAAGCATTGTGGCTCGCATTTACCAAAGCCCTCAATCAGAGACAAAGTTAACTTGAATTGAATTCCTAATTACTATACCACGGCCTGCCTAATACATTCCAAATTTAGATTAACTGGGGCAATTCGAAGTAATATAGCACAATTAATTAATTTGGACTTTCATCGGATCTGGAAACGCGCGTAACTAATTCCAGATAACATAAACACATAGAAATAAATTTTCGAATGATGAATGATTTGTTGATTTTTGAAATCATATTTACTGAGATGTCTGCATAAATGTAATACATATTGTGAAGAAAAGATCAAGTATAGAAATAAAATGCATAGTCATTTTTCAAATAACGACTGAAGTTGTAACCTGTGTCCCTCCTAACATACTTTGCAATTTAGAGAGCCGTGTAGTGAGAATAGTAGATTGTTCAACAAGGGACTAAAACAAGCCATAATGACACGAGATGTTTTAGCCACCCGAGCGAAGCGAGGGTGGCTAATAGTTCGAGTGTCATTATGGTTGTTTAGTCCCACGTTAAACACTCTACTTTTCACTTTGAATGCGAGGAAAAAAAGCGACGTTTTAAACAAAATTATAATATTTAAAAAAAAAGAAATAGGCAAATATCTTTTTCAACCTAAATGTAATAATTAATCATATCGATAACGGGGTACATACAGACTCCGTGGCGTGGCGGAAGTGAACGCGGTCGCTACGCAGGAGGCGCGGGTTCGATCCCCGCTCAGTGCAAATATTTGTATGCATGGATATGGGTATTTGCATTGGTTTGGGTGTTTCTATGTATAATATGTATGCATTTACAAAAAAATATATCTAAGTATGTTTATCCGTATTCTAAATTCCATAATACAAGGTAGTAAAGCTATGCTTACCATGGATCTAGATAGCGTTGTGTGAAATGTTGTGGAATATTTATTTATTTTTACTTATTTATAATAACAAAGTTTCTAAGTTGCACAATTAATTGGTGTTAGTAATTGGTGATTACAACGCAAGCTTATTACGAATAATCTATTCAAAATTCAAATTGCAAAGAAATTTGTCCCGCGGTTTTTTTTGTTATATGACGTACGGTTTATATGCTTGCATTTATATTTAGCCAACAGATTCAAACTTGAAAAATAATTTAAAACTAATTGGAAATGGATAATATAAAATGAACTTATCCTTAATACTTACATAATAATTAAATTAATATCATTAATCGTGGTTCACGAAATTAAATGGGATTATTTGATTTTTTCAAATGTCATTTTGAGGTTATTTCTATACACAATCACTAAAAAGGTGATAATCCTCCCATTCACAAACACCGTGATTGGCTGTTTAGGAGTTATCAAAGTAAATTTATAAAAAAATTACTTTAGTCCCTAGGGATTAATAAGGAACTTTAGTCCCGATATGCAGGGACTAAAGTAACATTTTAAGAGCATGAGAAGTGAAAAAGTATAAAGACCTTCAAATTTTACTTTGTCCTACATATTTTTAACGGCTGATCTACACAAAGCCAAGCTAAATTATACTGGAGTAAGTGCTCTGGGATCTTTTGGCACAAAGGATACGAATATAACGAGCCAAACGACTTTCAGATGGGCAATATGAAACAGCCTGTCTTGATTACGATATTGATCGATTCAAAGAACTTGTTCTACATATTATAAATGCTGAAGGTGATATCGTCATAAATTTATCACATAACCTAACCTATTTATTTTCTAGAATTATTTTTAGAGGGGCAGAGGGACCCGATCCTATAAAAGAAATACCAATTAGCAACGAGTCTAATCGATTATTGAGGCATATAACAGTTCAATAAAGACTTTGATTAAAGCTTTTGAATTCGATTTAGATTGTGAAGTTTTATAGATGGTTTAAAAGAATTAGATTTGATGACTTATTTCGATGAATCTATATTCTTTCTAAATCTACGTATATGTCCATATCTTAACGACATTTCTTTTGAATCTCGAACGCTCTCTAGCTATAATTAAAAAAATCCGCAAAAAAACTCATTTTACGTGTAAATAATGTGTTTCTAGTGGTCTTGAAGCGTTATTAGAGCGAGGAATTACTGCATAGCTGTCGACGTTCTGCAAGCGACTCTGGCAATGCCAATGACTCTCATCTAAACGCAATGACCAACCAACAAACTATACCTACCACTTTTTTCAATTTCTTCTTTTTTCGAATTTTTTGGTTTCCTGTTATCATAAAGAAGATATTATTCCTTCTTACTTATTGTGAAGTTCTAAGCTATTCTTAAATCTACAAGATATTTCTTCTACAGCCTAATGAATGCCTAAGCAATACACAAATGTATACAATGCCCTTGGCGATTCCTTTGTTAACTAAATAATTAAATAAGATTAAATGAAGATCTTTAAATATGTTTACATGTAAGACCTTTCGACCGAGAAATTCCCTGAGGTATACGTTTAGGGAAAAAGATTTCTACGAAGTTTTGCTCTGAAAAATGAGCCTAAAAAGAACAACAACAATTTATCTATAGACTTGTGTTGATAGAAAGCGTAATTGAAGTGGAGTGAACCTTACAGTTCTACTTAGAGTAGGTACTCAACACAATCCCTGAGGGAAATCTCAAGAAACGCAAACGAGGCTTTGAAAAGGTGGCCGAAAAAGGATCGGTTTGGTATTATGAATTCAAATCGAGTACCAGGTCGATAACTCATTGAATAGATAACGCAGTTATTATATTGATAAGTACGATTTTCTTTGTAAATGTCGAGTGTACTGTTTTGGTTTGATTAGAACTGGTACTCACGTATTCAAACTTAAGCATCGTTTTATGTCTATTCTTGCATCAGTACTTATCATTCAAGTATTAAATTTTATTCTCTAGTGCTTTAAATGAGTTATAATTTCTAGTTGAGCGATCTTATTCGTTGGAAGGATTAATTAACTGCCAGTTTATTTAACTTTTCATTTTATTGATACGCGGTGTATTATTTTAAATAAGGCTGTTTTTGGCCAATTTTTTGCAGAACGAGACGGCCAATTGCTGTAGAAAATTTTAGTAATTCACTTTAGTTTATTTGCTTACACTTAGCGCAAATTTCTAAGTTGTTAGAACCGAAACCCACAGATAACTATAAATGAAACTAACAAGAACATAAAGAAAAAAATAAATGGTGAATGAAGTTTGAAGAAATATATCACTTAATACCCTATGAATAAATATTAAATTACTTTGATATAAACTGGGCGACTTTTTCACATGCTGTGGACATCTGTCAGCTCTACAATCATATCTAAAACAGTCTCATGGCAAAATAGGTCAACGGTTAGCGAATTATTTCTACTCTGTCCAACGGACGTCACGTTATCGCTCTCAATGAATTATACTTATTGGTCAGTCAACCCGTCAAGACGTACAAAACGAGAAAAAAAGATAACATAATGAACTTGTCAGTTGTTCAAAATATGGAAGATCCTTGGGACAGTAATAACATTAGTGGTCAAGCTTTTGATATCAAGAACGACGTTACTATAGTACTAACATTCCTTAATACCATTAACGTGTATGGACATAAATAATGTCCTAACCGCAATTATTCATTAGAACTTCAATATTAAATTCTAATGCGACAAGCATAAAGTTGATTTTAATTTTTCACTGAATGCCTTTGACGATGCATTGGCCGATGAAACACTATTGCAGTAATAACATAAGTGATAAAATGGCGACTGTAAATTTAATATGTAATTGGTATAAGGATATTAGAGTAACGCAGAGATACCTATTCGGTGATTATAAGCTACCTGTTGATTATTTATCAAAACATGAAAGATATGGAGGGTGATAGTTAGACAGCGCCGAAGATCGCAAGAGTATTCAAGCGTTCTAAAGAATTTTAATTATCTAGTTGAAAACCGTTTTCTAATCCAATTGTTAGTTAAGCAAGAATTATAGTATAATCATGTATAATATTGTGGATTTTAATCAATATAAGTGTAATCGAAACCTACATGACAAACAAACGAATTCAATGTTCTATACATACGCTAAAATAACTTAAGTAACAATAATAGACGCGCAATAATAGAAAATGGGGTAAAAATATGTAATGAAAGCCGGCGGCATTCCCGGCACAAGTGTTAAAAGTCCTTTCAAGATCCGTTCGTATGCAAGCACTAACACTGAACGATTGCGGTAGAAAACTGAGGACGGTTCCGTGGGACGAGTGACTGTTTTTAAAAATGTGATTATTAAAATGCCGGCACGTTGAGGAGCGTCGCGACGTACGTCCGCGTCTATCGCTCCTGGCGTACTAACAAAACTAAATCGAATGGTGGCCGAGTGTAGTGTGGCGCACGCAGCTGGCGCCACTCGATTAGCATTATCGAGTCGACAGTTGAAGAAAAATAACGACAACTGGATTTATACTACGAACTCTTTATATATGTACATGTAGATACGTCAGCATTGATTAACGACAAACTGTAGATTACGTATCAATATGTAGGCTATAATAAAGTAACATTGCATCGGCAATATATGTCCGAAACATGTTATCTGACGTATCTATTGTCACTATACTTGTTTCTTCGCTTGTTGCTTCAATTATTGTGATAGTGACACATCAATTTCCTAACAGCTGTCAACACTTAATTTATTGAGATTTCCTACGATCATCGTGTTTAAAAAAATACAGGTGTAGTATGAATGTAGTTTCTTAAATCTTTTGACTCTCGATTCCATCTCTACAATAAAATTCCAATAAAAATAAACGATAAAAAATACTCGTTTTTCGAGCCATTGCACCGCCCTAAAGTTTTCCAATCGCGTTAGGGAGGGTGGGCACCCCTACACACGCCCCACACCACACTACTACAAGTAAACTTGTGCATGCTACGCGTATGCACACACACACACACACACATAAGAGCTCTCGATGCAGGGATGTTTTACCGTGGAAGTTTTATTTTTTAAACCTTTAGGAATTAAAATAGGGTTAGCTTCAATGGGGTCTGTTATCTTTGTAATTTTGTATAGTGCTCTATCGAATTAACGATCGATACATTTAAATGATTTGATGAAAATGTTTTTAATGTCATTGCTTCCTCAAAGGTCAGATACAATGTTTAAATTTAAATTAATAACATGATACTTAATTTGATTATATTTGTATATTTAAATTAATCACATTTTTATTAAAGAAAATAGATAAAATAAATTATTAACTGAGCGTATTTAATTAAGAATGATAAAAGAGCGGTAGCAGTTCCGAATGTTCTTATTTTACCGTTTTTATTTATTTTTAATCATCCACCCAAACTATAATACTAAATTATTTGACTTATAAATATAATGAGATTACAATAAATTATTTCAAACAATTTTCCTTGTAACTTACCGTTTTGACGTTTAGTAAAAAGTAACTAATTTGACTAGTCACTCAAACACCCAATTGAATAAGTGAAAATTTGAACATTTGGGTGGATATTGGTACATATTTGTAACTCAGCTCTCATCGCTAGATTTCTCACATGCTTTTCATATAACACCCTGCAAAGCTGGGCCTAAACTTAATGAAAAAGCTGGTCTTAAATCGTAACATTGATAAAGTGGAACTTCTGAAATTAGGAGATTAAACTAAACCTTTCTTACGTGAAGTTACGCTATAAGAATGAAATCCAATAGTTTTAACTATCATATTTTAATCTATACATCTATACATTTAAATAAATTTGGAGTATCTGTTTGTAATATTGAAATAACCGTTCTTCACTACATATGCATATGAATAATAATACGGTACATACACCAAATTTTTTTTGTTACCTTTTTTGTCTGTCTGTTTGTTTCGGCTAATCTCTGAAATGGGTGGACCGATTTTGACGAGACTTTTATTGGCAGGTAGCTGATGTAATAAGGAGTAACTTAGGCTACTTTAATTTAGGAAAATTTAATGCTCAATAGCGTTGACTCAACACTAAGCGGTAACCGACATCCACGCAGGCGTAGCCGCGGACAACAGCTAGTTTCTAATAAAATGGTTTTTAGAAAAAAAAAACGTAATATAATGTTAGATACAAACTAACATTAGCCGCGTTATCTAAAGAGCCCATTCTCCCCTTTTCAACTGTCACTCCAAAACCTTGTAGATAATCCTATAACATTATATAACCGCAAAAAGGACAAGTTATAGTTGAGAGATGAGATGTAAAGACCTTCAAATGAAGAGTTACGTAAGCCAAGGTCAAAAGAATCAATACAGAGACGCCGAATTGTCTGGAAAATCAACAGCATTGCAACGATCGGGGAAATAAATTTACTCTATCTCATTTATATGAGTTTGGAGATAGAGGAAGACGAATGTTTTTGTAATGTTTGTGCTAAAATCGCTTTATATGATACTAGCGATCCGCCCCGGCTTCGCATGGGTGGTTCGCAATATAGCCTATGTTACTCAGGGTAAATGTAGCTTTCTAATGATGAAAGAATTTTTGAAAACGGCACAGTAGTTTTGGAGTTCATTCATTACAAACAAATCAAAATCTTTTCTCTTTATAATAGTAGTGTAGACTAGCTGTGGCCCGTGAATCTGCCCGCGTGGATGTCGGTTATCGCTTAGTATTTAGCCGACGCTATTGAGCATTTCATTCGCCTCTCTACTCAACTTTGTCCTAGACTATTTTTACATTAATGATCAATGCTCCGCTCCCTTGAGTAGTAGCCTTAGTCTTATTCTGATGTATAAGCTATATTATTGTAAAGTTTCATTAAAATCCATTCAGTAGTTTTTACGTGAAAGAGTAACAAAAATTCATCCATCCATACTCACAAACTTTCGCGATTATAATATTAGTAGGACTAGCTGTTGCCCGTGGCGCTGCCCACGTGGAATTTTGATCCCGTTTCCGCAACCGATAGGAACCTATTTCTGTCATAAAATACATACATATATACATATTATGACGCCTTTATCCCCGGAGGGTTAGGCAGAGGTAAATACCCACATTTCACCAATCTGTATTCGGTCCCACGTAACAGGGAGTGAGCCTATTGCCGTATTCCGGGCACTATTGTTGACTCGAGCCATGCACCTGAGGCTGAGTCTGGGCTGTACATTATGTGTCTGATGTTAAAGTTAATCAGCCCTATCCCTTAGTCGCCTTGTACAACACCACATGGGAACAGAAGGGGTGGCCCAAATTCTACTCTGCCGGGAACCACACGGTTTGGTTAAATACCTATGCGTTAATCCCGATTATAATCTATCCCTGTATCAAATTTCAGCTAGATACGTTCAGCCGTTAAGTGTGATTGAATAACAAACGTCTTCACTAACTTTCACGTTTATAACATTACCCGCGTTTTCATTTAAAAGGAAATATTGCGAACATTTATGAAGTCTTGGTAGTTCTAGAGATAAACATTGATTAATGAATACTGACCATTGACTACTGGGTGTTTCTTTACAAGATTTACTGCCGACGATCAATTTGTAATTCTCTAAACGACTTTTACCAATCGCAAATTATTTCCGGTGTTAAAATTACATGATAAAGAACATTTATCTTGCCTTGTACATTGCATTTCTTTTTTCATTCTTACTAATGTAGTGAAATGCCTGCATTTAATCACTATCGTATCTTATTTACGATTGCCTATATATATATATTATATTCACTCGCGGTTAATTACCCCAGATTATGTATTTCGGGCGTCTGATTAGATTTTGACATGTAAAATTTAATTGTATATGCTAATGAAATCTACATTATACATATATAAAATCAATGCCACATTTTCGTTGTAATTTTATAACTCAAGAACGGGCTCACCTATCCAAACCAAATATTTAGGCTTTGTTCGGACATTTAGTAGATGGTTTATGTGAAGTTTGCACAAAACCGGTCGAGCGGTTCTTCATTTATCACATTTTTTGTGACAAACTTTATACGTAGCAAAGCACGTACCGGGCCGCTAGTGATTTATGAAACCCATAACGAATCCCTTCGGTCCGTTTCCGATAGACAGATCGGACTACTTCAGCCATAAAACATAATAAATTAAAGGTATAGGACTCTTTGTAAATATAAACATAGACATTTACAGGAAAATATCTTCTCAGGCATCATCAACAGGTGCAAACTTTTCCAAATACTGAAAGTTGTAAAAAGATACCTATTATTACGTAAAAATGTAATCACTTAACATTCTATTAACTGGATCCTTTCACCGGAACAATGGTTCCTCTTAAATCAATTACAGCTCACTATCCCATCGATTTGTTAGCGTGATCTTGCTATATTACACAAGAACCTATTGCGAACAAAGCTCTGATAAGATTTTAATTAAAACGTAAACAGTGGGAGATTAAATTCCGGCAACCTTTCACTAGTGATCCAGGCGTGACGTAATGAGGTACGCTTTCGGTGAAAATTGAAAATCAATTTCACTCTCTCGATTTAAGGGTCCGGATATATGCTTAATATAATTTGCATGAATTCTTGTTTGTACTATCAAATATGTACATATACATACTAACCACAGGCAGAGTGCGTATATGATCAGAGCATGCCATACGTACAATGCAATGTTGTGTGCCGTAGCATCGATAGTGATTTATTTAGCACAAGTGTCACTAAATGAAAGAACACGTTATGTGAAGATTACTTTATTTACCTTAGTGTTTAGCTTTATTAAGTTTTGTGCCATAATTTAAAATGTAAAATAAACATAAAATAAAATAAATTTATACAAATAAATAAATTTAATTTTTGTCGACTTAAATCAAACATAACTTAATTAGCTTGTGTTATGGAATCTAGAATGCGGATAAACATACTAAGGCTATTTAAAAAAAAATACATGCATAGGTATTTTGTATAGAAACTCCCAGACAGATGCAAATACATATTCATGCATACAAATATTTGCACTAAGAGAGAATCGGACCCGCGCTCCTTACGAAGCAGTTGAACACTCTGCCGCTACGCCAAAAATGACTCAGGCACAAAGCGCGTGAACGCCAAATTGATTTGTATAATTTGTATATGTGCTGACGTGAAGATTACAGGTTCCAACAACAATTTGGTGCAAATAAATTGACGCGTTTAGGACGCTAGTGTTTTTTTTATATTAGGTATACAAGCTGACCCGGCGAACTTCGTACCGCCAATATTTATTCGCCCGCGTGGGGTAATACCCCGTTCCCGCTGCACCCTCTGCTTAAACATGTATAATACATATAAACGTTCCTCTTGCATCACTCAATCTGTTAAAGAAACCGCATGCAAATCCATTGCATATTTTTAAAGATTTAAGCATACAAAGGGATATAGGGACAGAGAAAGCGACTTTGTTTTATAATATGTAGTGAAAAGAAAGAAAAAATGCTTGTAGCAACCACAATTTGCGTGCAATATTAAAGTGTAGCCGAACATTGAGCCTTGTTGAAATATATTAACTTTTTTTTTTGACGAAGCATTGGCCTATATTATCTAAAATAAATGATAAAATCGTTAAGATAAGAACATCAAAACGTTTGATAAATTTCTATGAAAATCTATGCGGGCTAGATAAAATTACCCACACATTTTATGAGAAAGCAGCTTGGCAATTCTCAATGTAACTATGAATATTAGTGTAAAGGCAACAGTTTAACTTGAGCTAAATTCAATTTCGATCAGGTCAATAACTTATCATAACATACTTGACCTTTTCGTTATGCGCGACCTCGAACAAAACAGAGGTCAAAATTAATTGATAATTTGACATTATGCCAGCCTGCGTGCAATTCTGAGTCCTTTTAGACTTTTTGTGTAAATATTTATTTAATTTCGCAAATAACTACATGTAAGATGCAACATGACTGAAAACGTAGAATAAATACATAATAGCAATTCCGCAATGTCTATAGCCCTCGCCCAGCTAGCCGAAACGGGATCGATGTGACATTTTACATACGCTTTGTCTCGGTCAAAATGATTTAGCTCCCTAACTGAAGGTAACATACAGTCAAATAACGGTAGATAGATGATTGGATTAAAATAATAATTGACATATAAATGTAGAATATACTGCTTCCGGGCTGTATAGCCCTGGTTTCGGCGATCACTGCGGTCCAGATCTTCAGTGGCGCAGGTCCGGGCGACGACGAGTTCGGAGACTTTGCCTCGTCGGCGGCTTCGCTGCGACTGATGTAGAATCTTGAGTCGCTGGCGTATTTTTAGGCGCGGTCGGAGGGGGCCGCCGCAAGGCAAGGTCTCCGAACTCGTCGTCGCCCGGACCTGCGCCACTGAAGATGTCGACCGCAGTGATCGACGAAAACAGCCCGAAAGCAGTATATTCTACATACAACGCCGGCCGTGAAAGCCTGAAGACTTATATGACATATAAATGTTTAAACGAAATATTGTAGCAGTAATATTTAAATAAAACAAGTTTCGGTGGACTATCAACCGAAACAGAAACGATGCTCTTTAACCACAAAATCACCGAATCCGGCAGAAATCGAAACTGAATCTTTGGTCTATCACTTGTTTTAATCTAATTTGAGTTTTGGGGGACTCGGTGACTCGGATACTAAGTCCACTCCAACACTACATACACACTGAAACATTGCCCACCTGGATTAGCATCCATAAGTAAATGTGAAGTATACACCATATCCACCACTTGTTGTCGCTCTAATCCGGCGTCAAGATGCACGACTTCAGTTGACCCTCCAAACGAAGTTACTAATCTGGTCATGACGAGATCTCGCCAACAATTTTCCAATTTGCAATGATTGGGGCTACCCATAAACCTATCAAGAACATCACGACGAGATTTCTATTGAACGTGACAGTGTAAAAGTTCAGCCAACAGAAAACCGCAGCATAACAACTAGCATTAAGTATATTGAATTGGGTGACTGAATATCTTAAAATGTCTGAAGCATTTTAAGGGAACAAAAAGGCTAAAAAATTATTAGGCAGGCAGTGTCAGATACTAGTTGTTGCCCGCGGCTCCGCCCGTGTGGAATTTGTGATTCGTTCGCGCCGTCGATGGTGTGGAGCAGGGCCTATGCCAGTGTTATTACTGTTTATAATCTATCCCTGTACCAAATCTCAGCCAAATCTTAATTGATTAAAAAACTTTCAAACATCTTCACAAACTCTCTTTTATACTAGTAGAAGTAGAATGCCGAACATTCCATCATAGCAGCCATTCTACATCCGAGTTCAGAAATTTCCTATACTAAAAAATTACCATCTGTCTTATATTTTTCCATTTGTACGTTTCATAAAACTTCAGGAAGAGAGTTTATTGTTCAGTTTTAATTTCAACACTACACTATTTTGTCTAGGGACCATAAAGTCTGCTAAGGGAATTTATGCCACATCATATAACTTGTCATAAAGCGTACCTTCTATATTGGATCTACAGGAATCACAAGCCTAATAACCAACCGACCGTAGTAATCGAATTTTGATTACACACAGGAATAGTTTATTCAGGACATAATATTTACAGGCGTTTGTAAGTGACATTAACTTGGATATTTCCTGTCTCGGGACAGGAAATATCCAAGGTAATGTTAGATTCTGAAATTCGGAGAGTGATAGCAGCTGAATATTATAGGGGAAATCGACAAAACTTTGGTATTGCCAGATTTAACGTCCAATATTGACTTAGTTTCTCAAGTTCTTCTAGCAGTAATTCTGTTATGTGGCCTCTTCATGATATGGCTTGTAGTATAAAAAAGCACTGATATATAGAGAAAAGCGCTTCGGCCACGTACGAAAACAGTTTCGAAAGAGGAATTATATTTCTTCGTTCGAAACTGGTTTTGATAAAAGAGTTCCTTAATTCAGACAAATAACTAGACAAATAATGATTAAAATTCTGTTTTAAAAGTTCTGATTGTATAATCTTATTGTATGTCTCACCAGGCATGTTACAGTGATACTTGTCAATCTCACAACTCACCTGTAACAAAAAAAATGGATTTGAATTATATTTCTCCCTTCGAAACTCGTTTCAATACAAGAATAACGTTTCTTTTGAAATCTCTTTTAATGAAGGTAAACCAAACTATTTTCTATCCTTGCATGAAATTATTTAATGTATTAAAGAAAAGATAGTTTTCAAACGATTTTCTATGAGTTATTTTTTTACGTTTCTCTTAATATAGGTACAGTAGGTACTTATTCTAATTGACTGCAAAAGCGGACCCCGGACTCCAAGTTACGTACGTAGCCGAAGCGGAGAAAATACTTTATTAAGGCATTCTCGTTCAGATACTTGGAGTAGCTGTAAAAACCACAATCGCCTATACAAAGTCTTTTTCAACTCTATTTTAGGATTTCAGTATCTTCTTTCAAGTCACACTCCTCTCGTACATCTTCATTCTAACAATTACATTACCTACTTCACAGTGTTCTCTTCGCACCTGTATTGGTTCTACTTTGTTTCTACCATACTTTACTTTTGCTACCATTACCTATAGTGCAGGCCTTCTACGACCTCGTCTTTTGATAAACGTATTTACTGGACCATTCATCTGGTTCTCCGTAAAATAAGACATTTCACCTATTATAAAATAATTCGAAAGTAACTATCCACTAATAAGATAGTGGTAGCTTCGGTAGACTTTTGCCCCCGCAGACAATCAACTTTCCCTTGCGAAACAATTAAAGTCATATTATGATTACAATAACTTATTATTACCGTGATTATTCATTCATTGAAGATGAAATTGCGATTGTTATGGTCCAGCTGTTATATACAAAATGTGGTTTCACTAATTAAGCTTTTGAAGAGAGATATGATGAAACAATTTAATGGCTCGAATGGATAATGTAATCAATCTAAATTATAATACAGTATTAACAATTACCATAGCCATTGATCAGGGTATATAGACCAAAATTTGATTTCAGTGCCCTTTCGTTAATATTTTCGGTATCCGCTAAAACCTATCAAAATCCCATCAAATTTTAAGAATTTTTTGTGGTCGAGGTTTTAGCTTTATAGGATTGGTGTCTATGAAAGTTGTTTACAGACCTTGTTGATGTATGGAGTTGTTCAATTTTATTCTGGACAGAATTTTTAGATTTCCTCAGGCTTTGAACCCCGTTTTATTACAAAGGCGACTTTTCAAGTTTTTATGTTATACTACCTTTATATATGTGAAAAAACACACTTTACAAGTTCCACAAAATTATTATAATTGTGTGGAACTTGTAAAGTGTGTTTTTTAAATAAAAATAAGTTCCATCAAGAAGTTTCAACAAATTCAATCAATTTTTGTGTTATAGTTTGAAAAAATTACTTTGATTTTTTAATTTTAAGGGTGGAAGTTATGTTTTTACCGTATGCGTGAACCTTCTCTAGAGCGAAAATTAGTACCGTTTACCTCCCAAAGCCACCACGAATCGAACTTCATAATGGGCCATCGTTCTTATCTGTGCTGGGAGCATGCGCTGATGAACGTTCAGCTTTTTTAAAATGACGAAGACCTGGTGTTAACGGGCTCTCAGCCTATTCGTATACATTTAGTATCCTTATTTTTTTTAATAATTTAAAATATATATATATTGGCAGAGTTTACAATGATTAGGTTCTCGTTAAGTTAACAACACTATAGCTAATCTGAAACACGATAATTGACTTCAAGGTTCCGTTTAAGTGCGTTGAACTCCTAAACTCTATCGTGATAGGTGAATGGTTCGAAGACTGTTATCACTACTTTCAATCTGTAAAAATGTTTAGGTTGTAAATCAATTCTGATAACCAATTGTACTCGCTTCTTAGACGGTCGATCACCAAGTTGAAACAGCTAGGAGAGTAAACTAGCGAATGCTTAGTGAAAGCTCAAAAATGAACCATAAATTCATCCAGTATACGAAATCTATCACGAATTTTCACATATATTCAGGACAGTCTAAGGCATTATTGGGCTTTTTTTTTCATAGGCATTAAGTAACCTATACAAATTAATGATTAGATTTGCTTCATTGCGACTTTGCATATATATCGATTCGAGGGATAAAGGAAATTCGCCATAGGGTCAAAGACTGCAAGCAATTGCCATTTTTATTTTTAGGATGTGTTATGGATTCGTGTACAATTTTCGAGAAACTGTCACGCTCCAAACTTGATCTCTGGGTGTACACCTATTCCCTTTAAAGCGTGCGCACAGAGAGCGGTCGCGATCACTGCATTCAGAGTTCTGCATTCTTTCGAATGTTACGGAGTATGCAACAACGCACAGAGGGTAGTCAGACAGAGCGGAACTTCTTCTTCTTTTGTGGTAATTAAGTGCACCCAATACTTTCTTTTCTTTTTAAAAGCCCCTCAGCTCCTCAAAAGCAATACCTTTCATAGAAGATGGTGACATGTTGCCGTACAGAGCGACAAACAAAACTAGAATTTGAATTTGAACGCCGCCGCCGCCTGTGCGTTGGAACTCTTGAGCGGTCAACGGTCACAGAACGCAGAACTCAAGCTGAGGGCTGATCGCTCTCTTTGTGCGTGTACTCTAAATCCAAGACTGGCTGAACTGTTATCAAGTACCTATAATATATGTACTACACAAGACTTTCTAGTCAGCATATCCTGATACTTCTATCTTTCGATAACACGTCAAGAATAGTACAAACCAAGGGCAAAATCCGATAACACGAGCCGATTGGTTTGCACTGCGAATTGATTGCCATCGTCAAGTTTAACTTCCAATCCACAGCTAATACTGGAGCGGCACGAGATTAACGCAATTACGAGATAACGAAGATCTGCAAATTATGCATAGCGTTTTCTTGATTGAACGGAATATTTAGTGTATTTTAAACAGATTTTTAAATTTATTCCAAATAACTTGGCCAATATTCTTTTATAAATATAGCACCTTTCATTGCTTGCGTACATCGCTAACAAACAGACAAGAATTAATTCTTAACGTCTGCATTGTGGTCTTTAATTAAGACTATCAGCCTTCAGTTCTTTCACTCTGTGAGAAAACTCACTATATAACTACTACTTACTTCAGTAGAACCACGCTATAGTTGGCTCATTGGCAAAACGTCCACTTAGCAAATACCTAAGGTCGCAAAATGTCCCGTTCGTAAAGTGGCCTTTTCTCATATGTTCCATTCTCATAACGTCCTTCTCGCAAAATGTCCTTTATTCAACCACTCATTACAAATAGTGAAATATACACAAATGTTATGTTTTTCGTTATTGCACGTTCTAATTTTTTAATTCACCGTTCATTCGCGACTCGTGCATCCAACAACAATTCAGAGATATGAGTCAGAAACAGCCGTGTCGGTGCGAAACGGTCACGAACATTGTGTGCGAGCTCAATTATTTATTTATAAATAGCTGGAGCGCTGTATTATTCAGTTTTGTTTATACAGTCTTAAACGACCTACATTAATTAACTTATGTTTTAATCAAAAACTTCGGTGTAAACGTCCGAAATTGAGACATAGTTGTCATATTTATTTTTAATATTGAAACAAAATTGAGCTATAAATTCATTTAAATTAATAATGAGATAAGGTGTATATTGTAGAATTAAATACACATTCTATATTGTACTGTATGAAAAATTTGTATGCATACACGCACGATTGTCTAGTGTCCTGTGTTAGCAGCCAAGTTCTGACTTTTCCTACTTGTTACATGTCTGTTGTATCGATGTTAAGATTAATCCGTTTAAAATTAGACATGGTTATCTCGTTGAAGATATAAAATTTGTGAGTGGGTGAAGCCTTGCTACTCTCACTCTTAAGCACTAATGAGGTCCTCTCACAATATAAACCTCAAATACCCATATACCTACCCTGGCAGTATACTACAGTATGTGCAATTTATTAAGAAGTTTCAATGGATGAATCTCCCCTTCCTTGTACTTTTTTTTAAATGACCTAAGATCTGTAATAGAACGACCTTCACAAATCTGTTTATTGGATGAAAAGTTTTTATTTCAAATTAAAAATATCGCAGGTATAAAAAAAATTTGGCCAAAATATTATTAAAACCGTTATTGTAGCCAGATTTTTTGCAAACAACCCTATGTATATCATCGTATTCACAATAAAACAGCGCTTACTTTGCTGTAATAATTATTTATTTATTAAACAAACTATTGAAAAATATTGGCAGTACGAAGTTCAGCCGATCAGCTACCGCCAATATTTTTCCGCCCGCGTGGCGTCAGATCCCGTTCCCGCTGCACCCTCTACTATATTATCTAAACATGTATTTTACATATAAACCTTCCTCTTGAATCACTTTATCTATTAAAAAAACCGCATCAAAATCCGTTGCGTAGTTTTAAATATTTAAGCATACAAAGGGATATAGGGACAGAGAAAGCGATTTTGTTTTATACTATGTATCCTCTACTAAAATGTGGGTTACACCTTTATTGTGTAAAGTATAAAGCAAATAATTCAAAAATCGTGCATTCGCATCTCATAGACACAAAACCTTAAACTCAACATTATATAGCATATAAGTTTTCTTTTGTAACTAACTCTATGGACTGACGTCTGCAATAAATTATTTGAATTTGAATTTGAATTACCCTTTCACCATTCAGAGAATTACACCTCCGTGGAATTAAATGCACTCTCTCAATTATTTTACTGGCAATCATACCGTCCGATGAATCATTAAATCTGGATAGAGCCATTACATTTATCATCAGTCAAATGTCAATGTTGAAAGCTAGAAAGTATTTTTAATATCTTAATATACTAATAAAACAGTATAGAACAATGAAAGTATGAAGATCAGATCGAGCCGATTAAAAACCGCTGAGATTATTGAAGATAATAGCGAAAATAATGACAGTGTTGCCCGATATAATTTTAGTATTAATAGCTATTGTTGTTCAAATTTGGAGATAGCTAAAGTTATTAAAATAAGAGACGCTTGTCTTTGGAAAATAATAAATTTGAAACTTTCGCTTTCCTTGATATACAATTAAATTTATGGGAGTTATCATGGTATAGTTACTGGCGTTTATTTTGACGCACGTCACAAAATGTAATCTTTATGCGCAGTACGCGTTTTTCGGGTGTGTTTTGAGATTGAAATAGCACGGAATGTGACGGCGGCGGAGGACCTCAAATTCACCAATGATAGATTATATGAAACCGATCCGCGTGCGCCAAGGTCTCAAGGTCTGGTTTGTCACGCAACTGTCCCGATAACTATAAAGATTAGTAGGAAAACATTCACAAATTACCTGACGCACATACAATTGAAATGCCTGACGTTTCAACAATACCAAGACCTGATTAAAAATTAGAAATTATCTTTAAGAGATCGTTGGATTCGAGAAAAGATTTCTTTGTTTGACCGTACTAAAGTTTTTCCATAAATGTGTATCGCTATCGTAATCCTACAGATGCCAGATCTTTTGATCTGGCATTCTGGCAATTATACGGTTAACTTGTGAATCTGATATCCAATACCCTGATAAGCAATATGTAGAGAGCTAGCAAGAATTATGTTATATGGAGTTTTGTCCAATGCTATATAGATTTCTAGTCAGCTACGAGAGCCTTTCGTAACAATCGAATCTATTAAATTACTATTTATGACAGGCATATTCGGGCAATTCCCTGCATTGCAATACCCGTTCTTTTTTTTCCAATAATTTATAATTAGAGCACGTCGAAAAACTTGACTTCGCCTACTTACTACTTTAAGTTAGCAACTTAAAGTCTCTAGAATAAAACTTCTTAAAGGAGAAAAGGATGCAATTTAACTTTTAATTTTTTAATGCCGTTCTAACTGTATCGTGTCTATGGATTCAACATAGCAGGTGGCAACACCGATAGACTTAATTGAATTAGAAGCTCACGGAGAAAATGGGGTCAGATCTTAGAGGCAGGCACAAAGGAGGCTTTCTATTCGATCTAAGATGCCTACTTTCCCTTTTTCGTAAGCTTTTAGCCTTGCTTTATTGATAAATGATAGATGCTCCTAGACACAGTGTTATATGTCAGTAGATTGATGTAGATAAGGATCGTTTAGCGAATGGAGAATAAGATGTACAAGTAAATAATTAAAAAAGTCTATTTAAGATTAGATAGAATTCTGCAAGAATAGATTTGATCGGAAAAGGGAAGAGTTTGCTCACATTTTTCGATGCGATTTTACAATCTGTCCTCAGATATAAATGGAGGTTCAGGACTAAGTAAAATTTTGGAATACGGGCTTAGTCGCCTATCCTTGCCATGTCCACTTTCATGCAACCTTGGACTACACTGCTCATAAAGAACTCTACATTAATTCTTTTAACCTTTCTGACTGCATCACTCTCTTCTAATACCTCGCCCATACACATTACTACATTTATTACCTTGCACAGATCGTACAAAAACACTATATAGATGTTACAAACAATGTTATTTACAAAATTCACTCCACCAAGTCGCCATGCAAAAATCCCAATAAATTCCTTTGATAAATTCCAACCCCTTGGAATTCCCTAAAGGTCAAGGTCACGGGACAAAGGCTAAAACAAAAACACTGGAGCAACATTCCTTAAAGGGAGTGAATTAACGCAAATGGCTCGGGAATGTCGCATGCGGCAAAAACATGTTTCGTATAATAGACATAACATGTTATAGTTATGAGTTATGTTTTCACGTCATGTATTCATATTATAAACGTTTGCTTTTCAGATGGTAGTACTGTCTGATACTCTGCTTATTTGTATTCGAGATCCACTCGATGGTCACAGGTTATCGTGATCAATGGCATCAAGCACGAAAGTTAACACACATCATATGCGAAGAAGTGAAGAAAGTGAGAATGGAGGGAGAGTACGCCTCGAAGACCAGTAACGTAACGTATACAGTGAACGGAGCAATGCGATTGGCCAGTTGCCTACTGTGAACCAATCACCATGCTCCATTCTTTCGATACGTTTACGTTACGCATTCGAATGTTTTTCGTGCTCAGGGCACAGAGTCCTAGGCCCTGGAAATGGGTTCAACATTTTGCCAATTCAACATCGCGGTCCGGAAGGAGACCTATCTTCCCTTATTTTCATCCATTCACTGTACCAAATTGCACGAATTACAGCAGCAAGACTCTGGAGATACGTTTCTACAATCCCGACGTCAAACACCAGAGACTGTATTTTTAAAACAGTTGGCTGATTTATTACGCAGCTCTCGTATAAACCACAAGTATTCATTAAATTTGTTAATTTCCATAATGGCAAACTTTGTAAGTCAGCTCGGGGCTTCAATTTGAAATCTACTTCAACTTTTGCGTTTAAATTTTACTGTTAAATGCCATTTCTTTAGGTGAAACTGGCAGAGTGCAGAAAGAACAACACAGTAATTCGAAAAGTCTAGTAGATAATTTATCTGGTGGATGGAGAACGGCGGCTCCGCTCATGTGAAACAGAAGCTTAATTTCAGACTACAAATCTATCTCGGTGCCAAATTCCATTCAGATCCATTAAAAAGATAAAGATTGTAAGATATTCGAAGCATTAAATAAGCAGCAATTTAGTAGCATCAACAAAAACAAATACGAATGTACTTTATTTGTGCAATTTATGAATCCATCGCTTTCAATACATTCCAAAAGCCTAAAGAAATGGACAATGCGTTCCGAAGTCTTCGATACAATAATAGGTAAGTAACAAAGGAATTCTCAAGTGTATGACCCTGTAAGGCCTGTACTTTGAGCATGCACGTTCAAGGGCGAAGATTACAATTGCAAATTTTAAACGGATCAATAAATAGGCCGAACGCATGTGGCCCTCCCAGCCAGACGAGTAAAATAAGAGGAGTATTGTCTGTGGTCGCAAATAGCACTGGAATGTACGCATGGTCGACATTTTTATCGGAGGGGTCGATGAATATTGTCTACTGTTTGAAATTAAAAAAAGTATACCTTTCTTTTCAGGCAAATATCGACTTGAGGGTTGTAAAGATTGTATATTGACGTGACCATTATTGAAAAAATGTTTCAAATTGGCTACAAGAATATAGTTGTTGCATTGTTAACACAATATACAGGGTGTATTTTTGAAACGGGGCAGTAAGGGCAAGTACCTTAACCGTTGCAGTTACAGCAAAACGTTCTTAGAAGACCTTCCCTAACTTTTTGACATATTTTGAACTGCATTCACAGATTTTGTAAAAAACTTACAGTTGGCAAAAAAAATGCAAAAAGTCCAAAAATTTTTTTTTATGCCAATTGATTCTATTTCATATGGGGATCAAAAAACTCTATGAGACCATTTTAGCTTTCAGCACTAGGAAAGACCGAAATCGCCAAAAACGTTTCCCATACATTTCGGCAACAGAAACAAATTTCTACGATGGTCTAACTTTTTGTTATGGCCAGGAAGTGGGTAGAATTGACTGTAAAGTAAATAAAAAGAATTTTTACCCTCAAATTTCGAATTTGATTCGAAAATCTGTGTGTTATTCTTAGTTTCAGCTGAGAAACTTCGTATGAGTTATTAATTAAGGATTTTCGCTAAAATGTCTTCTAATCGTGAAAAAATTGACTTATTAGAAGCGTATTTTGTCAATAATCGAAATGCGGGAGCTGCATTAGTGTGGTACCGCAATAAGTATCCGTTGCGGCATGTGCCAACAAGAAAGGTTATTACAAATCTTTTGAAAAACCTGGAATTGCAGGGTTCTTTCAAAAGAAAGCGGCAGCCTCGTGTGGACATGGACACGGAGATTGCGGTTCTAACTTATGTCGAAGCATATCCAGAGGTATCGTCCAGGCAAGTCGCCCTTGAAGTAGGTGTATCCCACTCCCTTGTGATAAAGATATGGAAGAAATACGGCTACAAGTGCTATCGATATGGGCGCATAGTTCAAGTGTTACATCCGGGTGATGATGTTCGAAGGCTTACTTTTTGCAGATGGCTAAGAGGAAAAATAAGCAGAGATCATGAATTTTTAAATTACATACTGTGGTCAGACGAAACGAATTTTTCCAATAACGGTATGTACAAAAGAAAAAATCACCACTATTGGTCCAAAGAAAATCCACTAAGAGTTACGGCAAGTCATAATCAGGTTCGCTTCTCATTCAACTGTTGGTGTGGTATAATGTCCAATCGAGTCATAATGGTGGAATTTTATGAAGGGAAACTGAATTCTGCCATGTATAATGAAGTCATTTTACACCATCTTGAAAACGAGATGGACGAATGGCCCCTGTCGGAATTGCGAAAAGTTCATTTTCAACAAGATGGTGCTCCGCCACATAACAGTCACCTTTCACGTTCCAATTTGAGCCGCCTATTCGGTACACAGTGGATAGGTACACATGGTCCAACACAGTGGCCACCTCGTAGCCCCGATCTAACACCACTCGATTTTTTTTTATGGGGCTTCTTGAAAAACGAGGTGTATAAGACGACGTACGCAAGTGTTCAAGAGCTCAAGGATGCATTAATGACCATTTTACTTAATATTCATCCCAGAACATTATTAGCCGCCATTCGTTCAGTGCAAAAAAGGATAGACTTATGTATTCGTGAAAATGGAAATCATTTTGAGCAATTTATTTCATAAACCAATTTCTTAAATGTTTAAATGATTTTTTTTATTTAAAAAAGTTCAAAATTTTACCTGACCTATGAGTTTCGAGTTGATTTATCATATTTCCGTACGAAATGTATGGGAAAGGTCTTTGGCGATTTCTGTCTTTTCTAGTACTGAAAGCTAAAATGGTCCCATAGAGTTTTTTGATCCCCACATGAAATAGAATCGACTGGCATAAAAAAAAATTTTTGAACTTTTTGCATTTTTTTTGCTAACTGTAGGTTTTTTTACAAAATCTGTGAATGCAGTTCAAAATGTCCCAAAAAGTTAGGGAAGGTCTTTCAAGAACGTTTTGCTGTAACTGCAACGGTTAAGGTACTTGCCCTTACTGCCCCGTTTCAAAAATACACCCTGTATAGGAGGAAACATGTAAGTTGGATTACCTAACATGTAACGCGATAAACCTATAAAATATTACAAAACAAGTGGCAAGCCAAACGCGGAAAATATACTTACCAAGTTAGCTTCAGTAATCTTTTGTGATCAAAGACAGAGTGACTGTGTAAATCGACACTCAGTTTTTATCGTACGCGGGAATCGCAATGACTACCTGAGAGCCTAAATTATAAGAACACACATCCTATATGTCTATAATTATTCTCTTTTTTTTTAAATAACTTTAAGCAAACTGAATTTGGAACCTATTTAAATTGACAATCTTACTAAACACCGACTTTCCCGATCGAGGAAGCCTGTAGAGTAACTATTTCCTGACGACGAAAAGCATCAAATCACTGATGAAGTAAATTGTAAAACAATGATCTTGCAGAATCTTATCCACTATCCACTTGTCATTATGTTGACTAGTGCGGCGGCAATGTGCTCACGACCACGACCATGAACTCGACGCAAGCGAGGGCACCGCAGTCCGACGTCAGCGCAGGCGCAACGACTGTCTACCTCTATGCGCTTTTACTGTACGGTCAGCATCAGATAGATCTTGACGAACAAAGTAGTCAAAATGATCTTTATGACTTAGTTATTTCCCCTAACTGTTGACTGATAGTTCTGATATTTTGTACAAACCTTTAGTTCGGACGGCAATACAATTTAAATCAATAAAACCAATTGATTTGCTCTTAATATTTTGGTATTAAGAACATTTTGAGGTTTTACAGTCAAGATCGATCGAATGCTGTTCAGCTGGCTCCTTTGAAACACGATTCCCATTTCTACACCCTTTCCTATGAATTTAAGTCGGAAAAAAGTCAACATCCAAGACAGAAATACAAGTCTCTTTTTTGGGGGAAATACTTTGACATGGAGACGTCCTGAAAACCCGAAATTCCTATCCTGTAATTCGGTAAATGGCTCTAGCGTGGCGAGGAGTTATAAGACAATTTTTCGACTGAAATTTACCTATTGGAAAATTTAGCATACAAATTGCTTCAAACTTTCATTATTCCTTTTATAATTCCAAAAATCGTTCGGCAAAAATGGTTTTTCCGATAACCTTTCCCTAGAATAACAAACAAAACTGTTTCAATTTAAAAATTATTCGTAAATTAGATTTCGCTTTATTATTGCGTGAAGACTATTTATTCATTTTTGAATGCTTCATTGCGGATGCAAGTATCGTATTAGCCCAGTAACAGGCAGAATTGTATTATGCACATTTGCCACGTTACAATTTTAAGGAAAACTTTGCCTGATGTGACAGCTAATAAATGCGGACACAATTAGATTGTGGAAATAATACAATGCTTAATATTATAACAGTGACCTTGATGAGTTGCAAAAATCTTCATCGAACTTTTATAATTACCTAGTATCTAAACAACAGAAACTGTCTGATTAAAATTCAGGGAAAAAATACGAAAAGCCCTTGTATTTATATATCACTTAGGAAGCCGGTTGACCTCACATCTATATGGTCAATATAGTTTAGCGGCTAAATCACTCAAGTTGGAGGTACCTTCACGCGGTTACATCACTTTTATTTCTACTTTATTATGTCAACACTAATCCTTGACTCACATTTAATCATTTATTAAATTTGATATCGATACAATCATACCGGCAGTCACACCTTTTTCCGGTTTCCACTTGCTACGATACTGGTCCACTTTTCGCTCAAGTAGGAGCGAACAGCGGAATAGAATGACGAATGTATGGGATTTGACGTTTATGACATGCGTTAACGACTGTCAAATATGTTAAATCCCATACATTCGTCATCCTATTCTACCGAACGCCGGCCAGCGAATTGCCATTTGTCTAGAGGAGCAGGATCGTAGCAATTCTGTTTTCATAAATGGTCACTTGTTACGTAGTACTTAGTATTGACTTGATCTTTCCTAAAAAGGGTCCCGATATGATTCACGAGACCTTCTTTTATAGTACAGTGATCCCCTGGGATAACGAGGAGCCGGTGGGGTGGTTATGTTGGACTCGAACCGACTACGACGAATGCCCGTGGTATATTGTCGCAAAGCTCGCATGTAATTGATTGGGTTATTAATTACGAAACCTACGCCAAGGCTGGCACGCCTAGGACTGGTCGACCACATCCAAAACTGTCGGACTAGCATACTGATCAGATCACTCAATCAATTAATATCAATACATAACACCGAATGATCTCACTGCCAGGGATGCCCAATACCATGTGAAATGGGGGAGAAATCCCGAAATTACTATTAGAGCTATCAGGATATTTACCATGTATTGTTTAGCGTTTCCGATATTTCGACGCCGAAAGGGCTCCGAGGCCTCGGATGCAGTCGGGACACAATGCTATTATGATGAGTACTAGAAATTTGTGTCTATATCTCCTAACCTCGAAGAGAAAATGGCGTGACTCAGAAAACTAAACTAAGTACTTTATTTCAGACAAAAAAATCTACACCAAACGATAAAAAGAGGTGTGAACCTTGTCACGATTCCGAAAAATACGTTTATCTTTGTCTATCATAATATTATTAAACGAGTTAGAAAGAAATAAATGCATTATCGACGACATAAAGCGCTAAACAAGGTTAGATGAGGTAAAATGCAAATTAAAACCAGTTTTAATATTATTTTTACGCATTCAAAAATATATGTTTATCTACTTTTTTGTTATATTCGAACATTGATAACCTGTATTCAGATTTTAGGTAGTAAGCAGTACCTACTTTGTCGACCTGTCGGAAAATGGCTAATATTACTAGTATGAACTCCTCCAATTAAAGATTTTTCTTTTTTCGCATTTATAATATTTGTAGGATACAAGCAGGAGCTGCGTGTCACGGAGATGAACATGTTGCGGTGGATGTGTGAAGTCACGCGTAATGATCGCGTACCTCTGGCATGTGTGGCAGCCTTTATGTCAGTGACATCGCAGATAATAGTAGTTTATGATACTGTTGCATAATAAGGGTTCTTATAACACGAGTGTGTTTTAAAAAAACGAGCCTTAGGCGAGTTTTTTTTATAGTATCACACGAGTGTTATAAGACCAAGTTATGTACAGTGTCATACACTACTTTATCTACTCTCATACTATAATCCATAAACTAATTTATTTTACAAACAAAACCAAACTTTGTTTAATATAAATGTAAAAAAAAAGTTGACGCCAAGCCAAGGCGCAAACATCGATTGCGCATGCGAATCAGCCTTTTTTTTTTTAAAGTAGAGGTTCAGTCCAGATGGAGGTTGTATACCTAGGTGTATCGTTATGATTAAAAAGTTATTTTATGATATAGGTGTCCATACAAGACCTGTATCGTAATAAAACTTTTTTTTTGGCCTGTGCGTAATGTTTGTCATAAGAGTTTTGATTTCAATTTTATAATCTTTGTATTATAGTATCAGAGTAGATAAAATACATAAGAGTCGCCCTCGCTGTTGTGGCCACGTTTTACGGCAACTCCCAGGTTATGCGGGTCACATTTGTACATATTCTAGCTTTTGCCCGCGGCTCCACCCGCGTGGATGTCGGTTATCACGACCAAACATAGCCTATGTCCTTTCTCAAGGTCTAATCTACCCTAATACCTAATTTCATCAAAATCGGTTCAGTGATTTAGGCGTGAAAGCGTATTAAAGATTACAGACAGACAGACAAAAAAAAAATTAAAAAATTAATAATATTCATAATATTTCTAACTATGCCACCTCCGTGTTGCTCCGATAGAATGGGTGGCCCTAAGGAGTTGAAGTTGACATGATGGCCTATAGCCAAAATGCAGAGCCTGTCTCTCTCATTGGGAATTCTGGCAAGGTCCCGTACATACATACAGTTTTTTTTACGTACGGGAAATCCCCAGGGAACCCCTCCCCCCCTCCCCTCCGGAGCCGGAGGGGGAGGTTATGTCGGACTCGAACCGAGTAAACCGCACGCCGCCTGTGGGTCGTTGTGCTAGGCCCAAGGTGAGGTTGTCTCGCGACATATCCCTCGCACCCCGGCTGACCCAGCATACATACAGTCACACCCCTTTCCCAGTGGGGTAGGCAGAGATTACATGTTACCACCTGCTAAGATCCTGGCATTGTTGGTTCCCGATTGCATAGAATAGGACCACCCCAGCTCTTCCTGCGGGTTTCGCAAAAGGCGCTTAAGGGATAGGGCTGTTCTCCAGCCTACGGTAAGCGTACAGCCCAAGAGTGCTTGCTAGACGGCAATAAGCTTGCCTACGTGGGACTGAAAATCATAGCGAAACGGAGTGTTGGTAAATACACCTCTGCTTACCCCTAGTTAGTTAGTTTACCTGGGCTGTTCCGCACTTAGCCTCTTGATTGGGCCATTGTGATTACCCCTTCGGGGATATACAGGCGTGATTATATGAACGTATAATTGTTTTTTAATAGATCTTTGCACCCTTAGTATTAAAACTAAACATTAACCTGTTTAATATCTGTAATGTTCAAACGTCAGGCAATATAACAACTACATAGTATTTTAGTGACTAGGATTATTTTGTAGTTAGGTAATATGGAGAATCTGTAGAGAGCATGACTCATGGTAAGCAAAAACATTGGCAGGGTTTCAAGAGTTAGATTTAACGAGCCAGTAACGTTTTAGTTAATCACTAGCGTATATAAATCCTCAGGCCTGTATATTCTCGACGAGATAAGCAGAGATGAACTAATTGTCAAATTTTGCCAACAAAGCTTTTAAGTGTGTCCCCTATTATGGCTGTCAATTAGTCGAGTTTCTGAACTGATTCCAACTTTCTGCAACCAAACTGTGGTTGCGACTGAAGATGTCGACCGCAGTGATCGACGAAAAGTCTGGAACGCAAGTTTCATAGGGACCATGGTTTCAAAATGCATGCTTTGAATGCAATTAAGATTGAAATTCACATGAAGAAAAGGGTTTTTTAAACAGCTCTATGTTTATCACCCACAATCAGACATGAGGTGGCTTCCATTCTTAAAAGATTAGGTTTAGTAACCAAATTTAGGTTGCATTCTGTACTAACAATTTTTTTGTCTCAAACTTTAAGTAATACTCATTTTGCTCTAACCTTTTAATATGCCTTAGGGGCCATCCATTAATCACGTGAGGCTTTAAAGGGAGGGGAGGGATGTAGTAAGGTATCACATATATTTACTTTTTCCTGAAACGCACAATGACTAAACCCAAAAAATCTAATCTAGTCTGTCAAGATATTTTCATCATGGTCCTTAATTTCAATATAAAATAAGATTGTAGTTTTTAATTCCCTGTATTTGAAGATACCGATCAATCTATAAATTAGCCCACTGCAGTCCACAGCTGGACATAAGCCTCTCCCAATGTGCAGAAATTTAAAGATTAATGAACGGCTCATTATATAATTAATTAAGAATTAATTTTTAATAAGTTAAGACGGGAAGCCAGCAGGGATTGAGTTTTATAGACCCATATAATAAAACCTGATATTCATGTTAATAACCTTCAACTGGACATAAGTGACTTGTCATGACTCATGGTGCCACACCATATGACATCACATTTTATTTAACATCAATATTTGTCCACAAACATTATATAAACTATAAAACTCTGAATTTTTTTACTGGGTTGCTTTTCCATTCCGTTTCTTTTTACAATAACAATTACTAAAAGCACAATAAATTAATATATAATTTATTGTGCTTTTAGTAATTGTTATAAGTTCTACGGGTACTTTTGCTTAAATTCATACAAATATTGTAAATCCACATGTGTCAGGAATGATCTTTCACTTTACTTAGAATGCTAAAAAAGTTTGGTATAGAGAATTATTTAGTATTATAGTAATAGATAGTTGTCAAGTAGACAGACACACTATCCATGCGTCTTGCATTAGCAACTGGAAATGAACCCATAACAACAGGACCAAAAATAAACTCCAGTCAGCGAATTGTCCATAATTATTCACTTCTGTGTCAGTCACACTTTTTTCTTTCTTTTCAAAAGCTTGCACTACTGCAGAATTCACAGAATAATTATGTATATAATGTTTCTTAACAAATCTTAGTTGTCAGACCTATGCTTCGAGACTAAACAGATAGACGAATAAGTTTGACGGTTTTTGCATTATTGATATTTCAGACAATTGTATAACTACAAACATATTACATACATACATACATATAATCACGCCTTTATCCCTGAAGGGTTAGGCAGAGTTGAATTAACACTCATATTTCACCAATCTGTATTCCGTCCCACGTAATAGGGGGTGAGCCTATTGCGGTATTCCGGGCATTATTGTTGACTCGAGCCATGCATCTGAAGCTGAGTCTGGGCTGTACATATCTGTCTGATGTTAAAGTTAATCAGCCCTATCCCTTACTCGCCTTGTACGACACCACAAGGGAAGAGAAGGGGTGGCCTAAATTCTACTCTGCCGGGAACCACGTGGCTCAAACATATTATGTTTTTAAAACTAATTTCAAATATATAGGGCATAAGCAATACCATATTGTAACAAATCAATGAGATAATTAAAATAGTTTTTATTAGATTATCATTGCAAATCAATTAAGCATTATTGTAGGGTATGTTTGTTAATGTGCACCAACATTGCTGCCAAGATACACAAAACTTGAATTATAAGATTTTAATAGACAATGAAGGAACAATACAACATTAATTTATGTAAATAGAGTAATCTTCACACAAATACATGCTAATTTATACTATTACATTTTACGCACTGTATGTGGGTTTAGTCCACAAATTATAGAAACCAAAAACCAGACTTTCGATGATTGTTCTACAAAATATTTATAAAAAAAAAATATAAAACAAAATACATGTAGCAGAGCACAAACAACCATAAGTTTGCTTTTGAAGTAAATCTAAATGGCCTTCTAGCAAAAGGGCTCAATTATAAACGCCAATCAATAGTAGGTCAGTAACTTTATGATGTCTGCGACTTAGATACCCTCGCGAAATTGGACCTTGTTAGCTGAGATTAGTCATCAGAAATGAACTAGCAATCAAAATATAACAATGCCAGGGTGCCCCCATCCAATGCCGATTCGAAATATAACTTCGTGGTGCAACTGACAGAACTTCTACAATATAATAGCTCGGTCACGGCGGCTCATTAGAAAAAAATACATTAGAATAGGTCTCCGAAGCGGAAAATGGCGTTACAAATTTACGGTTATATAGTTATTTTCTACGCTCTAAAACCTGTAATTTGTATCTCTGCGTGTCACCAAAGAATATAGCTTAAGAAAAAAAATTGATAACTCACGATATTTATGAGAAAAATTCATAAAATCACTTACCTTTCTAAAAAATTGACAGCAACACACAGCACTAGAAAATTCACTGTTATCAATATTGCCACCTGAGGCAACTTAACGATTGTGAACATACGATTATGTTGTAAACTTGTAAACGTTTAATTATGATTAACAGTTCTTGATAACAATGAATCGCGAACATAGCGTGGGCCCCGCATCGTTCTCCTAAAAACAAGAAAATAAATATGCAAAAACTGTTTCTATAATACTAAGTAATATATCTACTGTGCTCATTTTACTTCATGACTTCATTGAATCTATAATTTTGATTTAGCAAACGGTTAAACTAAACGTACTTAATCATAAAAATCAAACTTTTCAAAAGTTTTCATAATCCATAGACATAATTTTAATATTAATAAAACAGAACGGGCCTTTGACATGGATATAATCATAGAAATGGATATAATAGTAATGATTTTTAGATTAAAAGCCGATGATAAACCTCTGTAGATATCCAATCGAGAGCATTTCGGAAACCAATGACTTTTTTGCTTTGTGCTCTATCGTTGTAGCTAGTCTGCTCGACTCTGTGGTGTGATTGTCAGTTGTCGAATTTGTCCGAATTGTCAATTCAATTCTTGTTGACTGGCTTCTGTGTGTTGCCACAACTTGCCAATGTCAGGGTGTTGTGAAAAGTCATTCGGTATTATGAGATTGTTGTTAAATGAATTGTACGGTCAAAAAAAAAAAAGGGGGGTACAATAATATTGGTTCTTCAGCAGAGTTTGAGTGGTATCTACAGCTACAAACACAAACAACAAATAACACGAACATACTATAAGGCTACCTTTAAAAGATTAATAAATACATATTTATAATTTTAATTTGTTAATTTTAATGAATTTACATAAGATATAAACCAGGGGAGTGTACACAAGGGATAGGAGAAGTTTGATGGAGCTAGGACGGGGGACATGTGGAGGGAGCACATCATATAGAGAATAGAGCATTCTAGGACAACTGAAGAACAAATGATCCGCCGTACCATCATCTAGACCACACTCACAGAGAGAAGAATTCCTAATCCTAAGTTTGGACAAAAATACTGGGGTGCAACAGTGATTCAAACGCAGGCGACAAATAGTGGAGGTCGTCTCCTTGTCCGTCTGGAATTTGAAGAACCAGGGCTTGGAGGGGATATCGGGTTGAATGTCACCATAAAATTTACCTTTCGCCGTTTTGGAAATACACCAAGCTTTAGACCACGAACTATATAAAGCTGGTTTAAGGGTGACAATAAGGTCGTGGCTGTAAATTTGCCGATGCTCAGTCCCATTTTGAATAGCTTGTCTGGCACAAGTATCCACATATTCATTCCCAGTGATTCCCGAATGGCCAGGAATCCAAGATAGAACTATGTTAATTCCAAGACGGTGACATAGCCAGAGTTCTTCCCTTATCTGAAGGATAATGGGAAATCTGGATTTAGATTTAAAGGGGTTAGATAAGATAGCCTGAAGGCAACTTTGTGAGTCAGAAAATATTACAGAGTTATTTAAATTATGAGATTTAATGAAACGGATGCCTTCTAAAATAGCAAAGGCTTCCCCTGTAAATACAGAGGTGGAGGACGGTAATTTAAAATTTAAAATAATACGGGTAGAAGGAATCCACACCGCTGAGCCTACTGAACTGTCATTACAAACTTTTGAAGCATCCGTGAAAAAGGCAGTCCAGTCTTTAAATTTAGATTGAAACTGGCGAGCAAATTGACTATTTGCCTCCAGGGAACCTTTACCAATACCGAAGTTCAGTACGACATTGGGCTGGAATAGTAGGGAATTGAAAGAGACAGAATAAAGAGGAAGTATAGGACTTTGATAGAATGGGTTGGGAAGGTGGGTGAACTGGAGGTAAGCACGGACGAGGCATGGAAGAGTATTGCGTGCGCCTTGCACTGTCCTGTGGGGACTGAACAAGGTGGATAGAGCTTCCAATTTGCGAAGCAAAGGGTGGTTAGAATTTTGTATTAATTTGAGAAAGAAACGATTAGCTAGAAACTGTCTGCGAAGAGAAAGAGGAGGATCGCCACACTCGACCTGCATGGCGTTAATTGGTGAGGATTTCATAGCTCCTAGGATTATTCGGAGGCATTTGGCTTGGATTTTGTCGAGTTTTTGGAGACCAGAGATGTTAATGGGGTCCAAAAGAAACATGCCATAGTCTATGTGGCAACGGATGATGGCATTGTAAAGGAGCTTTTGAGTAACGGGGTGCGCTCCCCACCAAACACCAGCTAAGGAGCGCAGTATGTTAATGTTCCTCTCACATTTCTGAACCACATAGTCTGTGTGGTGAACACCTGATAGCCTAGTATCCAGCCAAACACCAAGGAATTTCACTTTATTTTTTTGAGGAATACAATCAGAATTAATTTTAATAAGAAGGGATGGGACAGACTTTTTCTTTGTAAATACAACAGCAGTACTTTTGGAAGCAGATAAGGATAGGCCATGTTGAAGGAGCCAGTCAGAAAGATAGCCAAGAGCCGAATTCAATCGCGATTCCGCCTCACTTGTAGACTTCTCGGGAACATAAAGGGCCAAATCATCTGCATACTGCAGAACTTGGCAAAATGGTTCAACCGTTTGTTCAAGATCATAAGTATATAAACTATATAATAGAGGGCTTAATACTGAGCCCTGAGGAAGGCCTTTCCAAACTGTACGGGGAGGGAGGAGGGTATTTTGAAGTTTGATGGAAATAGTGCGTTCAGAAAAAAGGTTACATATGAAGCGAACCAACTTCTCAGGTAGGCTCAGCTGGTGAGTGAGTTTATTCCTGAGCACCGGAAGTATCACGTTATCATATGCTGAAGAAATGTCAAGGAAAACTGCAACTAAGTACTCCTTCTTTAAAATAGATGACCGAATGTCCGTTGTTATTAGACTTAAACTGTCCATTGTGCTCATACCTTTTCTAAATCCAAACTGAGATTTAGCCAGCAAGCTATTACTTTCAACAAACCACTCAAGTCGGTGCTTTATCATATGCTCGGTGATTTTGCATAAGACTGACGATAAAGCAATTGGTCTGTAGCTTTTTGAGTCGGATGGGTCCTTGCCGGGCTTTAAGATCGGAACGATGATTTGATGCTTCCAAGATTCGGGAACATGCCCTTCCTCAAAAAAGGCATTTATAAAATTTAAAAACAATTGCTTACAATTATCAGAGGAATGTTGAATGAAGGAGTAAGGGATGCCATCTGGGCCAGGAGACGAATCCACTAACCCATCTAGCGCCAGGTGGAGTTCAGAAAGATTAAATGAAATGTCTAGTGAATTGGAGCTAGGGAGAGGTTTAGGGGGGGATGGAAAGCAATCCACAAATGGAACAAAAGGGAGGGCCAAATTATTAGAAAATGATTCGACCCAAGATGAAGGATCATTACATGGAATATTCATAACGTTGAGTGATCCCCTATACCTCTTAATTTGCTTCCAAACTAGGGAAGAAGGAGTTCTTGGAGCTAAATTTTCGCAATAGCGAAGCCACCCTTCCTTCTTCTTTTTGGAAAAAATTTTGGTTGCGATAGCAGCTTTCTTTTTGTAAAGAACAAAGTTTTCGGGTGTCATGGAGTTGTTATAATTCTTTTCTGCCTCTTTTCTGTCTCTCACAGCGGCAGAGCATTCTGAATCCCACCAGGGCGTGGAAACTCTAAATTTAGCAGGTTTCTTGAGTGGGAACTGCTCATCCGCAGTCTCAGTGACTATACTTAAAAAATCTTTGTAGGAATCCAGAACATTATCACTGCCCAAAACAGGCAAGGACTGAAGTTTGCTATCCAGAGATGATGCATAGGAGGACCAGTCAACATTTGAAAGGTGATATTTCAGGGATGGGGAAAAATTACAAGGAGGGACTGCCCTCACAGCAATGGAAATTACAATAGGAAAATGGTCACTACCATGGGAATCGGACATAATGTTCCAGGAAAGCATAGAGGATAGGGAAGCTGAACAAACAGTGAGGTCTACGGCATCATTGGGATTTTGGGTAGGAAGAACTCTGCGAGTCGGGCAGTTATTGTTGATGACACAAAGATTTGCATCATCGAAGATCTCAAGAAGGGAGAGAGCAAAAGTGTCATTATTATGAGAACCCCATGAACGATGGTGAGCATTAAAGTCACCCATGAGGATGATCGGAGGAGGAACGGAGGAGACGACACACAGAATGTCAGGAATCAAGTTAGAATGGGGGTGGGGAATGTATATAGACAGGAAAGTAATGTTGAGAGCTCTAACAGCAACAACATTAATTTCAGGGGGAAAAGAGGGGAGAGTGATTTGGGAAAATGGAAGGGAACGCTTAACAAGTAAAGCGCTACCAGCATATCCATCTATCCTATCATCCCGCAGACAGTAGTAACCGGATATCCTAAAACGGGATCCAGGCACCAGCCATGTCTCCGAGATGGCAATGACGGACGGACGTAATTTACTTATGAGGTGAACGAGTTCAGGTTTTCTACGTGAGATGCTCTTAGTGTTCCACTGGAGAGCTGACACTTGATCCATAAGAACTTAGTAAGGAGAGTAATTGAGATAGTTTTGAGGCAATGTGGGACGGTAAATTAGGATTTGAAACGGAGATAATATTTATTAAAGATTCTAGATGTTGAAGAAGGGAGTTATCCTGAGATTCAGAAGGAGAGGGTGTCTGAGACAGGAAAGCACAGCCATTAGGGAGGGAGGAGGGTTCATCAGCTACTAACGCTTGATGAGCCACTCTATCATATGATGCGCTTAATGCAGGTCTTGGACGAGGGACTGAAAATGTTGTTTTTTTAAACGACCGGGAATGAGGGGAAGATGGTGTTCGATTTTGAGAGAAAGAAGAAAGTGGAGGGCGATGTGAGGGAGGGGACGATTGGGCAATTTCTGAAAATGGTTTAGAGGATGGGGTAAAACGAATGGAAGCTTCAGCATATGATATATTCTCTTTGGCCATTAACATTTTGATTGATTTTTGTCTATTTTGTTCAGGGCAATCTTTACTAGTAGCAAAGTGACCACCCGAGCAGTGAATGCAGGACGCCTGTGATTCAGGAACACTGCACTCAGCTCCCGTATGGGCATCCTTGCACCGGAAACAGCGGGGCTTAGAGCGACATTGTGTCTTGATGTGACCAAATCTACAACAATTGTTGCATTGGATGGTGGGGAATTGATACAGTTCTACAGGAAGGGAAGTGTAAAATGAGAAGACACGGTCAGGTAGGAACTGACCCTGAAAGGTTAGAACCACAGTTTGCGTGGGGATCCAAGAAGCTACGTCCTCGCTAACGACTTTCCTACTTAATCGGCGAGCTTTAATAACTTCACCACACCCTTCGGGAAGAACCAGCGAGTCTACAAACTCATCCATTGAAAGATCCGTCGGTACACCACGGACTAGTCCCATTTTGGTGATGTTATATGTTGGGATTGTGGCTTGGTACGAGTTACGATCCAGGATAGGATTGTCCAAGAACTTGTTGGCATCAATGGCAGTCCGAAACTGGATAGAAATCTTGTTTCTACCTACTTTTTTAACGCCGTCACGAAGAATATTAGAAATATTATTTTGGGCGAGAAATTGACCAAACTTGATAGGGCGGATTATTGTCTCTGTCGAGTGATCTGACACTGTGCGTGAGATATGGATTATGAAGGGACCTTTATCTGTGCTAGTATATGACTTTATGCCTATGACAAGAATTGGATGCATGTACAAATTTTGATTGGAGGGTATAGATTCTCCAACATCTCGTCTCTTGGCAGCGATACCGGCCTCGACCTCCGGACGACGGCGCTTAGTTGCCATGATAGACTCATTAGATGTGGACTGCAGGACGAGGGCCTCTGTGGAGTCGTCCATGGCGTCTGGAGGGTCAGGAGGCAGGGGAGGGGGAGGAGGGTCCATGGTGGCCCCTCCCGAACGAACACAAAACTAACTTAAACTTACCACTATTCACTAGGGTTAATAACACAAACAATCTGCATAGAACACAACAATATTGTTATAAAAGAATAAGAAAACAATGAAATTTTGGTTAAATCTCTCCTACACGAAGTAACTATCAGGCTACCCACATTGGAAAAAAAAAAAACGTCCGAATTGTCAGTCATCACTGTTCACTGTCTGTCATTGACAATTGTCACTTGTCAGTTGTCTGTCATGTCGTGACCAAACAGTGGTAGTGTGTGGTTGTGAGCTTGTGGAATTTAACAGTTAAAAAGGTTTTTAACTATTAATTTACAGAAAACCCCATAAAACACAATTTGTGGGAAGCTGTCGTGACTAATATATATGTGGCGCCGACTGTGACACCAGTAATTTTACTCACTATATTGCATGATCATTGAACTATTTTTACTGGTTATCGACTATCCGCTTTGTTTATTCATACAGAAATGAGTAGTTTCGGTGTAGGGGTGTATTTCTTGACAGTTTTATGGTTCATAACTCTCATGTTGTGCTGGGTATCTGTGCGCACAGGTCATAGTATTGGTAAAATTTCTTTAGTCGTAACTTCTTTATTGACTGTTATTTTGGTAAGTTTGCCAAAAGGTGAGACGTACAATACGGACAGTGCCAACTTCTATGACAAGTTGTACATCCCTCGTTATGTGGTTCTGGCATTTTTGTTAGTAAGTGGAGGGGTTGGTGCTGTATTTTGTTTTGTTCATGTATGTCTTGCACCGGCAGAAACACGCAAAGTTAGAAGTTTTGGTACAGTCAATTAGTTGCTTGGGTAAGTCAAAGAATTCGATTGCAAATAACTTTATAATCCATGTAATTTGAAATTTTTAATGATATACATAATTTTAATAAAGAAATTTAGATGCAAGCAAATTTGTACCTACCTAATTGTAAAGCAATTAATTCATACAGTATTTTTATTTTTATCAATTTAAATAGATATTTATAAATAAAATTATTCCAGATAAGAAACAATTAGTCCACAAATAAATAAAAAAATTGGTAGATTTATTTAGTTTGTATCATCTAAAACTATCGAAAAAAATAGTAAAATCAATTAAGTATATTACTATAGTTATATAGTTTCTTAAACTTACTTATTAAAAAATTTATTTGCACTCATATTTATTTTAACATGCATTTACAAAATGTTCATTTTCTACTTATTTTTAATAGTAGTTGTAGTATGTAACACGAAACAGTCATTCAATAGAGATACACTTATAAATACATTTTTTATTTATTTATGTATGTACCTAATGTATTTACTAGTAGTTCTATGGTTGAGTTCAATTTCAATTCCATTATTTTTAAAAATAGAACTAGAGAATGCCAGAATGGTTTGCAGAACCCTATCAGACACCTCTAGACTTTTTATTCTAACAAACTTTCAGAGCTTGGTGACTAACATATCTATGTTGCTTGGTACGTAAATGTATTGTCTCCGGAGCAGTAAGGAAGCAAGGAAGGTCACTGAACTCAGATCAGCAGCCTTCCTGGCTGCTGCACTTCATACCATTACATAACCGCATGTTTTATTATTATCATGCATCATTACTATCATAAGTATACAATACTTGCGTTCAAGACTACTCGTAATAATAAGACTTATCTGAGCATATCTTTACTATTTACTAGACATACAGTTAGCTATAATGACTCATGTAGAGAGATATCATTTTTATTACTACTGACATTATCATTAATGTATGACTATACAAACATTCAGAAAAAAGTGTACTCATTCATGTATAAAAAGATTCATGAATATGAATAATATGATTAATATGATATGAATAATATGATATAATGATATGAATAATATGATTTGAACACACAACTCATTGTTCACTCACTCACTTTACTATTTTTTATACCAGTATTGTATGTAATAATAATTCATGAAAATGGTACTATATTTTGTTTTGTATTACATTATAAGTAAATCGTAAAATTAATTTAATCCTATTGTATTTTCAAATTGACAAAATCATGTAAGTTTTCAAATTGTGATATCTGAAACCAGAATTTACTCAAAGGGTTCCATTCCATTAGGTACTCAACTAAAGGTAAACAATTTTGTAGAGACAAACACATACCTATTAAACATATCAACTAAGCTAACTGACTAACTAATGGTTCAATTTCGGTTTTCAGACTTTAAAATATGTTTCTAAACAGTAAAATATTTATAGACTAAGTTTTTAAAATATAAAAAATAAACTAAAATATATTAAAAGAGATATCAGTATTGTTTATCTTCAGTTAAGTACCTAACCATATGAAGGAAAGATAGGTTCCTAAATCATTCATATTCATTAAATTATAAACCTAACCAATAACATAACAAAAAAAAAAATTTACAATTTTTCTTTGCAGCCAAAATGTCCAATGCAATTTGTCAAAGTTTACGGTCTCCAATCAAACGACTGGCATGTTTGAGGGCACCTATATCCACATCCATTGTCCACAATGAGACAATACTAGTTAAAAATAATGATGAATTTGTTTTGAAGGTATGTATAAAAATATTAGCTTAATAAACCTGATATAGCATAAATGAGTATGTAGCCTCATTGGGACCATTTAAACCCAGCCTAACTCAGGTCCACCTACATAGATACAAGTCTTACTCTTAGCGTTACGGTTACAACGCAAAGTAATAAGCAAAAGCTTAAAATATTTGGCCATATCATTGGCTACGAAAACTATTTTATATGGTTAGTGATACAGGGAAACGTTGAGCGTTTTCACGGCCGAACGAGATGGACAAACCCTATTAACTCGTCCTGAAAGTATTCCCTTACTAAAAATATACACAGGGTCACAAACAGAGAAATAACACTGAAATCTTAACGCCATTTACACGGCCCGGGAGTCGAACCCTGTCCTAATGCTCATTACTCCTCTTCTCAGACAGGAGAAAAATTCCATTGACATTATTTTCTCGTACCAAGATAACTAGTTCGATTTGTAATTCGTTTCGTCACAAAGTCAACAGGCTGATTAGATCTTAGATACAGCCATCACTGTAATAATATTATCTTCGCTCTGTTTAAAAAAAAAAACGATCATACCTTTTTATCTCACAGATTATATTTTATATTTATTTTATTCTGCCGGTTACTAGGTCTCGCAGACGGTATGAAGTCCTAATTATGCCTAAAGTATGATAGGTATGCCATATTAACATTATGTTAAGTCAAGGTATTTTTGTTATGCTTTTCAAAATTATGTCAAAATATATTAGGACATAAAATTATGCTATTCAAGGGGGGATCACAAATTTGTATTTTGTTAAATCAATATTGACAATATGTAGTTAATAACCTAATTATATACCCAATAATTACAATATTCAACAATAAACTGAACAATACGTCCAGAGCCCATTTTGGCGTGTTTATTCTGTTTACAAAACTCCTTCGAATTTAATTACTTATTGACCAAAATATTGAGTAGATAACTTTGTAGCACGATGCCGGTAATATGCTCCTAATATTATTTAAACTTATAAAATAATGACGATCATTAAGATAAGAAGTCATTATGCGATAAGTGTCTTGTCTTAGAAATAAGTATTACAACACTAAATTACACACGTTTAGTTTTTTATTTTCAATAGAACGAGGTTAAAAAAAAGTGATTAGGATAATAACTTGTTCGTTTGCAAAATAAAGTCGCATCAGTACAGTCCAAAAGTCCAGAATAATTTGTGGATTAACCACTTGTAATGCTATACTGTAATAAACAAACTCAATATCAAAACTCACTTAGGTGAGAAAGCTCGCTTTGAGTATGTTTCGGGTAATCACTAGTGATCAGCCGCTATTGCACAAGCACGGCCGGCATTGACTGTGGCATTGACCTTGTCCGCGACGATTCCTGTAAGATCGAACTGTGCTTCCATGCAACAACGCTCCACCAGCGTCCACCATCTTACGCCTGTACGATTGCTCATTGTCAGCCAAGTTACATTTCTTTCTACTTACTGCTCTGTTGTTACTTTGGGGATTGATAAAAAGACAGGAAGCGTGATGATTCTGCTTCGAAATGATTATTTTATAATGATAACTAATGGCGAACCAAATTAACTAGCCATTTATTTCGCTAGGTCTCTAGGGGAGAAGCAGAAACTAAAAGCGCTGGTTTGACATCGTAAAGGATAATATGCGTATCTCAATACCTTCCCAGGTAGTTGCACTTTGTTCTATTCCATGCTAAAGATCTTGCAAAGTGGAATGCGGACAGAGACGGAAACGGAAGACGGAAAGAATAGGAATGCGGGCCCTGCGCTCCGATTTGGAAGCTTTCGCACGCATGGCCTCAACCGAGATGAAACGATAATGAATAGGATTGAGCCGTCTAACACGCATAATCCAATATGTCATTTCATCTTTTTCTAAAGTATGTACGTTATTTCAGGTAATGAACAATGAGAAGCCCGTCATAATAAATTTCCACGCAGATTGGTGCGAACCTTGTAAAATCCTCACACCTAAATTAAAGGAACTGATTGAACCATTGAGTAACCTCGACTTGGCTGTAGTGGATGTAGAGGATAATGCAGACCTAGTACATACGTTTGAGGTAAGTATTGTTACTTGTCACTGTTTATTACAATAGACAAATGATATTCCATATTTATAAATGAATTGATGGAGGGCGGGATCCCATGCTTCGAAGTGAAGGCCTCGGATGCAATCAGGACTCTTTGATTTCTAGTAAGGGACGTTGCTTGCTCGAAAATCCAATTATGTAATTTTAATTGTCATCAAATTTGTAAATAATTGAGTATTTTTTGCTGTACTGCCGTATTGCAGTTAGACTAGTTGTTGGACTTTTGAGAACTCCAACTACCTGAACGACTGCCATAGATGGTCGTATGGCAACCGGGACCAACGGCTTAACGTGCTCTCCGTGGCACGAGCAGACTAATGCAAATACCCATATTCATGCATACAAATATTTGCAATGAGCGGGGATCAAACCAACGCCTCCTGCATAGCGGCCGTGTTCAATACCGCTACGCCGCAGAGGCTCCAAGCTACATAGTCATTAAATTTCATAAAATATGCAAACAGACATAATTACTGACTGTAACATAATGTTAATGTGAATAATTACAGGTAAAAGCAGTTCCCGCCGTAATAGCAATCAAAAATGGCCTAATAGTGGACAAATTCATAGGTTTAGTCGACGCTGATATGATCACGGGCCTCATAGATCGGATGTCCGGTAAGAAATCGGAAAGTGCATCAGAAAACTAAAGTACGTGAATGTCATTGTAGTACAGATTAAATAAATAAAAAACTAGAGATGTCAGTCTGTGGTTGAGAACAGCTACAATAATAGATTTTGATTAGTTTTTTAAATATGCTGATTGGATTTTTTGTATTGGTTTGATATTAATGCGACTAGTTTTACATTTTTAGTTGTTAGTGTGTATACTAGCTTTTGCCAGCGGCTCCGCCCGCGTGGATGTAACCGCTCGATCGATTTTGTGCAAACTTCACATGAAACATTTACTAATTAGTCCGAACAAAGCCTAAACATTTGGTTTGGATAGGTGAGCCCGTTCTTAAGTTATAAAATTACAACGAAAAGTGGCATTGATTTTTATATATCTAGATTTAAAACTTCCACAATTTTTAGCTCTATGCGAATTCATGCAAGCTTAAATGTTTAGTTTATCTGAATTAGTTCTATGGAAACTAGCATGACATCACAAAGTATGACGTCACAGCGTGCTACACCGTCATATAAATTTATTATTAGTGGTTGCATGGACGATTAAAAATATGAATGGACATGATTTTAACTATTCTTTTATTGACATAAGACAAATATTTCAACCCAAAAATGTTTTAGTAGTTTTTGTGAAAGGTTCAAAGGTTATATTCATATAATTAGGTACCAGCGTAATTATATCGATCACTTAGTTGTAAGTAAATAATACTATACCTATGCTAGTATAGTTATCAGCGTATATCTTGACCCCAGTGACGTCATAAAATGTACTTCTTTAGACGCAGTACGTGGTTTTATTTGGGTGTCTATTTAGGATACCACGGGGTGCTATGGCAGAGGAGTTCAAATCTACCAATCATAGACTATAACAAACCAATCTGCGCGTGTCAGGACGGTGACTTCCCCGTGGCAGTACCCAATGACACTACTGGTAGTGTCAAGGGTTATATTTTTTACCCATGGCACTACCGGTAGTGTCAAGGGTAAAAATTAATTACCCATGACACCACCTGTAGTATCAAGAGTATTTTTCGTAGTTGTAAAGCCTCGTTTCTCACGCGACTTAGGGTCAAGATATGCCTGGAAGTATGCTTTTAGTATTCACTGGCTGTCGCTAGTACAGCCTACGGCGAACTGATTATATTTTATGCACTGTACAAATCTTAAGCAAGAGTAGAATTAATTTGTTTTAAAAAAATGTTCCACTTACTGACATCTCAGTTAGACAATACGAATTGTCAGTATAATTGGCCTAATGTGTATTTTATATTGATTATTTTTAAAAGTTAAGTATGGCAATACTGACGGTTAAAGCGATAAAATTGAAGTATTTCATATTAGTTTCTGCAATTATTATACAATATTTTAATATGATTTTATTCTGTCATAAATGTTGCTATCATTAAAAATATTGATTCCAGTTAGTAAAATGAACTATTGATTAATATTTTAATTCGAATATTTAGCTTAATATTAGCTTAACTGGAAGTCAAAATATTTGATTTTAATTAATGTAAAAAAATAAATATTCCACGACTTGCAGAATACAAGCGCTATTTAGACCCACAGTAAGCATAGATTAACTAACTTGTGTTATGGCACTATGGAAATGGCAGCAAAATCTTGTTATTTTAAGAAAATATTATAATAATTTGAATACAGTTTAATAAATGATATATTTAATAAATGCTGGCATAAGCACCGTACTCGTAATTAATTAAGAGGGATGCGAACAAATTATGTTTACGGGAATTAAAGCCATCATGGCATACAAAAAAATTTAGATTTTTAGTATGCCATATTAATAAATATACTATAAAAAGTATTAGTTACAGAATACAACACAAAATTCAATGGCATTTTTAAAATTTTCAGCAAGTCTTTTGTTTTTGGATACGCCCCACCCCCCTCCGGAGCCGGAGGGGAGGTTATGTCGGACTCGAACCGACTAAACCGCACACCGTCTGTGGGTCGTTGTGCTAGGTCGAAGGTGAGCTTGTCTTCGACATATCCCTCGCACTCCGGCTGACCCAGGGCCATCTCTCTCGATCTGGCCCTCCTCGGCGAGCATGTCTATGCTTGGGTGATTAAAGTGCGTTTGAATTATAAAAGCCCACATTTGAAGGATAATTTTATAATCGTAATAAGGTGTTCAAAATTGAGTCTCGATCTAACGACAATGTCCCAATTGTCAAAAACGACCACAATATCAATAAAAAAATCATGAAAAATTGTAAAACCTTTTTTGTCATTGGGGATAGATCTAGACTGCATTTGCAATGAATAGTGATATTGTGTTGTGTTATTATTCTAATCATTTTATTTTAATTTCATGAAATACTAGTGTATGATCCAAATTTTGATCAAAATAAATTGATTGAATTACATTTAATGTCCTTTAATTCCCGTAAACAAATAATTATAGATATATCAAGGACTATGAAAGTTTAAAACTAAGAAGAAATTGACAAACAACTATAAATTAACAATTTATTACAAAATTTAACGACTTCAACGGTAAATAAATGTATTAATCTATTTTGGCTACGTACCTGTACGACTTCATAGTTTGGACCTCACCTATAAGGGGGTCTTAAATGAGGACGTACTGGTGTTTCTGTGATAGGGTCTAAATTAGAAGGTCGTAAGGGTACGTAACAATCTAATGGAAGATTTTATCTTTTATAATGTAGTTCTAAATCTAAACCAAATCTGTCGTCATTTCGACCCCTTTTAGAAAAACACAATCAACTTTAAACTCTAAGAAAATGCACTAAGGTTTACCTTGCCGTAGGATATAACGAAATAATAGCAAATATTTGATATATTTAAATCTTTAAACTATAGCTGTAAGGCAACATGTTATTGTTCCTATGTTAGTTGATCACTGTTATATTTATTCACAAAGTTAGTTTAATATTGTTGAAGTTGGCGCACATTATTGAAAAGGTATCGGGGGGAAAAGGGGCAAACGGGTACCAAGGGGTGAATGGAAACAAAATGGTCAGATAATTTTGTAAACAAATGTAGGTATATAATCATATCTGGTTTAGTAGAAATTGTTTAAAAATTCCAGTGACTATTTTTTTTTCTTATAATAACCCTTCTATTGGTTTCAATTCACCCTTATTTACAGTAATTTTTTAAATATAAAAGCACAACAATTAAATAACATTAAAATCTAAATATTGGTCGCCTGCGATCAGTATTGGTCGGATGTGCCTAATGTTAATTTAACGCACTTGGGCCATTCGTAGTTCGCTAAAAACGTACCTATATGATACAAGATCGATGATATTTTAAGGTTTGACAAAAGATTTATAAAGAAGTTGGATGTCATGTAATTACTTGTCACACACACACCCCTCTAAATATCAGTCTCCTGCAACACGGCCGACCAATACTGACGAGTATTACGAGTATTGGTCGACCGGGAGTAACATTCGTGTTGTTTCTTTAATTGTGTCCCAACCTTTATTAACGATTTATTGTAATGTAACCTAGAAATTATATTAATAATAAGAGTTTTTATTTTTAATATTTGGTTGCTTATTTTGAATGTTTATAAATAGGCCTAGTCTTTTCTGTCTGATTTTTTGGTACCTATGTTAAAAATATATTTTTTCTATGAAATTGTTTTCTTTTTACTTCACACTCTCATATTTTCCTTTTTTTTTAATTTTTTCCTTTGTCTGTGTTTGTGTAAGTATACACCTACTTATAGTATTAATAAATAACTGCTACATATATACCTATATATTTATATAATATTCAACCTGTAACGAAATAAACGTCATTAAATATGCATTTAAATAGGCTGTAGGGCAGGGTAATCTTTTTTACTAATTTTATAAGGCCCTCCGCTGCTTTAGGTACGCATGCGGACGCCATTGCATATTGTTTCGCATTATTGAACAGTATCACTGCACGAAAGAGCGAGTAGGGCAGCGGACTAATTTAGTTCATTTAAAAGATTTTTAGACAAATCGGTAAATATTGCCATCAAGCGTACTTTTACTGTCAGACAGAGAATGGCCCTAAGCTTTAGTCGCCTTCTTCGACATCCATATGAACATAATATACAAAATGATGGCCACATATTTAGAACGCAATACTGACTAAAATGCTTTGCGTTTATTTGTGTTACAGGTTGAACATAGATAGATAATAATAACAAGTTTGATGTTTGGTCTTCCGTTAATAATGCTAGACCTAAACATATCTCGGCTTTACTATATAAGCCTGCCTTATTTTATGCTTCCAAGAATTATCACTGACTTTTAAATTTTTACATACATACATAAACTCCCGCCTTTATCCCCGAAGCGGTAGGCAGAGGTGCTAGCGCCCACATTTCGCCAGTTTATTGTTTAGGTCCCAATGTAATAGGTGGCGAGCCTATTGCCATTAACCGGGCACTTATAAACCTGCGATAAATACACACATAACTTCGAAAAGCATCGAAAAGTCATTGGTGTGTGCAATGGTAAAACCTGGGATCGAACCCGAGACCTCGTCTTAGCAGTCCATTACCCATACCACTAGGCTACCGCGGTATATACTGACTTAAAAGTTTTCCGTTTATTTGTGTTACAGGTTGAACATAGATAGATAATATAACAAGTTTGATGTTTGGTCTTCCGTTAATAATACTAGAACTAAACATATCTCGGCTGTACAATATAAGCCTGCCTTATTTTATGCTTCCAAGAATTATCACTGACTTAATTTTTACATACATTCATATATTATAGTCACACCGCTTTCCCATTAGGGTAGACAGTGACAACACCTTTTTACTTACTATGATCGAGATGTGCCGGTTTTTTTCTCACTTCTAACCCTAAAATATCCCATTTCGGTGTTTTTGCCCTAACGAGGCCCAGCGGGAGCGGTGTCTTTTTTAAAGAGAATTGTTTCTTTATTGCGGATCACACATGTATACATAAAATATCAAATCTACTCTCACACTATGAATCAATTATAAACACAGGACTAATTCTATACATAACAGATTTCTCCAATGATAGGAACCGAGTTCAATTTATACTTTTCATTGGTGAAATCCAAACTCAGTATTTTGTATACCTTGGACACAAAAGAAAACATATTTTTGTAATATCTTAGACTTGTGCTACTATATAAAATATATTATATTTATACACATCGCTTTCCTATTTAAAACTTTTCCATGTATATTTTTGTTATTTATTTAATCACACATAATAGTACTTAGTTTATGATACTGTTGCATAATAAGGGTTCTTATAACACGAGTGTAGGATAGTGTAGGGTTCTTATCCCAAGTAGCACAAAAGTGCATTATAATTTATCACTTATCACACTAGGTCACATTGGACATATGAGCATTTAAAATGAGTTATAAGGGTTTACTCCAACTGCAACAGCTGAATATCAGAAATTCAGGCCCAATTTAAAACATTCTGCTGAACAATGACTTTATTATATATCATGAAGACACCACTATAGTATTCTTGATGTTAGTATTGTGCACCGAAGTTGTATTATTAAGCCGTTAGCAGTTGTAGACATTGTAAGCATTATGAGAGCATTTTAGTAGATGCACATTATGGTTATTGTTATATTAACGGTCACGCGTGGATCGCTAAATTGCTTGCATTATTAAGGTAGAACATTTGAACTATTATAATGCAAGCAGTTTTTCAGTGAACTCTGTTAACCATCTTTTAATGCATCACGCTGTATTTCATTGAACTTCGACAGTATTCTTCAGCTGTTATGACTGCTCTTATAACGGCATTTATGTGGTTCACGAGAACATTATTATAGAGCTTTTCTGCTGATGTATAACAGCAAACTACTTTAATTCGTTTCACATGCACCTCTCTATTCATGACTAGGCTGTATAATCAGACTGGCTGCGCACTTAATCTAGTGTTGATGATAAAATGATTCTTAATCAGAGTGTTTTAATGCCATAGCTGGTATTTTAAAGATTTTGTGAACATTCATATATATTCAGTTAGACTTTCACTTCCCGGTGGACGCCATTACGTGAACAAATAAGGGCTCCTAAAAGCTTATAAAAGGTAAATGCATAATGAGCATGAATTCAGTTCACTCGTGAGCATTCGAAGTAAATGTGAATCATTATTACTACATAGCATTGCCATTGGCTTACTTCCATGGCACATAAACCACCCTTTCGTACTCGTTACTGAATTATTATGGACAAGTGAACGTACATACAGCATATAGCATTTTATTGTAGTATATACGTTTCACATTGATTTTCCACCATTTTTCATTTTTATAACCTATAAAAATATACTTTAATTGTTAACTTATTTTAGATTTTAGAAACTGTACAACTGAATAATTAAGCTTTAATTTTAAGTTCTTTACGCACAAAGAATTTAGTTCTAACTCTATTTCCAGATAAAACAAATTTAAATTAATTTGTGTACCAGTAGACCCATATCTGGTTTTAGTTTTTCTGTTAAAACATTCATATTTTCGGGGCGCGTGAAAATTTTCCACTAATATTGATAGTATTTCACCATACATTTGCATTCCCAATAAGATCTCACGTAAGAATTATGAAAAATGAGAGTTTAAGTTATATAGTAACTCTCCACCATTCTCTCCGCAATACTTTGTTTGGCACCATTTAAATTTACCTAACCTTACCTAATATTGGAGACGAATGAATTAATTAAAGACACAATTTTATCCAAAATTGTGCGCTCAACAGTATAGAAGCGTAAAAACTGTTCCAATTAATTGCATTAACTGCCTAAGAGGTAACACACGCCCTCGATTTCAGCAGATGTTCAGCTCTTGGGGTAATTGTGCCCCAATTAATGCTTATATAACGTCGTTAAGATGCAATCAAACAGGCAGATAAGAACTAATTGCAGTCAAATTTGTGCCCAAATCTGAGTTATAGCACCGTAGGATACGCATCCTCAGCTATTATGCAGCTAACTACAACTGCTATCGTTACCTAGGTGAACCGTAAATCTGTAACTGTACAGCACTTGTGTGCTACTTGGGATAACTCGCCTGCCGGCTCGTTTTTTTATAGTATCACACGAGTGTTATAAGACCAAGTTATGTACAGTGTCATACACTACTTTATCTACTCTCATACTATAATACATAAACTAATTTATTTTACAAACAAAACCAAACTTTTTTTAATTTAAATGTAAAATGTTGGCGCCAAACATCTATTGCGCATGCGTGTTTCTTTTTTTTTCTTCCGAATTGGCGGTTTCTTTTTTTAAAGTAGAGGTTCAACCTTCTTGGTCCAGATGGAGGTTATATAGGTGTATCGTTATGATTAAAAAGTTATTTAATGATATAGGTGTCCATACAAGACCTGTATCGTAATAAAACTTTTTTTGGCCTGTGCGTAATGTTTGTCATAAGAGTTTTGATTTCAATTTTTATAATCTTTGTATTATAGTATCAGAGTAGATAAATATAATATTTCATATTCTGTGTTAATAATAGTGTACCTATACGTATCTATATTAATGCGGCAAGCTGAAGACAGGGCGCTATGGCGCTCATTGGGGAGGGCTATGTCCAGCAGTGGACTAATATAGCCTGATGATGATGATGAGGTGTCCTTCTAAGTGTGCTCTCTTGGATTTGAACCTGTGTTCTCACGATCGGAAGCCTACGACATCACTGCTTTTAGTACTTTTATAAATGTAAGAATACTTATTCGCTTTTCTACACTGCTATAGCTTGTTAGCACTAGTTTATTATCGCATTTGCCTTATTATAGAACACCATAATATCTCCTGTAGTTTTTGACCGTAACTTATCTACCTTCAGCGTAAAAAACAGATGATGATAGCGCAGATTTCAAAATTATTATTTATTAAATTGAAATAATTAGTCATATTTTAATAAGCAATAACTATTAAAGCACTTTAGAAATTAAAAAGGCGTGAGTTTATGTTATGTTATGCTAACATAACATAACATAAACTCACGCCTTTATCCCCGAAGGGGTAGGCAGAGGTGCTAGCACCCACATTTCGCCGGTTTATGTTTAGGTCCCAATGTAATAGGTGGCGAGCCTATTGCCATTAACTGGGCACTTATACCTAAACCTGCGATAAATACACACATAACTTCGAAAAGCATCGAAAAGTCATTGGTGTGTGCCATGGAAAACCTGGGATCGAACCCGAGACCTCGTCTCAGCAGTCCATTTCCCATACCACTAGGCTAAATTAGCTAATCAAAAATATATTTTAAAATCTCAATATGATCGTCTACTTTCCGATGTGTAGGCGAAAATTTCGAGAAGCTTAGAGAATCACACAGAAGGTAGCACAGTTACGAGTATATTATAATATAACCTTTTGGAAAGGGATCAAATCCCATCCTGAATTTAGACTTTTCCCCATTAAAATTTATATAGAAAATACGTAAACAAATTTTGATCTTCAATTTAAATAGTAATATTTCAAAGAAAATTTAAAGTTTAATATTAAGGTAGGTGGTTCAAATATCTGATATTGTGGACTTTAGTCAGTAGCTGATAGAAATGTAATCCCTTTAGGAGCTTAAGAAATCCATCCCTAATTTGGGTTAAATAATATTATTTCTAGATTCTTAGAAATATGAATAGTGATGGGTAGTTGTACACTGAATGCTTACCACGTGATGTAGTTTCTCAACACAAGGATAAAAATAATTAGGAATCGCGAGCTCCCCTGGAGAGTTTTTGTGCTGTCAATGGAAAGACTAAAGGCTTGTTCTGCTTTGTTTTCTGCACTGGCACCACAGAAACACTCAGTTCTTACAGGGTCGGCAGCACGAGTTTGACTACCCTGGTGTTGCACACGTCCATAGGCCACGGTACCCATTTCCCATTAGGTGGGCCGCGTATCTATTTGTCTGCCAACCTATGTTGTAAAAAACTGTCCATCAGAGTTATTGTTCTGAGGGGAATTACCATAAACTAAATTACCAATTTTCTGTTCCATACAGCTAATAGGGTAAAGGTTGGCTAATTGGAGATATATGGCAATATGGCGACAATTTTGGTTTTTCCTCTGCTTATATTGTCCAGCGCGATTGTTACGTTTTTTGAATGTACCCAACGCAAGCCACTGCCCCTCCCCTTCATCCAGCCGCGCGCTGTTCTCGAGGGCGGACGCCGTTCGCTTGCTTCGCGCGAAATTAAGTGCAAAAATGGAGGATAATCGGTACGTAAATATCACCATATTATTAACAACGTTATATAGTTTATAATTATTTTGTTTTTAGCACGATTTTAGTGAGTTTTGCAGGAATAGTGAAGCAATAAACATTACATAATAATATTTAAATAAAAAACAGTTATCATTTAAATTGTTTAACTTATGACCTTACGAATTGGTTGATTTTTCTTACAGAAACAAGTCGTTGGTGAAACAAAAGCGCCATATGAAGGGCTACAAACGAAGAAATTATGACTCATCTAGCTAGGTATAGCGCCATTTGATCGAAATACTATTTCTGATGAAAGTATTGCCCTTTCAACGATACAGCCACAAGGTCTACAGTCACCAATTGCTGAATCTACTGTTATCGACACTTTGGATTTGCGTCACCTTCAATATCTTCTTTACTTTCCCTTCCTAATGTCCCGCAGTCTTCTAATGGTACGCGACAACCTAAGAGGAATCCGCAGGCCCGATACTTAACACCTCAAAGTACAAACAACTTTGGAAGCGAAGAAGAAACTGTCGTTTTCGAACCGAATGAAACGTCGACCTCTGTAGCCAGTGTGGAGACAGTTACCTCGGCTTCAGTTCCCCCTGACTCTCCTATTTCAGGTCCTTCAAATGAGACAAGCCTGAAGCGTAAATTACCAAGAGTTAAAAGGGAAAAAAAGCCAAATTCAAACAAAAGTACAATGTGTGATTACTGTGGCCACTACTCCCAGGATGTGGCGCTTAGAAACGGAGCTGTATGGGTAGAGTGCATGAGCTGTGGCAAATGGTACCATCAGGAATGTGCTGGCATTGGGTCACCACAGTTTCTGTGTGATAACTGTGACAGACGTGAATTTTCGGGCTCCGATGACAGTGATTGAGCACTGGAATAGATTTGTCACTATATTGCCATATATGGTATCACCATATTGCCCCCGTATCTCCATATTGACAACGTCAAGAGGTTTTTTTAAATTTAATTTTTTTATTGAAGTATAAGACTTAGAGTCGCTGTGATTTATAATAATTGAAAACAAAAGTCTGATTAACCTATTAAGTAAAGTTCGTTTATAATAAATGTTACTTTTTGTATATTTTTTTCATTTTATTCCTTATTATCACCATAAAGCCAACCTTTACCCTACCTACCTACGGTAAAAGGCTTTGTATCTTGTATTTTACTTATATTTTCTTACTATTATTTTTTGATGGTAAAACCACTGCGGTGGTACCACAGATTCTTTAACCAATGCTATTTAACTTTAGACTTGACTAGTATACTTTTAAAGTCTAAAATTAAACGACAATCTTGTGGAGCGAATGAAAAAAGTTATAAACACTTTCTCTTTTCATTTTGGACTATCAGACTCAGCCATAAAGTCTAAAATTTAATAACTTTTCTCTTCAATGTCTGGGGTATGACAGTAGTTTTGTTATGACATAAAATTAGCAGAATCGAGGGCCTGGAAACTTATAAAAAGATCCCCAATGTTAGATCGGAACATTTGGGTCTTCGAATAAATTGCCAAACTCATTGAAATAGAAAGGTCGCCCAAAGTTAGGTAAGTATTAGGTTCTTTAATAATTTCAATATAATCAAATATTTACTGGTAGAACTTATTGGAAGAAACAGCGTGAGTCAAAGACGTACAGAAAACCTACCAATATTTCCTATTGTTGAAAATACTTGGTCTTCAATACTTATCGATAGCTTCCAAACGGGGTATGATCCTTGGAATACTTAGAATATCACCTTGGAACTCTTTCGTACCCGTAGTTCACCAAAAAGTGTTCCACTTAGAACAAACTTTACCCATGATTCACCTCTTTACTTAAAACACTACAAAGAGTACCGGTAGATCAGCACAAACTCAGAGTAGTACAAATTAAGTCCGTACCGTCTCTATACCATTGCAATTGGTCCCGCCCTCTCCTTTCCTACATAGGACAACTCGAGCAGGGCTTAGATGTCATCCGTATACGGTGCAGAATATTCCTTCAAGAACCAAGCGGTTTGGTGACTCCTTTCTTTGTCGCACCATTAAGACCTGGAACTCCTTGCCAGCTCACGTGTTCCTTCTTCGTACAGTCCCGGGTCCTTTAAGCGGGGCGTGAAAAAGCATCCCGTCAAGCTGAGTGCCACCATTGTTAACATGGTACGTGTATGTAATGGTGACCCTCTTTTCTGAGACTTTGCCTTCAGCTTACCATCAGGCGAGATGAAGTCAAATTGACGTGCCCTACATAAAAAAAATGTACCTACCCGAAGCAAATGCTTAACATACTCCCTGGGGTAGACAGTGGGTCTATGCGTCTGCCAACGCTTTACGAGCTCGTGCTGACTCTATTGTCATTACCTAGGTCAGTCAGGTACCTGCCGTGGCTGCTCAGAACATCATTGTGGTAACTATTCAGTGTGTCACTGCCCACGTAGGTATACCCAAACTGTAGAAGCTTAAAACGTCGAGCTTAGAGAAAAACCGACAAACCATTGGGTCCATGCTATAGAATAGAAATCGATACAGATTTGATTAGAACAAAAAATGTAGCCGCTGCCACCTATACCTATATTAAAACGTAAAGCGAAGGGGGAGTACGAGTACCTACCCCGCAGTTTTAAGGTACAGTTGTCCACAAAAGTCGCTGAACACTAACTTTCCAAAATGGTATTGAAATAAATTTTATTGATCAGAGTATTATTTTGTAATCTTCAGAGAACAATCTTTTTTTATAAGTCCCGTATTGTATGTTCACTTTTTCTAATCTAAATCACTTTTTCAATAAACAACAACAAATTAGTGTTTATTATTTTATGTATGTAACTAATATTGCTTCTGTGGTCAATAACTTGGAATGTGTTAAGCTAATATCTATTGACTGATTGCGACTGTACCTACAGCAGTGCATATAAGCTGGCGCTCCGAAGGCGACGTGGAAATGGCTTAATAACACGCCATATAAAGCTACCGCCAGAAGTTTATCACTAACCTTTATCATCACTCATTGAAATAAAACCAAAATGACATTGAAATAAAAACCCGTTGAAATGAAATAAGGCTATTGAAATTAAAAAAAAACACCCAAATTTTAATTAAGAAGATGGTTGGAGCGTAGGTGGCGCAGCCTAGGACCCAGTCATCCACTTAATCAAACCTAGTAAACAACTCCTGAGGAGGGCCAGACCGAGAGGAATAGCCCTGGGTCAGCCGGGGTGCGATATGTCGCGAGACAACCTCACCTTCGGTCTAGCACTACGACCCACAGACGGCGTGCGGTTTAGTCGGTTCGAGTCCGACATAACCCCCCTCGCCGGCTCCGGAGGTGGTGGTGGGGGGGGGGTTTCCGTGGGGATTTCCCGCACGTAAAAAAAACCTAGTAAACAGCAAGACGTAACGACACAGTGAGCTCAGTCTGCGTAAATAGTAACACCAACAATTCATCATGATTCGGGTACTTTGAGATAACTTGCACTTCAAACTACCTATATACCAACTACCACCCTTGGAAACCCTTGCAAAGTTGCCGAAACGTCGTCGGTCTAAAAATAAATAATAACAAATAAATCCGAAATCGGGATACTTAGAATCCGTTAAAAAGGTTTTAATTCAATGAAATAATAATACAAAAAATGTTATTAATGACAATTAAATCGCGATACATTATTTTTAACCAACTTCCAAAAAGAAAAAAGGTTCTTATGTTAGTCCACTTTTGGTAGTAAACAGGACACGCGGTGTCGTTGTAATCGCCAGCTTTAGGAGTTTAAATATTTTTCTAAATATTCTTAGCTATTAGACCAAAACATTTTTAGTAATAGCATTAGTGAAATTCTAGCTTAGATTAACGACCAATCGATAGTTAGTATTACTTCGACACTTTGCCTGTATCAATATTATGTACTTACTGCAAGGCTTGTATAGCACTTCCTTCTCAGTTCTGTTGATGGGATTTAGAGGCATGCAAATAATATTACTATTACATGCAGCTAGGTACATCCGAATCTTTGGGTCTGTATGAAACGTTTGAAACAATTACAAGTTACAAAGGCTTTACCCGCTTCACCACACTAACGATGGATCCAAGTGGATTCTGGTCTAACTACAGTCAACGACGAATACTAATTTATTGGGTTACCTGCAGCTAGTAAACTTTTCATAAAATAATAAATGAAACATATAATATAGTAACTTTACGCTCATAGAAACTAAAATTACTTACTTGTGCAGTTCATTATTATTGATACATGTAGGGTATTCATTTATTCAGAGATTAATTACAAGATACGTGTAAGTAATGCCATTTACGAAAGGTTAGTGAATAACATTTAATGTTAATCAACTTTTGTCGTTGACTGTACTTATTACTTTCATTCATGTTATTTACAACTTAAGGTATCTTATTAGCTTTCTTAGAGCTTATAGTCTTATAATTGCGAAACTGCCTGTATTTTTACGCATATGTAACTAATATTTATATTTTTAATAGGTAGTTTATTAGAAGTTTATAAAGTAAGTATCTAAGTAGCTATATTTTATGGGATCAGTGTGCCCCAACCTCGTCCAAGTTCAAATAAATGTCAGTATTTTCCAATTATTCTGTACCCTTATATAGTTCCGTCATAGTAATATGGAATTGATATTAATTTTTAATAATACCGTGTCACAATAATTCGGAGTTGTGTTTATAGAATGAAATATATTTTCTAGAATAATGTTAACACTTTTTTTTATTGAATTACTAACTACCCATCCTTTGCTTCAGCTAAAAATTGAAATGTAGATTTCCGTAATAATAGATACATATTGAAGCTCTTTAGAGGACTAATCTCCACTGAAAGCGCAGCGGACGACGACAGCCAGACTTTTGTACTAAAAACAATCGAGAGCAGGAAGCGAGCGCGGCCCCTCCTTGTGCCAGAATAAAAGCGGGGGCGGTGGTGGGCGCGGACGCGGGCGCGGTTGCGGAAGCGGTTGGTTGTCCATACCGACGCGCGACAAGCGACTAGCGATTTGGCCTATGTCAGGTTTTGAGGCGTACGGTGTAAATGCTGATATGGATCACGTCACGTGATAGCGGACGCGACTCGCAATTCGGAGTAAAAAAATCCAAACAGTTCGACTATCGAACTACTGGTAGGACAAGACGGAATAAACGGCAACATTTCATTAAAAATTAGAAATAATTAGTAGGTATACTAACAGCGGTGATCACGAACACAATTGCATCGTTGTCGATTCCATCACGACCGGATGCACTCAACATGCACAAAAGCACTAAACAATTTTATTTCAACATATACACTTGCTTGCAAAAATATTTTGCCTCAAAAAGCCGTGGTTTTCCCAAGCGACTACAATATGGGGTTCAATAAGGATATTAGGTTTCTACAGGGTCGGCAGCACGATTGGGATGCCTCTAGTATTGCATACGTCCATTGGCCACGGTAACCACTTCCCATCAGGTGGGCCATGTGTTTGTCTGCCACCTAAATGGTATAAAAAAGCCGTTGCTCTTTCAGTGGGGATTGTCCCTTAAGAAAAAACCTAAAGCATGTTTACAGCTTGATAGCTGTAAAAGTTATATTTTAAATTAGTGTTATAAACACAGATGGTTTGGGTCTGAGAGAACGCTTGACAGGATCAAAATCGAAAGTCGAAGGCAATGCCTCATGGGCAGACGTTCCCGGTATCTGAAAACCGAAATGGCGTGCGGAGGGGTGTTTAACACTATTACAGTATCTACTTGAAAAGGGAGTGACAGCCCTGGCCTCCAAAGTGAAAGCATTGGATACAAGCTAAAAGATTGTTTTACAAAAAAAAAACACGAGGTAGAAATAAAACTATCAACTATAGCCATGTACCATTTTAATTCAGTATTATTGAGATATCAAGATGACACAAATCAACCGAAGTCCATGTGGCGGCTTACACCTACGCGGCTACGTCACAAAACATACCACGACCATGGCCATAGCTAATGTAATACCAAACGAATCATACTTCAAAAACATTATATCCTCCATATCTATAGATGGTCTATAGATTGTGGGTAGTTGGAGAAAAGTTGTGTGGGTAGTTGGAAAAAACGTAAAGTGGGAATTTGAACTAAATTTTGGGTATGTCTACCCGCAATAATATACCTATACATTACAAATGTGTATACGCACATTTGCATAATATATACAATGTGTATATACCCACAGTGACATATACACGACAAATGTGTGTCTACCCACTGTTACGTACACATACCAAAATTTTCTTCCAACTACCCGCAAAAACTACACCACCTATGGCCAACATCATAAATCTGCATATGCATTAAAAAAATCTGCTGCTATTGACTTCGAAAGTTGGTTATTCTAGACTATCTTACTGAAATCTAAATAAGAAAGCGTGTGAGGATTTTGATTTATTTATTACTCAATTCCGCTTTAAAGGAGTACGGATCTGGTTGAAATTTGGTAATCTATCCAGATTATAGTCTGGAATAACACAAACTATCTATAATTTCTGGAATAGGTTCTCATGGGTTGCAGGATCCGAATTCCATGCGGTGTATTGGATTGAATTTAATGGTCATATTTTGATAAGCTTTCATTTTAAATGATTAGGGGCACCTGATAAACTAGTCACGATTAAGAAGTATAATTTAAATGAACGTAATTTAGAAGTAACCTTTAAAAGTACATGTGTGAGTGTATTTAGATAAAACTGTAATACAATCGCCTTTCGAATTCAATAGCATGGCTGAATTTCAAAGAAAATGTATTGCATATGCAGAATCTTTACCGTGTGGACGGATTGTGCCTGCCAACTATACAAATAGCTTCTCTTTTCATGTTGAAATAAAGAACAATTAGACTAATACACAGACATGAAGCTTCAACACTAACTTTTTGCAAAATAAAACATATAAATTCGGATTTTTACAGATATTTGTCGTATGGTCGTAAAAAAAAACAAAAAAGAACAGCAAGGCAATGTTACCATACTGAAAAAGTAAGGTATATTAGTGTTATTACATAGCAACACTAATATTAGTAAAGAACTCTTACCTAATATTAAAAAAGTGCTGTTACATATATTAACATTGATAAATATGATTATTTTAAACATTAAAATTGAAATGTTGATAATCAAATCCAACATTTAAGATACAACGACAAATATCCGCTCACAACGTACAACCGACCGTAAAAGTGTGAAACCGCCATAACACAATTATAAGTACACTGCGTTTGTCCTTACAGTTAAAATGATTTAGCGCATGCGCTGTACGACACCTTAACAATTATCCATATCGGCTTAGACACTCACGATTATAAAAAATCAGTCTAAAATATATTAAGGCAACTTGAGAATATAATATATATTCAAATATCTTTGTGATCCGTTTGCGTTTGTAAACAAAATAATTTATGAATAAAGAAAAATACATTAGGTAATTTATGTTATTGGTGAATTTTCCATTTAATAAAAAAAACAATAAATCCCATTACAATTATTTTTTATTACTAATAATATCGGTTATTTACTGATATTCAAGTTAGTCTCACCGACTGAATTAATTCAGTTGATGAAAAAAAAAAACAACACTAGCAAAATATCGAAAATCATACAATAAGAAACTTCTTATTTTATACTACTATAGACACAAAAATGGTAAGTGGTCACCAAAGCATAGAAAAGACTGTAACACAACGTTGCTGAAAAAAAAACATGCTTGGTCAGTCAGTCAGTATATTGTGAACATTCAAATCGTACTTATACTTCCTTTTTTTTTCATTTAAAAGATTACTGGTAACTGATATTACAAGGATGTCCGTTAACCCGTCCAGTTAACATAAACTGCTTGTAACACAGAATTAATGAGAGTGGGTAGAATTAAAAAACGCAAACGGATGACACAAAAAAACACCGAGAGTGGCAAAGTGCAGAATGTATAGAACCATCGACAATTTATTACCACTTGCTGATAATACGTAAACATAGTTTTTGAGTAAAAATATCTTCACGCAAAAACTTTTTATTTACTTAGTAGGCGTTATTAAAGTATTGAAAGTTTGATTAAAATATAATTCATATTTTTAATTGTTTTCAATCTATGCAATCATCATTCACTTTTGAAGCTGACTGTACTTCCAACATGTTGGAATTTCTTGAATGATATACATGTATCATAGTGCAGACGCTACAAGTTGCGTATGCTAAACCAGACTAATGGCCGGTGGAGTAAACGAGTCAGATTATAGACCGCCATTTGCGCAAACGGAAAGTAGGATGCTTCCTAACACGATAGTCAAACGTGAGAAAAATAATAGCAGGGATTCTGCTATTATTTTTCTCATGGCAAAACAACTACGGTACCACAGACACTGTAACCAATGCCATTTAACTTTAGAATTTACTATTATACTCTTAAAGTCTAAAATTAAATGACAATCATATAGAGTGAATGAAAAATGTTATAAACACTTTCTCTTTCCATTTTGGACTTTAAGGCTTAAACATAAAGTCTAAAATTTAATGACATTTTATGCAATGTCAGCGGTATGACAGTGGTTTTGTTATGACATAAAATTAGTAGAAATGGCGGCCTGCTGTCTCTAAGTATACAGCGTCAAGCACGCGCCGACCAATGACAATCTCCATCAAGGGTGCCCTTGATGGAGATTGTCATTGGTCGGACTGTGTCACGTCATCGACCAATGACAATAAGTATCAAGGAGGTCGCAGCGCTGTTTGCATTTTGCAATTGCAAAGCTGAAAACGGTAGATTACAAAGACTAGACGTGGAGGATCGGGTGCTATAATAGCACATATTGGAAGATATATATCTAGTAATAAACTACAATAGACTAATTGATAGGTAAACAAAAAAAAAATGACTGTGGCACTCGGGGCCTGCCGCGGTAAAGCTATTGCATTTTCTTGATTAGGTCGCCGCGCTCAAAACCCGCGATAAAAGCTAAGCAATGGCTTAAGTCAGTCTGTCTGTATGTCCGTCCGTCCGTCTGTCTGTCTGTCTGTCTTGTCCTTCTTTCCCCAAAGTAACAGTAAAATCCTTGCTCGTAAAATTTCTGATAATCCCCTCGATATCTTTTTGTTGATCGGGTAGGCGGGTGTTAAGTTTTTAACGTTACGGAATTTCTTAATTCGTTCGCCGTGCTCAAAGACCGCGATAAAAGCTATGCGATAGCTTAAAAATCACGAAAATATTTAAACTTTTTTTTACATATAATTATTACAATTACGTATCATCAGCAAATAGTAATCAATACCAATATAGAACGTGAACTAACAGATTACAATTTTAAAATTATCTCAACGCTTTGGGAGCAATATTAAATGTTGGGTTAATTCCATTGTTACATTTTGTTGGTCTCATATTTACCACCAAATGTAAATGATATGGTATGAACTAGCACTATGAATCGTCATATAACATATAGTCGAGGTATTACTTTGAACATCTTAGTGACTGTTGAGTATATGGAAGTTAGTATTTTATACAGTCAACAGAAGAAATCGCTATACTTAATTCACATGTAACGTTTAACTTTATAGGATCATCTGTAATCAGTAAAGCGTAAGGCGCGGTTTATACAGAAGAGACGTGTCGGGGACGTATTCCGGTGGCGGACAATTTAAATAACACAATATAAACCTTATACAGTGTACAATAACGTCGTTTTTGTCTTAAATGAGAATTGCGTCGTCATTTAGTGGAGGAACGTCGCCTGGTGGCGCGGGTGCAATTTTTGCTCTAAGACAAAAACGACGTTATTGTACACTGCATAAGGTTTATATTGTGTCCGCCACGTATCTTCTGTATAAACCGCGCCTAATAGAACAGTTCTTTATCAGATATTGCGGGTGATACCATTGTACCTATTATAGTTTTGAAGCTAAGTGCAGGTACATTTTTTAAACTAATAGGTGAGTTACATTTGTGGCTGACATTATACAAAGAAGTATTTCGCGCTAAAAGTATCTAGGTCTGTATTAAGTAAAAAAGTTTCAATGACACTGTTTTTGTAGAAACATGCACTTTTTTTTATATCGTAGAATATTTTTTTTTTTAGAATGGACATTTATTATACGTAAAGATACAGATGTATTTTTAATATTATCGATTAGAAAACACCAGGTAAAAGTAATAAAAGTTATTATAGCACAGGTCCAACATATGCCATAATGATTTGGATGGTCAAAGTTACCCTCAACTATAGTATTTTTGTATGACATTATTAAGCATACACCTCGGTATTCAATTTATTAAAACTTTTCAAATTGCTTGTTAAACATAACAACAGTGTTATTTCATAGTTTCATTATTTAAATGAAGTTTTACAATCAACATTTCTTTAATATTCACTCCCTTTAAATTTGCAAAACACAACATTAATATTATAATTTGCAATTTTTCTCGTAAACAATACATATACTGTGATATATAAATATAGTGCACTAGTATATATAACAACAATGAACAAATACAAACCATAGCCGAATGACTAGAGTCGAAAATTTGATAGTTAATCCAAGGAATGTAAGATATTTTTTTCAAATTTTTATTTCACACTACCCTCTAGTATTCAAGTAAAGTTTGATTCTTATTTCAGAGGCATCTCGCTGCTATATTAGGTGGAATAATAATGTTTAGGTAATAATTTCCTTCACTAGTCCACAGAGACTTGTTAGAAGCTGAGGATTTTCTAGAATATTATGGAGAACTGTCAAGCAGGATTCCCCATAAGTTCCATTTACCATTACTTTTTTCTATCACAGGGCAGGTGATATTCTTGCAACATTATGATTATACAAACATTTCCGACTCTAAATTCAACAATAGTTAATTATTACAATTATTTATAAATAATTTAAATACACATAATAATACAGATTCATTTGGTGTAAGAGGACTAAGGTATACAGCGGTTGGCATTTACAAAAGGAATTTAGAGAAAAAAAATAATGCAATAACAAAAATAAAAAAAGTATCTTCTACTTATGAATGTACTGTATTAAGTTTTTTATTTTTCATATATTAAAGAGACGAATATACATTTGCCGTAATAATTTTTACATTATTTACATATATTTACAACGTTAAGCTAAAATAAAGCTACCCATTCAACAAAGCGTGCTATTGTTCTGCAAGTTTTTCGATATATTTTAAATAAGTATTTTTTTTAAATATTTTGTTTTTTATTTTATTTTATACAATGACTATGAAGGCATCGACAATGTATAAGGTATTTATATCCTAGTCGATAATAACATTGTTGTAAATTAAAATCTCCTTTAGGAAATGAGAAAATTTTAATTTTGTTCCCTTGCTTATTCGCAAAATATAATTCACATAAGATTTCTGAAAAATTATAATGATGGTGGCGAAATCTTAAGATATTTATCACAACTTTTAAAGAATATCTTTTAAAAATATTTTCGGCCTAAATGTGTCAGGATTTTTTTTTAACCAAGCGGCTAAAACAATGTTCATAAAGTGTATGTATATATATTGACTGTATATATATTGACAAATGGCAGCAAAAAATATCAATGAAATAATCGTCAAACTTGCATCACAAACAACCATAGTTATGTACAACATGTCTAAACCAATCGCAACTTATACATAATACATTACATGTATATTACAGTTAGACATTAATTTATATTCAAACGAAACATAAGTGCGAAAAATATTTCTTTAAACGATATCAAGCTTACTTTTATAATTTAGGGTAAATATTCATACATAGTTTCCACGATAGTCGTGTAACGTAAGAGCTATCGTATTGTCAACCTTATCATTAGTTGATAAGGTTGCATTTTTCATAAGTATTTGTGTCATAAGAACTTTCATTCATAGACTCCAGACTTTGGTCGTGATATTCTTCATCATTAAAATTCTAGGTGTTTGATATTGGACGTAATGATGTTAGATATACGGTCCAATTTTCTAGATTATACTTCGAAGGATTGATTCCGATTTAGAGTATTCAATTCGCATCTAGAGTGGCCAAAACCTTTCTTATAAATTGACTCGGCTGGGGCGATTTCAGACGCCAAATTAATATAAAATGATGTCTCGATTCAACTCAAAGGTTTCGATCTGTCAAAATCAAATGAAATGTCATAAATAAACGGTATTCTCACAACGTAATCAAGAAAATACCTTGGCATGGTGATCAGTTTTAACATTAAGATATAGACAACATTATTGAATATATTTTTATAATGAGATTTGGCCCTCTTCTCATTGAATTCCTAATCGTTTTTGACATTTAGGAAATTGACATTGATCTTTTTGCTATCAGCAAAATTTGGGCCCTCAGATCTATTTTCTAAAACCGAATCAATCAGACCAGACGCACCTTCTAGGAGAGTATTTATCATATATTTGGATACCTAAAGGCATGATATGATAACAATAAGGTAAATATTCACTAGTCAGGTATCGCAAGAACTTATTCACTAATAAATTTGTCATCTACAATGCTAATATTTTTCTTGTAAATTGAAATAATTGGAATAAGTAAACATTTAGTACCGCGATCCGTCCCAACTTTATGGACGTTTTATGAAACGTTATTGAAATTTTAAGATTTTAGCCTCAAGAGGACTATCTGTCCAAAGCATACCATTTTATTGCACGTCAAAGACAATTTAGCACATGACAATATTAGAGGGACGGTGGCGGCCTCCTTCAGTTAACGGAATTGTTGGCACGAATATAGCTTTTTTTTATAAAGAATATTAGCGACTGAAATTACTAAGATTCCCTCTAACCCTTCCAACTAAGCTAAATTGCTTGTGCTAGGAGTGGGTTCACGTCGGTAGTGTAATAGCCAGGATTCGAACCCGGGACCTTTTGATCGTAAGGCCGACTTCTTAACCACTAGGCTACCACCGCTTTGACAATAAGGGACTGTGCGGGTTTAATTCCCGCCTGGGATCTTCACTTCTTCAAATCTTAATAGAATAGTAAGCATTCTAATTGTTTTTAAATTTCATTAAATGTTAACTTATCCCAACTTGCATTCACAGCATAAGAACTTATTAACTTTGTGACATGGACATTTATCTAAACAGATGATACTGACGAAGGTTTAAAAATGAACACAGCAACTGTTGGTATTCATACAATGGGGATGCTGACTGCGCTTTTATCCCTACAGAGGGCGCCTCGTAAAGGCCAATGTTCGCTGTCATCTACGTAGATTTCATTGTTTGTCTCTTCAAATCTGACAGCTATGAGTTTGTTATTGTCACGGAACTGATGGTTATTGTCGTTTGGCCATATGCTGCTGCCATCTACAATTAGTTTTGCGTCGGCATCCCCATATATATGACAACGATTTACACCCGTGTCGAAGGATTCAGATAGGACTTTATGTAATTCAATTCAATTCTTTATAATGGCTCCTGTGCCTTAGGCAACCTACAATCTTTGACAGTAGTATTTTAATCTTACTTTGTGACTTTCATAGTGTGATTCATACTATCAGGATACTAGTGTTATATGATCAATTTTATTTTATACCACCTAGGTGGCAGACACCTCCCACCGGATGGAAAGGTGTTACCGTGGCCTATGGACGTGTGCAACACCAGGGGAGTCACACTCGTGCTGCTGACTCTGTAAGGGCAGAGTTTCTGTCCCGTCAGTGGTCAAACAGTATCTCTAACTGTAGTGAATATATTTATTTGTTTAATTTGTTAGATTTTACATTTGTCTTACAAAATACAGTACTCAAATATCGTCCTAAGACAAAGGTTCGAGTCAAATTCACACTATGGAAGTTAAGTAAGATTGAAATAATATTAATTTTAAAAGTTGGTAAGGCCCAGGATATATAATTAGTAGCAGTAATTAGAAAAACGATCTTTGACTATTCATGTTATCACAAAATAAATACATACAGAAGCTCGTCTTCATCCAATGAACAAAAATGCATACTATTTCACACACAAGCGTATATTGTAAATACACAGTACTTCAAATTGGCAAGACGATTGAAATAAGTTGAGATCTCCGGTCATCTGGCAATGTGTGCGTGAAGTTTCGTTTCTTGAATGAAGTCAACCTTATGTATCTACGTATTTTGCGTTATTATAAAACTTTTGCATAAAAAAAAATAATGAAGCTATACAAAAATGTTAATGGGAATTAACGCGATCGTGGTATAGATAAATACATGCCCTTGATTTGCCAGGCGTTTCGACCAGGTTACACCGGCGGTGATCACAGGTTGACTCGCTGGCTGAGGCAAATCAAACCTATTACATCATACTACCTGATCGTTATTTATTTCCATTAATAATATTGTATATCAAGGAATGCTAAAGTTTAATAGATAATAATGAAGTTATTTATATTTTTAACCGACTTCCAAAAAAAGTAAGTTTATACAATCTCAATCACGAATTTAAGCCCGATATTTTACAAAATTACTTTCAGGCCCGAATTCTAGAATGCCAGTCAGCTGAATTACGATTTGCGTGGGCAAAGTTTGTATACGCATTAACAAATTTGACCGATTGTCTGGCAGATTGTCTATACACTTTTTCCTCAGATAAATAGCGATTCAACTGAGTGATTTTCTAGAATATGGGCTTTAATTCGACAAAACTCTATTTTGTATGGTCAAACTAGAGACGTTCATAGCCTTGCGCTTCGTTTTAATAAAATCTTGCTCTTTGGATGCAACACTGTACCGTGTGCGAATAAGACAGCCAATAACGGTAACGAAACGATAACCGTTAAAGTTTCTCTCGGTACAGTTACTTAGGATAACGATACCAGAAACGGTTATTTTGCAACAATTCGAATCGATGCTAAAAATTTGTGACACGTTATCGATATATGAGTATTGTTAGATAATCTTACGTCAATTTTTTGGTTATACTGAGTTTTGTATTCAATTATAGTCCTTATTGTACTGGAGATAAAGTTTTATACTTCGTCGCCTAAGTCTTGCACGCAGTTTTCAGCTATGGGAACGAATTTGTCGTCTATTTGTATGAGGAGAATGTTCTTATCGACATGAGATCTAAGTTTTGGGTCTCGGTGGTTCGGCATCCATTTGTGTACGACCTGGAAATAATCAAAATAAGTAATGATCTGCACATTTATAATAATACCTATATGTAGTAGTTTTATAGGTAGGGGTTTTCGGGGTAGTGGTATAAGGGATCATTGGGGCCCAGGTCCGCCTTTACTTCTAGGCAATACATTAATCGATTAATTAATAACGCTTTAAATAAATTACTGCTTATCCCGCTAACCCCTCTCTAGTTCAATTTTTTATTTCAAATAATAAATTGACAACTGCAAATGACAAATTGTGAAATAATGATACCAGCTTTTAGTGCTTAGTGACGTGTTCGAAACTATCGACGATGTTTGAGGCCTAGATAAAAGTGGTTTGGCTTTATTATACCTTAAGAAAAAGGTTAAAATTAAAAAGTGTTAATGTTCTGTTCACTATCCATATAAGCTAACTATAAAATAACCTACAAAAATATGTACTAAGTTTAATTTATCGACAACTTTCGATACTGGTAGCACATGACTATTTTTTAATTGCAATAAACCCGCAACACAGGTTATGTCATTTTACTATCTGAAATTAAAAAAAAACAGACTATAGCTAAACTAAATTGCTTGTGTGGGATCTCGTCGGTAGTGTAATGCCCAGGATTCGAACCCGAACCTCTCGATTGTATGGCCGACTCATTAATTCATAATTTTTTGCAGGCGTCAGTCCATATAGTTACAAAAGAAAACTTATATGCTGGTGTTAGTACATTTAAAAGTTGTGTGGAGCTTCACCCAGCGACACAGCAAGGATGAGTCCCACCAAACTTTAAGTACGCTCAGGAGACCATTGGTGTTATGTCGGAGTCTCGCGAGCATGGAAGCGGTGCGATTTCTTATTATGGCATAGAAGTCAGCTGTGTACGCCTCCGCAAACCTGCCAGCCCCTTTAGCCTAGTGGCAATTCGGTGTCCGGCTTTCAGTAGCATAGAATGACGTATTTGACAGTCGTTAACGCATGTCACAAACGTTAAATCTCATACATATGTCATTCTATTATACCAAACGCCGACCAAGGAATTGTCAGGCTGCCCCAATAGTATCCAGAATGCATTATTATATTGGGCGCCCAAGTACCTGTATGTCCGCTGCCTAAAATTTAGCCTACTATCTATATTACCACTATTGTATTATTTATACTAAGCTTCCGACGCTTTTATTCCCGTCGACAGCCGTCTGGTTTCCGAACCCCGAGAGGTGCACCTGCACTGGAGCATCAGCATCAGCAGATGTATATAAGCCAGCCGGTGGTGTCAGTGAATCCGAAAGTGTTATTGGAACCCCTTAAATCCACCCACATTCCGACCTCTACTTCAAAAATTGCTAAAAATACTTACCAGTCCATCCATTCCAGCTTGAGGCACCCAACTCCCCCAGAAATTCCTTCCCCCTCTCTCCCTCTGATACTCCGAGGGCCACTGCACGTCGATCCTCCGTCCCAAGTTAATACAATCATACACTCCCAAAGGTTCAATTATCAACACTTTACTCCCAACACTCACATTCACTTTTAGTTCACTCCGGCCAGAATCTGACCTTTTTATTTTCGTCTTTATTTCTTTTGACTTAGAGTCTTTTTTAGTTTCTTTCTTGAGAATTGATTCTTTGTTTGATAGGTCCGAATAGTGGGTTTCTTTTAAAGGTATTGCCTCAGGCTTTTCGATATATCGGCCTGTGAGTTCGCGATAGCTTTCTCGTTCGTGGCGGATCTCTTTGCTGAGTTTTGATAAATCTTTTGGTGTCATTTCGTTGACGTAATATCTGTGGGATAAGAGTAAGACATAAGTGAAATGTGATAAGAATGAATTGAGCTTTCACTTTAAGCTCTAAAGTCCACCTATCGTTCACCTACGCAACGGACGTATCGCATCAAACGGATGAATTTTTCACAAAGCGTTCACCTGATCGGCAATGATCGCAACTACAAGCAACCAGATTACCGACCCTATTTCATTCGGATTTTCGTACTGAGTGTACGTGTAATGCTAAAAAACGTGCATAGACAACGTGTGTCAGGTCGATCGTCAAAATGCAAATGATGGTATCCGCGTGGCTTACGAAGCGAGCAAGCGGCACGCGTCCACCTGGTTGCATGCCGAATGACGTCATCGGCATGCATCGCGAAAAGTTGCCTCTTGAAGCAACTGCGTTGGTATTGCCGATGAGTAGATTCGAACTATCTGTACGATGCCGATAGGTGGACGCTTAGTTTAGATCGGTTGGTTGGGTAACGACGGAATATGAAATCAAGAAGTGTCTCACAGTTGCGAGCATGCATTGTGGCTGCGAAATTGTTCACTATAATAAGGAGTATGCATATGAGTCGAATACCGCGCAATTTTTTTTTACATGTAGTTTTTTTCTTGTAGATTTGAATGAAATTCAAAAGTACGTAAGTTGAGAGGGAAATTCAAATGAGTTAAAATATAATGCTTATTGGTAGGCATATCCGACTAATAGCGTTCTGACTCGGAACAAACTCTGTCGTCATATCCCACAATAAAAACTATCAGCTTGTGTAGTTTAGTGTCTAGTTGTTGTAAATAATTGTCCTATTGCATTATTAAATTAAAGTAAAACATAAATTAAATTAATAGTTTACAATTCGAAACACTTTTGCAGCTATATTCACGACATTATGTAGTTGTTTGTCGTTATGAAGATTGACGTTACGACAAGCGTGCCAACATGGCGGTCGAAAAGCCGATATCAGCCTATTATTTTAAAACTTAAAAAAAAACAAACGTTGTGTGTTTGGCACTGATTCTTTTAATGTTTATATAATGATGTGAATAATCATTTAAAAATATACTAAACAAAACATGCATATTCCCTATTACCAAATTAATTGGTTACTCAACAACACTATGTTTCTGGTTTATTGTTCCAATAATTTTTTTACCAATCGTGTCAGTTTTGTGTGACTTAATTGGTAATAAAATATGAGAGATCAGCGATATTATTTTATATTAAGAACACATTCTCTAGATTTTATAATCCGTAAGAAACTATATTAAACATAAATTTCTAAAAAGTAAATAATTGTGCAGTTTATGTTATGAATGTGCAATGAATTAAAAATAGTAATGAAATGAAATCCTACTCTATTGGAAAACCAACATTACACTCATGCATGATACATAGGGGTTTGTCACGTGTCTTTCGAGTTTTGGGCAGTTTCGTATGGGCAAATCTGGATCCATGAGTAATAGCAAAAAGCAGGAAGAGTCTTGGGCCCGATTTAAATAGTTACAATACTAAATGCTTTAAAATTTCATTTAAAAGTATCATTGGATTTTTGAAGAATCATTATTTCTAAGCAGGAATCGAACCCATTGATATAAAAAAATATATAATGTATTATCACATAATTCGACAGCAATGAAAATTTTTAATTAACATTCGAACCTCCTACAGAGAAGTGGGTAAGTGGCATGGCGATAGTGAACGCGGCCGCTATGCAGGAGGCGCGGATTCGATCCCCGCTTGGTGCAAATATTTGTATGCATGAATATGTATATTTGCATTAGTCTGGATGTTTCTATGTATAATATCTATTTACAAAAAAAAGTATCTAAGTATGTTTAAATTTTGAAGCATTTACTATGCTAACTTTTCAAATCGATTAAGACAGGAAAAAGTGAATGCCCAGGTGGGACTCGAACCCACGATCTGTCCCTTACAGGGGGAATGCTCTGACCACTGAGCATTCCCACCTGGGCATTCACTTTTTCCTATCTTAATCGATTAAGTATGTTTATCCGCATTCTAGATTCCATACCATAAGCTAGTTAAGCCATGCTTACCATGGATCTAGATAGCGTTGTGTGAAATATTGTGGAAAATGTATTGTTTATGTATGAACTCGTTTAAGTTATATGAAGCCAAATGTCCAATTCAAGTCAAATGAAGCCAAATGTCCAAGTCCAGTCAAATGAAGCCAAATGTTCAAGTCCAGTCAAATGAAGCCAAATGTTCAAGTCATGTCAAATAAATTCAAATATCCTAGTTAAGTCAAACTAAGCCAAATGAACAAGTAAAATGAAGCAAAACCACTAAGTCAAATGAAGTCAAATGTTAAAGTCAAGTCAAATGAAGCCAAATGTCCAAGTCAAGTCAAATGAAGCCAAATGTTCAAGTCATATCAAATGAATTCAAATATTCTAGTTAAGTCAAATTAAACCAAATGAACAAGCAAAATGAAGCAAAATGTCCAAGTCAATTCATATGAATTTGAATTCATTTTGCATGTGCAAGTCAAATGAAGTGAAACCAAATGACCAAGTCAAAACAAATAAATGTCTATTTCTCGTGCTTGATAATGTAACAAACGGAAACAGGGATTAAATTTTCCTCCACCACTTAAAAAAATGTTATCACCGCATCACATTGTAACCGATTTTCACAATGAATTGATTTGAATTTGAATCCAAAACTTATTAAGCCAGGTGCTGTATGGATGACATGAGCCTGTGATACCTTTTAAAGTCTCTGTCTTGCCTGGCGTTTCTGTTAGCGATGATTTTACAGTCAGGTAACGACAGGTCCAGGCCGCTTGGAGAGAGAGCCAGGTCTTCCAGGGACGACTCTGCGCTGCCGCAGCCGGCGCGGCTTGATACCTGACAGGTACAGTGCCATTAGATCGATTAAAGTTTACGTGAATATTACATATTGTATTGTGATGTGGCTCTTTTTTTATGTGTACAAAATCCCCAAGGATATGGGAGCCGGAGGGGGAGGTTATGTCGGACTCGAACCGACTAAAACGCACGCCGCCTGTGGGTCGCAGTGCAAGACCGAAGGTGAGGTAGCTAGTGTATATCACTCGCACCCCGGCTGACCCAGGGCCATCTCACCCGATCTGGCCCTCCTCGGGTGGGGGACCACGGAGTGTCAAACTCGTCCCTGCTGTGAAAAGGTGCCGCCGCGGCCTGCTTCTGCTGGGGTGACAGGCGGCTCCACCCGTTACCCCCAGGCAGTCGCTTCTAAGGAACGGAGGCCATTTTGCGACCTCCGTCGCTCGAGTTGCCTCAGTTCGCGGGCTTTGCTAGTTTGGTTTTGGTTCAAAGATTAATTGTGGCCCTATCAATCTATGAATCACAGCCAATCTTATCTGTAGGCTAGCACATCTTCAGAAGTTTCTCGGTAACTACACACACCGCGGCACCGGCAGAATTAGCGGAACACAAAAAAGGAGAGTATAAAATAGTTAGCTTTATTTTTAAACAACTAATAATTAAACATGTTTCAACAACATGTTTAGTAACGAGAGTTTTCATCCGTCTGGGCATGTTGCGAATGATGTTGTCAATGATTTCTTGGGGCAACCTTAGCAATTCTTCAACTAATGTGATTCGCAGCTCGCCCAGATTGTTAGGAGATGGCAAGTCCTCTTTAGCAAGTCCCAAACGTGTTCAATCGGATTTATATCCGGGGACCCTGCTGGCCACTCCATGACCATAACACCAACATGGTTTAGGTATGCCTGTACTGAGCGAGCACTGTGACCCCGAGCATTATCTTGCATTAAAATAAAGTCGTTACCAATAAATGCGGCAAACGACACAACATGGTCGTCTAAAATCTCCCTGATATACCGATCAGCAGTCAGTTTTCCGCTGTCGACTACCACTAACTCCGTGCGAGCTCCTAAACATATCCCTCCCCAGACCATAATTTTGTGTTCCTCTAATTCTGTCGGTGTGTGTAAATATAACTATTTTTCTCAAACATGCTTGGAAATGTGAACATTATTTTGACAACCTTCTTCGAGATAAATCGAAATTGCTGTATATGCGAGCAGCGGCCAGCACAAGTTGTATGAAAATCCATATCTGTCGTGTTTTAGCGGCCATAGTACATTACTACAGCGGCCGGGAAGAAAGGGGTTGCCGGCCGAAGACATATAGACGGATAGGTCTGAGGCAGGCAACCCCATATTTCCCGCCGAGGTATGTATAGTGCTTTTCTCAAACAGGCAATGAAATAAACAACAAAGAAAATTAAAGATTTATTTTTAAAGACATTAAAAGTAAACAAGATAAAAACTAAAACTCACGTGTATAGTACTGTTTCGTCTATTTTAGCTTGATTTTAACATTAAACATTTACATTTATGTTCATTATCATGTTACCTAAAAAAAGTATAAAGGCACGTTTCTGAACGAACAGTGATACTTGTCATTGTTATAAATGTCAATTTGTTGCAACTAAATTAAATATTAATATTTCAATGTTTAAATTTATAGTTAAGAAAACAATTGATAATAATGTGTTATTAGTTATGTTAATGTGGATTTTTTATGTAAATAAAACTGCTCTAAGTACATACCAAGTCATTTATTGTTTTTTTTTATACACATAGCGGCAGAGTGTCGATGCCTTTGCCAAAAATGTCTGTGGAATCGAAATTAAAAAGAGGACTTTGCCGGCCTTAGGCCTACAAGGTTTGTATGAAATTTCATTACCGGCCTCTGGTCCTAGCCATGCCTGAAACGTCATACTTCGCAGCCTATTAAGAGGAACGTAATGTCAATATTTCATTGCATGTTTGAGAAAAATAAATTACTATATAAACTCATATCTGCCGTGTAATTTAAAAATGGAACCATCTTTTACTCCGAACCATGGCAACCAAGGAGGTAACTTATTCAAGGCATTATTTGAATACAGAACTGGCTTGCAAATAGAATGCTGTTTATTAAGAAAAATAAAAAACAAATGAACATTTCGCCGCGTGAAAAATTACTGTTGTTTGTTGTTCGTCATTGATTTTGAAAAGTAGGTAAATAAAAAGTTCTGCCCAGATACTACTTAGTTTTAATTTCCGCGCATTGTTTGAGAAAAGCACTATCCAAGCCTTGGCCACAACTGGGCGTTGCCGGACTTCGTAATGCGTGCCGACCCGCATACTTCACGATCGTCCGGCAACACTACACTTGGCGGCCGCGGCAGTAATTTACTATTCCTGCTTACCTTGGCGCTGGCGGCCCGGCGCGGCTGGTCCCGCCACGCGCTCTCCCAGCCGCTGCCCGCCGCACTCTGACCACACAACACATCTTACATAAGTTACAGAGTATTATTATATAGAATAACTAGCTGTCGCCCGCGGCTCCGCCCGCGTGGATGTCGGTTATCGCGAATCGGACTATAATTTGAGATTTAAACTATCCTATCTCTCAAGTTGGATCGAACTGCACATGGTGTGCGAATTTTATTATAATCGGTTAAGTGGTTTAGGAGTCCATTGAGGACAAACATTGTGACACGAGATTTATATATATTAAAGTCTAAGATCCCAAGCGGTGCGATCGCACCGCGAGTCTATTGTTTACCTATTGTGTCTATTATTTACTCACTTGACAGGTTAAGATATGAATTTGCCAAAAATATCATGACACTATTGTGTGATTATAACACCTATATTGAACGTGTTCTTCATTGAAATGTGAGCCCAATTCGTTAAATGACAAAGAAAAATGGCAGAAGATGGGAGAGCTCTTTGTTAAAATTGGACGAACAGATTTAGTTGTTGATTAGTTTTAGAACAGGTAATGATAAACAAACAGGGTGTTTATCGATAGAAAGGCTCGTAGCTAAATGGTAACTGATTAGATTACCTGCCCCTCTAGACAAGTGGCATTTCGTTGGCGTTTTGGTAGAATAGAATGACAAATGTATGAGGTTTGACGTTTATGTCATGCGTTAACGACTGTCAGATACGTCAAATGCCATACATTAGTCATTTTATTCTATCTTATATATATAATTGCCGCTTGTCTAGGGGGGCTGATACCTTAACGGTTAGGCAATATCTTCAGGGGATTGTGGAGGTCAAACGACAGTTGCTTCCTGGAAAATATCAAAGTTCGCTGTTTCGTAAATAAATGAAAGCTGACCCTGAGTTATGAAAAGTGAATCTTTTCAGAACTCAGAGGATGATGAAAATGATGTTATTTATCAGCAGAAAAGTGCCCGCCTGACGGCAATTGGCTAGCCCCCTATTAATTAGGACCGTCAATCATAGTTAGCTAAAATAAGGGTCTTCAAACACTTCTGCCTACCCTTAAGGGGATTTGCTGCCATGAATATATACCTATTATGTATGTAGATACAAGTGGTTTCAGTACGAATGAAGTAAAAGCTACATGTGTGGTGTATTGCCGTACCTGTGTGTCATCCCCGGGATGAGAACCCGGTTCAAGCCGACCGCTGTCGGAAGCTGCCAGCAGGCGGAACGAGATTGATGCCGGCGTGGCTGCTCGGCGTAGACGACTACGGTTGCCACCCTAATGAACATAATGATAACTTTATCGTCAAATTATTAATAGGCGATGTCAACTGACGGTTTTTTTTATACCACTGAGGTGGTCGACTAACGCACAGTCCTCCTGATGGAAAGTGGGGTACCGTGGCCTATGGACGTGTGCAACACCAGGGGATTCACACTCGTGCTGCCGACCCGGTAAACACAGAGAGTTTCTGTGCCTTCAATGTAGAAGAGAAAGCAGGAATAGCCGTTGGTCTTCCCACTGACAGCACAAAAACTATCCGAGCTCTGGCTACCCTACTCATCGTCGGGAACGCAACACGAGGTTATTATGGCCGCGATATCCTGTAGGGCAGAGTTACTTCCCCAGTCGGACTGCTCAATATACCTCCTACAAAAATCATGATAATTGAGGGTAGTGTTGCTGCGTCATGAGTGTTACATAGTTATTACAGGCGCGGCGCGATGAGCGAGAAAGGCTCGCTGACATCGCTGCACGCGCCCGAAGGCGGCTCGGGCGTCGGAGGGCGCAGACTGACCTCCGCCCCCCATGAGCGCGGGCCTGTGGGCGACGGGTGGAGCCGCCCGTCACCCTAGCAGAAGCAGGCCACGGCGGCGGCGCGCATCGTAGGACGATGCGCGCCTCCCCACACCGGGATTGAGTCGGGGACCGCGTGGTCCCCCCCTTCCCGAGGAGGGCCAGACCGAGAGGGATGGCCCTGGGTCAGCCGGGGTGCGAAGGATATGTTTCATGACAACCTCACCTTCGGCCTAGCACTACGAGCCAGAGACGGCGTGCGGTTTAGTCGGTTCGAGTCCGACATAACCTCCCCCTCCGGCTCCGGAGGGGTGGGTATCCGTGGGGATTTCCCGCACGTAAAAAAAAAAAAAAACAGTTATTACATCATTATTTCACGAAGTGACATTAGGTACTTTTAATCGACTTCGTCTAATAAAAAATTCGACCGAGGCGTAGCGGTATAGTGAGGCGGGGTGTTACACTCTTGCTGCTGACCCTAAAGAAACCTTCTAATCCCTTTTTGAAGAATCTCATATTGTTGTTGCTTGGGAAAACCCGCAGCAGGGAGTTTTAATGTTTTTCTATTATTCTAGTGTATTTAACTCAAAATGAAAAAAATACGACCGCCCGCGAATAAATTCAGACATCGTTCGTTCAGGCCTGGGAAGGTTGCAAAGTCAACCTCCCCAGGCCCTTAGGTTACGCTTAAATCGCCAGATTTTCAAAATGGACACTTGTTAGTTAGTAACTAAGCTACCTTATCTGACGCGTAAGTATAAATTCCATGGTCAAATTTTGTTTCTGCGCACCCACTCATATAAAAGGCTCCTACTGGCTGGAGATACTTGTCAATATATAACTAACCTCCCCTATCTCTGACACGCTCGAGCAACTTACAAATTTACTTCTACGCCTCCCCTACTATTAGTACATGCTAATTCAAATTGATAAAGAATGGAAAAAGTGAATCGCTCAGGCAAGACTTGAACCTGCGAGCAGTCCTTTATAGGGGCAATGAATTTGAAAAAGAATAATGGAATGCTGTACGTACCTGCCTGCCAGGCTCCTTGGCCGGGGTCCGCGCCCGGCCGGCGCGCTCCCGGCGCCCGCTGGCGGCAGCAGGCGCGGCGCTAGTGCCCGTCCCCGCGCCGCCCGCTCCCGCTGTATTTCGTTCCTCACTGCGACGCCTGGCTCCTCCGGTCTCGGAGCCGCCACACGCTGATGGAATGATGTACTGATTAGACGTGTGTGTCACTCGTATTTTGTTTCCATGGAAGATATACCTAGAGACATATATTTTAGATCTAGGTCGCGATACATACGAGGCGCTGGCGCGCGCGGATTGTTATCTAGGATCAGGGGATTTGAGCTCGTCCACCACCATACCACCCCGTGCTATACTCAGACGTTACGGGGACAAATTCATCAAAGCGTCTCCCGATCACAACTAGTTGTGCTATCAAGTTGGTCTATGGGTCTGGGGGGATTTGAAGGCACCCTAAATCAGGTATTGCGTGTAGCATATTTTAGGCTATACTAAGCTATTTTAAGTACGCGTTTTGGGATAGAGAATATGAAGAAATTCGAAAGGGGGAAGTATTATATTATTGTATGTAAAAGAAAAGGATAGCTATACATATTTCGCTTGCTGTCGTGAAAGATAATGTTGTGTTGCGTTAACACGCCCCGTGGGGTTGAATTCCATAAAAAATAACCTAGTACACTGTGAGTAATACATCTGTTGAGATACAAACTTGAATAACGCGTAAAAAGAGTTTATTTCTGTACACTAAAATAAAATCATTAATATACAAAACATACAACTTAAAAAGTACATCGAATAGAAGTAACCACCCGCCATGAGCGCGGGCCTGAGGGTGACGGGTGGAGCTGCCCGTCAACCTAGCAGAAGCAGGCCACGGCGGCGCCCCCCCCCCCCCCCATACCGGGGGCGAGTCGGGGACCGCTCGGTCTCCCCTCCCGAGGAGGGCCAGACCGCGAGGGATGGCCCCGGCACTACGACCCAAAGACGGCGTGCAGATTAGTCGGTTCGAGTCCGACATAACCTCCCTCTCCGGCTCCGGTGGGGGTATCCGTAAGGGATGCCCCCGCACGTAAAAAAAAAGAATAGAAGTAAAGAAAAATTTAAGAGATAATGCAAAAAAAGAATATATGCAATATAACTACATACGTATATCGCAATAATTATGACTCTATTTCTATCACAATATAACATCGTTTTTCAACACAAGACGTCTCAAATAATCGACGAATACTGGTATTTAGAGTACGCGCCACGAAATAAATCGCTTGGACGTGTTGTGGACAGCTACAGTAGGTCAAATCAGACTTCACTTGCACTTTTAAAGTATTATATTTTTAAAGACATAATTTCCTTACCAAACCTTATTATAAAACACTAGAATCTCGATACTAATGCAATGACAAACAAATTTCAAATTTTGAGTAATATAAAAAAAAGTTGAGTCAACACCACTAAACAAGTCCCGCGACAAAACGCAGAACTAAAAATAACATTGCTGCCATACTGTTTGTTGATTAGTTTGGGGCCATGACAGAGTTGCCAGCATATTTTTTTATGTTGTACTACTGGGAATTATATTAATCTAAGATCCCCATCACGTCATGTAGGTACTCTAAATGCACAGTACGTGTCTTTTAAGGAAAGCATGAGGCGGTACACATGTATGGTATTTAAACATTTTTCATCAGTAATTACGAGTTGCTGTCGCTATTTTAAGTGCCACATACGTAATCAGATTCTGTATCACTATAACTCTCAGTTGATATGATGTTGCATCTATTAATTCATCTTTTTTTGAAACAATCATGTTCTAGGTGTTTCTCATGAAAACATTCTAACGTTAGAAACGCGCGAAAATAACTTTTAAAGTTCTACGCTTCAACTAATATTCTAGTCATATCTGAACAATAAAAGATCTGGTAAAATAAAAAGATGATACTAGTATGATACTAGATGAAGAAGTTATATTCGCGCGTTTCCAACCTTAGAACGTTAGAATGTGATAATGTGAAACTCCTAGAAGATGATTGTTTAAAAAAGATGGATTAATAGATGCAAAATATCAACTGAGTGTAGTGATACAGAATCTGACTACGTATGCGACACTTAAAATAGCGAAAGCAACTCCGTTTTACTGATGATAAAAAAATTATAGATATATCATAACAGTGTACCACCTCATGCTATTGTCAAAAAAAAACGTACGGTGCAATTTGAGTACCACACAAAAAATGTGCTGGCAACTCTGTCATGGCTCCAACCCACGGAACAGAAAAAAACGGTGGAAGTGTGAAGTAGGTGTGGCACTAGTGTTATTCATATTTGAGAGGAGGAGGTTTGCAAGAGCGTACAATTTCGACCTTCAAAGTAATGTCAACCGTATCCTTAAGTTTTAAAGTATTAAATAAACTTTTATAATAATATATAAATAATAAGCTTTCTTAAAATAAACTGGAATCTATTGAGAATTCTTTGAACTTTTTCGTAACCTATAGCACGTTTAATTCAGATGCGAAACGTTATAAATCCGTATATTCAAGTAATCTCTACTGCGAGTCAATAAGGTGTGTTTTCGTTTTGCAGTGTACTTTAGGCTAATTTGGTGTTAAAGACATACGACCAACCAAAACAAACGTTTACTAGTAGTGCAACGTATTATTATCTGGTTGTATGTGTGAGTTTGGCGACATTGGTTCCGCTATAAAATCTGTCCTATCACACTTCTAACAGTTTTTTCTGTTCTGTGCCCCAACCAATCACCAAACAGTATGGCAGCGATATCATTTTTAGTTCCGCGTTTTGGCCGTGATTTACTTTGTAACGTTAACTCTAATGTCTGTTACTCGGCATAAAAAAAGAAGCTATCGGTTTAGTCCAATAATATTCTAATAAATAAAAATGGATGTTGATAACGATTTTATTACAAAATTTGATTAATTTATTTTTTCGTATGTTCTTTGAGGCCCACGGAAGGTGTAAGTTTCAAAAAATTAACTATTAATTGCCTATGCGCCAATGGAACTAGAACCAAATTACACACGGGCGTAGTTGAACGGCAACAAAATTACAAGCGAGCAGGATCAATTTATTTTGCAATTCCTTAACACATATATTCGAGGGGTAAACGAAGAACAAAATGTTGAGAAACGATGATCAACAGACAAACAATCACATAGATATAACAATCCACTCACAGTTATAAGTCTTCAATACATCTAATCCTTGTTTGAGCATAAAAGCAGAAAGCCAATGAATTCGTATTCATAGTATTATTTACAGTACATTGTATTCTAACGACAAAACAGAAATATAAAATACACTTTATAAAAAAAATCTAATAAAAACACTTTATATATATATATATATATATATATATATATATATATATATATATATATATATATATATATATACATATGTCGATTTAAATAAAAAAAAAAGAATAGGTCTAGGCGGGGTTTGAACCCGCGATCTTTGCGTTACAGGGGCAATGCTTTGACCACTAAGCTACAAGCCCTCGCCCTAACCAATTCAAATTTTCTCCTTCTATATCTGTCTTTGAGGCGACAGTGGAGCCGTCTGCCGATATTCTTACGAACTAACGGAACCAATGAATGATTTTTCAATCATTTTTAAACATTGATTTTTGACTACTCCGCCCATACAATTTGAATGAATTTTTTAAGCAGGTCTGGTAGCTTAGTTGTCAAATCATTGCCCCTGTAAGGCAAAGATCGTGGGTTCAAATCCCGCCTTGACCGAATCAATTTTGTCTATTTAAAACGATTATAATATTAAGCATGAAAAAGGCTTAAAAAATTAGTTCAAAATGTCCTTACTAATATTATAAATGCGAAAGTAACTCTAAATATCTGCGTATCGGTTAAGTTTTCTCGTCTAAACCACTGAATCAATCTCGATGTGAATATATAGAGCCACAATGCGAATATATTCAACCTCTGGTACGTAGCGGTAAAGAACGCCGTCGTTACGCAGGGGAAGCGGTTTCGATCCCCGCTCAGTGCAAATATTTGTGTGCATGAATATGGGTATTAGCATTGGTCTGGTCGTGCCTCGGAGAGCACGTTAAGCGCCCTGGCTTGGTTGTCATACGAACGTCTATGGCATCAAAAGTAACGGATAGTTGCAGCCCTAAAAAGTCCAACAACTGGCCTAACTGCAGTGCTTCGATATCGCCTTTGGGTTGTGGAGGTCATATGGCAGTCACTTCGCGAAAAATTTCGAAGTTCAGCCAAATCCGCAGTTTGACTGGTGAAAGCGGACTACCTACAGGCGGCTTCGGATGCGACTGGGATTAATGCTAGGAGGAAGAATAAGGACATGTTTGGTAGCAATAACCAACATTCAAGCCGATAGATTACATACCGGTCTCTTCAGGAGTGCTGCGCTCGTGAGAATGTTCTCGAAGCAATCCAGCCAGAGACGCTAGAGTCGATGACGTGGGTTTGCCTGCACTCGCTAAGCTACCGCGCGTTCCACCTGGAAATTTGACGTATTTATGATACAAGTAACTTAATAATTGTTTGTTATTTTATTAAAATAGAAATTAGGATAATATTAAATCTGCCATAGAATTAGGTAATTCTGTAATGATGGTTGCAAGTATATGTCTAAATAAATCTTTTATTAGGATAAATAAACTTCAAATAACTGGTCCTTCGAGCCGGATTCGTTTTGCTACGGTAGGATAAGTGTATGGTGTAATGATCTTTCAAACCGATTAATTCACTCATGTAGATGTTAGAATAATTTAGCTTCCAACAACTGGTTCCTACGAGCCGAATTCAATTCACTTTGGAAGGCCCAAACATGAGATTTAATGTTATTTCATGTCAGTAGTTCTAAGCACTAAGTGTAGTAGATCCTTATTTCAGCAACATCTACACCACTTAAAACAATACTCCAAAAAACTACATTATTTTTATTATCAATTAAGCCCTCTCGGATAATAAAACTGTTACGTACTGGTTCTTAGACCAAAAGGATCAAGTGCGTGGTGTAGTGGTCCTTCGACCAAAAGGACCAAGTACTAACTGTGGTAGGCTCTCTCAACCAGAGAATCAACCTTGCGTAACGTAACCTTCAAATCGGAAGGACCATGTGCAAGAACTGACGATCCTTTGATAGGAAATTACCAATGCAAGATATGTTGGTCCTTCGAGCCAGAAGGACCAACATAAAGCGTGTTGTGGTTGTTCGACAAAAGGATCAAACACCAATTCCGATAGGCTCTTGAAACCAAGCTTGTGTTGTGTCCTTCAAATTGGAAGGACGAAGTGTAAGATCTGAAGGACCTTTAAACCTAAATGGCCAACTATAGTTAGTCCTTCGAGCCGAAAGGACCAAGTCTGTGGTACGTACCTAGCGAATTCCTCGACAAGTGTAACGCATTATGTCGGGGCGTGGTGTGTCTCGCGGCGCCTGCCTCCACGGCGGCCGCTTCGCACTGCGCCGCGCCGCCTGATGAGCAACCCTCGCCGCAGCGACGACGGATCCTGTACACGGATGTCATCAACATTTCATATTATGCTGTTGAATGAAATTTTTAAGCAATTAGTTTGCTAACTATTCAAATCGATTAGGATAGGAAAAAGAGAAACGACTTAGGCGGGACGGGACTTAAACCCGCGACCAGTCGCTTCACAGGGGAAATGCTTTGACCACGGAACTACTAAGTCACACCTCGAGTGCTCCACATTCTTCTATATATAACTATCTTAGGGCGATGGTGGGAGAAATCTACCGATAGTTTGTATGACTATATCTATGGCTTAGCGTTAGTGAAAGCGGCCGCTGCGCAGGAGTTGCGAGTTCGATCCCCGCTCAATGCAAATATTTGTATGCATGAATATGGGCATTTGCATTGGTATAGGCTCGTCCCCTATTACGTAGGACCGAAAACTGGGACGAATTACTACCACTGACCACTTTGATTGTTTGAATATAGTCGAAAACGAAAACGACGAATTGATTGTGTTGCGGAGCGTCTATACACGTGCGAACGGTACCACTGTTATTATGACTGACCGTCTCCAGGTGGCGGTGTGTCGATTGGTCACGCCACTATTTGACTATGTTGCGGAGCGCCTATACACGTACGAGCGGTACCACTGTAACTATTACTGACCGTTTCCAAGCGGCAGCGTGTCGGCTGGCCACACAACTAGTTGACTATGTTGCAGAGCGCCTAAACAAGCGCAAACGGTACCACTGTGACTAAGACTGACCGTCTCCAGGCGGCGGCGAGCTGCGCCCGCAGCGCGGACACGGTGAGCGGGCCGCCCAGCAGCGCGCACAGCGGCGCGGACGTGTCGGCGTACGACGTCGTGAGCGGCGACACGTAGATGGGGTAGCCGATGGGCTGGTCGCACGACGAGTTGATTATGTTGCGCAGCGCCTGTGCGGGGGCAACGGTACCACTGTTACTATTGAAATATTTCAATCGAAACCACTGACGTTTATGGACGTCCATGATCAGATTATTAATTTATTTTAAAATAGCAATGGACGTCCATAAACGATTGAAGTACACAAGGTTATATAAAAAGAGGGAAAAGTTTATACCGAGGTCCTTAGGATAAAAAAAAAATCCCTAAATTGCACCAATAATGAATACAAATAGGTACTTCACAGGCGTGCTCAGTAAGACCTAGTTCAGTATTTAGCCTGGTTGAAAATCGTGTGATCAATCAATCAATCAATCAATCAATCAATCAATCAATCAATCAATCCACCGCAGTACGCTACTGGACATAGGCCTCTTCCAATGCGTGCCCTTTCGTCCAATTCTCCGGCTTCCGCATCCAGTTCGTCCTAGCCACCTTTTTGAGGTCGTCAGTCCATCTGACGAGGGGGCGTCCTACCTGCCGCCTACCCTCTCTCGGTCTCCACTCTAGGACCAAGTGATCTTCAAATGGTATTCAACCAGACCTCTCATGATCCACGACTACCCAGTTTATTAACTAAATAAATAAAACATGGTGGTGGTCTTTTATGTATTATTCCACGGGACATGGATCTTAGACTTAAATCATGAGACAAATGAGTCCCTAGCACGCTCAGATTGTTTTATAATCTATACTGATGTTATAAAGATGAAAGATTTGTTTATAAATATGTTTATAACGAATTGGCTCAAAAAGGACTGAACCTATTTTAAAAATTCTTTCACTGTTTGAATGCTATATTATCACTGATTAATATAGGCTATTTTGTAATGAAATGAAATGAAATGAAATGATGGTTTATTTGTCAGAATATGGGTGAGTGGGTACAGAGTTTTTGGATGTTTTACATTCTAGGTGCAAGCCATACTCTACCAATGTGTGGCGTACAAAAATATGTCTTAAAATTAAAATTAAATTATTCGATAGTTAAAATTATTGTAAATATTATCATGCAAAAAATAATGACAAATATCACAATTTAACATTATTTAAAAATTCGTCAATAGAATAACAACATTTATCCATTAGTAATTTAAAGAGTTTTCTTTTAAATGCATTGATCGTATTAATTTCTTTGAGGCTATTTGGTAACTTATTATAAATATGTATTGCCATACAATATACATTTTGACTAAATACATTCACTCTTTGTTTAGGAATTAATAGCTTATGAATATGCCTACTCGCTCTAACTACGGCGTCATTGTGCTTACAAAATAGATGCATATGACTGCGTACGAAAACACAAATCTCAAAGATGTACAGACTAGGCAGTGGTAGTATATTGTACTTTTTAAAATATTCCTTACAACTGTCTGTTTGCTGTAAGCCAAATATTGCTCGTATACATTTTTTCTGAACAATGAATGCTCGGTTGGCCTCTACAGAATTGCCCCATATTATGAGTGCATATCTTAATTTTGACGAGACATATCCGTGATATGCATTGAGAGCAGTTTCTTTACTTGATATTTGGCTCAAACGATATAGTGCTTAAACAAACCTCTCCAAACTTAGGCAAACATTTCCAATATGCTGTTTCCAGTTACAATGTTTGTCAATAGTAATTCCCAGAAATGAAGTTGCTTCTAGTTCTTCGACTATTTTGTCTTTATATTGTATATTAAGCTTAGTAGGTTTGCTATTATAAGTCAGAAATTGTACCATATGTGTCTTATTAAAATTAACTTTTAGGTAATTACAATCCAACCAATTAACCATATTATCCAACGCTTTGTTCACCTTATGCTCTAGGTCATTTTTATTATTGTCTTCTATAATTAGAGTAATGTCATCAGCGTATAGTACGCAGTTATGTTCAGTCACATCAGGTAAGTCATTTATATACAAAATGAACAACAAGGGGCCAAGGATACTCCCCTGCGGTACTCCAGAGCTATTTAGTAATTGAAAGTTTGACCTAGAGGTTGAATTATATTTTCCAGATATGCTAAGTATTTCTACACATTGATAGCGATTACTTAGGTAACTTTTGAGCCAATCCAGTGCTAATTCGCGGATTCCATATCTCTCAAGCTTGTGTAGTAATAATTTATGGTTCACAAAGTCGAACGCCTTGGACATGTCTAGAAATACTGAAACTACACTGTTTTTCTTATTGAGATTGTCAGTAATTAATTTTGTAAGTTGAAAACATGCTAAGGTAGTCGAATGGTTTTTTCTGAAACCATTTTGTTCAGATTTGAGAATATTATTATTCTCTAGAAAATTATATAGTTTTTCGTGCATTATTTTTTCGAATATTTAAGATAAGATAGGAACCAGAGTAATCGGTCTATAATTGTTCATATCACTAGTATCACCCTTTTTATGTATTGGTTTGACGACTGATTGTTTTAATCTAGTGGGGAAGTGTCCTTGCATAAGTGATAGATTAACAATGTGACATAAGGGAGCAGTTATCATTGGTGCACATAATTTCAAAATGTCAGTTCGGAGGTGATCATAGCCTGTTGATTTTGTATTATTTAAAGAATTTATAATTTTTAAAATGTCAGATTCATTTACTGGGGTCAAAAAAATTGTGTCCATATTATTAGGGATTAATGTCGGGTAGGTAGTCATATTTAAAGTATTTAATTCAGATTTAGTACAGTCAATAGTGGATGTCAAACTTATAAAATAATTATTAAATTGCTGGGCTATTTGGTCTGGGTTTGAATAAACGACGTCATTGAGTTTTATATTTTCTATGTAATTAGTATACTGCTTATCAGATACGTTATTTTTTATAATGTTCCAAGCAGCTCTGCATTTATTATTAGCTTTTCTTATATATTTCAAACTTTCCGTTTTTTGAGCCTGAATTATACATCTTTTTAGGATCCTGTTATAGTTAGCATATATTCGTTTATTATCAACACTTCTAGAGAATTTATATCGCATGTAGAGGCACCGTTTTTGCTTACATGCTCTTCTAATTCCTCTGGAGATCCAGCGACATTTTGTAGGCTTTTTTGTAGCTTTGATGGTAATCGTAGGAAAACATAGATCGTAGAACAGAGTAACTAGATCATGGAAGGCGTTAAAGGCTTCTTCTGTATCAGTACAATTATATACATCACTGAATTATAGGACAGAAAGACATGTACTATGCGTTTCAAATAAGTTGATAACTGTCATAATGACATTTTGATACGTGTCGATAACTTCATTGTGTAACGTAAGGTCAGCAAATACATTTTTATACTTCACTGTTGCTTCACTGTTGTTAATATATTTCCAATTAAATATTTATGATGATTGTTGAACCATATTCCCTTTTCAAGATAGATAAGGATAGGGTAGGATAAGTACATACACAATAAGTAAAAATTAAATTATCGATTCTTTTTATATTTATGTATTTTTAATCGGGCGGTAATTTTGAATTTTTGATTAATTATAATTACTAAAAAATTTGATAAGTGCTTAATGAAAAGAATTTAATAATTAGGTCGTTGTTACCATACACGTATGAACCTGTCCGAAATGGAAATTTTGTTGTTAGCTGTACATTTTTGATGAATACGGAATGAAGTTGCCGCGGTCGCGATTATCTTCTCATTTGAAACGCATAGTAATGTATCTATCAACGTTAGCTTTGGCAAAGTCTCTTTTTTTCTCAAACCAAAATTCTCTTTGCTTGGTTTAGCACAAGAAGTAAGTTCAAATGATATAGTCTGAGCTGTTTCGTGATCAGATAATGCTAGCGCAATTAGGTTAGGCGTTACAGAAGGTAAATTGCTTGCAATAAGGTCAATACATGTTTTTTTTGACGAGTTGGATACAGAATGTGATTTTTTAAATTATAATTACATAAAATACATTGCAATTCCTTCGCATTTTTATCATTTTTTAAAATATCAATGTTCCAGTCTCCACACAATATAATATTCCTTCCTGTCTGATTGCAAACTTGATTTAGCAAAGTTGGCAAGTTTTTTAGGAATATTTGGGCATTATCACTTGGTACCCTATATATACATATTATAAGTAGTTTAAGTGACAATACTTCAACCGCACAATATTCAAATTGGAAAGGTATCGGTTGTATTGTAAGATTAATGATTTTACATTCCAGATGGTTCTTTACTAGTATACACGTTCCTCCTCTACGTTTATTTTTTCAGCTCAGTATTTTCGATGGACAACTGCGCGGTTTCATTGTGAGCGGATATTAACTCGGCCTTTAGTTGCTCCGTCTCATTTTTGAGGTTTAATATTTCTTCTGATTCAACATCACCTGATATTAAACTGAGACTGTGTGTTGCGCCCTCTAGTGTTGAGTTCAAGGAACTACCACTTTCGTTAAGTGATGTTGTAGATTTTGACAGCTGTCGAGTTCTACGTAAAGTAATATTATCGAAGAAATTCATCATGAAGTACTACAATGCACAAAAAGACTTCTTGTGGGTCAGTAGGATTTGAACCGATGTTACAATGCGTGCCAATCTCGTAGTGATACCACTGCGCCACGCTATTACTTTGTCGAGAAATTGAAATACTTGACCATATATAACCAAGTACTTTTCTGTTATATTAATCTATTTCAAAAGGTCCAAAGGTCAATTCTCTGGAATAATTAGTGAAGGTATTTTGTTTTCAACGGTTCATTTGTAAATTTTGGAGTATACAAATTTAAATTATATCAACCGTCTAACTTTTTCCTCACTTAGCTATAATTTATTTTAGCACATATATACACTTGTTTTATGTCCTTTTGTTTAATATATCACTGTTTTGCTTGTTTCAATAGTTATATTATGACTTTATTCACTAATTTGTTTGATCCTATGTTATTGGTGATATTGTATTGCACTGTTCTTTTTCCTTTCCGCTTTATATAATCTTTCATCAACGTTGTATGTTAATTATTGCACATAAATTAACTGACGACGTACGAAATTACACTCAAAAACTACTTTTTACTATTTTAAAATGAAAATAATATACAGAGCCGATGTTGACGTGACAGCTAGCGCCATCTGCATAGTAGTAGTAAGAAAAACACTACGCGATAAGTGACATCCACGCGGGCGGAGCCGCGGGCAATAGCTATTATCTATACCTGGTGAATTTTGAGCTTGTCAAGTGCAGTGGTACCCCGTGCAATCCTCAAAAGACACTCAAGAAATGTGTACTGCGCGTATAGAGCATATTTTGAGTACATTTTATGTCCAAGATAAATGTCTCGAACAATACCTATCAATAGGTAAAATTTCCACACTATATCTCACTAACCTGTTTAGCATTCTGTATAGATCCCCTCTCAGGGTTCCTGTTCCTCAGATAGACTAGTTCCTGCTGCTGGCCCGCCCAAAGTCCCCTGACGCACTCGCGGTTCAGTTTGATGACCCTGAACCCTAGGTGGCGCTTGTTCAGCATTATTATCTTATAGTCGTCGTTGCCTTCGTCCATTACATGTCTGTGAAAAAGTATTGTAATAGTTAATTTATATTTTGTCTTATTCTTACTAATAATTAGCCTGGCCAGTCGAAATCCAATCGTACATTATGAATTATTCCACCATTCCTTTGTCCATTGAAGGAATACTACAGAATGTGAGCTTACGATCCTCATTTCCTACTAGTAATATAAATGTGAAAGGATTGTGGAAGTTATTTGGATGTTTTTTACTCAAACACGCTCAAATAGTTAAACGGATCTGATTGAAATCTGGCATGAGGATAGATTACAGACTGGAATAACACATAGACACCTTTTTATACCTTGAATAGGTTTTAATGGGACCAGAATTACACTACCGACGTGAACCCATTCCTAGCACAAGCAATTTAGCTTAGTTGGAGGGGTTAGAGGGAATATTAGTAATTTCGATAATTTCTGTTGCTAATATATTAAAAAATAAAAAAAAAATTAAAATTCCACGTGGACAGAGCCACGGCAATGGCTTAGTAATCCGTTCAAAACTGGAACGCGTTAGATAGTATTGATAATGTTTTAAATCTCAGTTTTTGAAATGACAAACTTTCGTAACTTTTTTGAAGTTATACATCTTTTGGCGCGTTAGGGAAAAATGATGAGAGCAAATTAATACGATGCGCGCGCACACCGTCACGCAAACCTAACACCCTGAAGTTAGCTATAGTCACACACACACATTTAATTTTTTTTAAAGATAACTTCTAACGCGTGTAAATAAGTACACACACAGACTTTTTTTTATTTTCTGCTCAAAGAGTAGAAATCAGTGACGAAAGGGTGATAGGATACAGAAGACAAACCGGCGAGAATCGGCTGACAGGGACCTTCCGTCTCTTACCAGTGGAGACAGAGTCAGCAAGAGACAGAGAGGCAAAGGAGGGAGAGAGAGAATGAGAGAAAAAGAGAGCGAGGGATACAGACCGAAAGAGTAGTGGAGTAGTATACCTGAGAGCCAAGAGATGCGGCGCGCCCCGCAGCACGTTGTAGCGCCAGGCCGGCGCCGCCTCGTGGCAGATGACGAGGCGCTGCGCGTGCGACGCGATGGCGCAGTACAGCGCCGAGCTGCTGCAGTACTCCTCGGGGAACATGAAGTGGTCCTGCCATAGGAGCAACCGATCAATCACCGCATTACCACCGGAAACGCTGTGCACTGCGAGGTATGAAAGGAACTTCATCCCGCACACACTCAAGCTGTGGCTGAAGAATGTCGGTAGATGGCTCCTCTATCACCATCAACTACGGTAAAGGCATCCATCTATAAATAGCTCCACCATCACCATGCATCAAGGTGAAACCATCTCATGATAGTTCGTAGGAATGTGGGTAGATGGCTCCACCATCACCATCAACCACGGTAAAGGCTCCATCTATAAATAGCTCCACCATCACCATGCATCAAGGTGAAACCATCTCATGATAGTTCGTAAGAATGTCGGTAAATGGCTCCACCATCACCATCAACCACGGTAAAGGCATCCATCGGTATTTGGCTCTACTATCAACATCTTCTATAACACCACGCCATCTATCGATAGTTCGTAACAATGTTAGTAAATGCCGCCACCAACACTATCCACCACGGTAAAGTCATCTATCGATAAATCGTTCCACCATCGACCCTGGCGAGTCATCCATCGATAGATTGTAAGAATATCGGTAGATGGCTCCACAATAGCCCCAAGATTGTTGTATAAGAAAATGGTTTGTGAAAATCCCAACAATACAATGTATCGTGTTTGGGCGAGCCCGAAGTATCGGTTGTACATAAATAGTAGCCCCTCTAGTTTCGATTGACACATACCTGATGCAACTTGAGTGCCATCCGTATAGCCGGCGCCAGCACAGAATGTAACAGCGACATGTCGGTGAATACCCACTCGTCGCGCGCGCAGGTAATACGGAAGTCGCCTTTGAACAACGAGTGTAGCCCGTATAGGAAGAACTCCACACTGTTAGACAAGTAACTTAATATAATACTGGTAATAACATTATTTCTTTGTTTATGCCTTAACTATACATTCCATGTTCTTGTTTAAATACCTAATGTTAAACTAGATTAAATCATAATTTTTGAAGTCAGTTTAAAACAGCTCACAACGCGTAATGGTTATTATAAATTATAGACATCGCGAAATTCATCTTGTGTTTTTTTCAATTAAAAATTGTATTCACTGAATACTGTTCCTCTATCGTTTCGTATACTATCGTGTATCGTAGACACAGCGTTGTGACAATGAAGAAAAGCCATGACGCGTACTGACCATTACTTGGTGGTACGGCGGACAGACTGTAACTTGTCGCCTCGGCAAGTATGTATACAACTATATACAACATTTTTACGAGACTACATATATAGGAGGTAGGGCACGACGGTATCTCCGTCCCAATTGAGCAGGCCGACTGGGGAGTACCTCCGCCATATAGAATACCGCGGTTATAATAACCTCGTGTTGTGTTCCCGGCGGTGAGTAAGGGAGTCAGAGCTCACCTGAGTGTTTTTGGAGAGGGAAGACCAAAGGCCATTCCTGCTTTGTCTTCTACACTGACGGCACAGAAACTCTCTGTGTTTACAGGATCGGTAGCACAAGTGTGACTCCCCTAGTGTTGTACCCAACCAAGCCACTTCAGTGGTATAAGAAAATAGTACACAAAGGTTATATTCATTGCGTGAATGCGTTATAAGAACCCTTATTATGCAACAGTATCATAACCAGCGAGTTTTTTTATATTATCACACGAGTGTTATAAGACCAAGTTATATACAGTGTCATACACTACTTTATCTACTCTTATACTATAATACATAAACTAATTTATTTTATAAACAAAACCAAACTTTGTTTAATATAAATGTAAAATAAAAAAGTTGACGCCAAGCCAAGGCCGCAAACATAGATTGCGCATGCGCGTTTCTTTTTTTTTTTCTTCCGAATTGGCCGTTTTTTTTTTAAAGTAGAGGCTCAGTCCATATGGGGATTGTATAGGTGTATCGTTATGATTAAAAAGTAATATTATGATATAGGTGTCCATACAAGACCTGTATCGTAATAAAACTTTTTTTTTGACCTGTGCGTAATGTTTGTCATAAGAGTTCTGATTTCAATTTTATAATCTTTGTATTATAGTATCAGAGTAGATAAACTACTATTATTAAATACGAAACGAGTGTATAAAATCCGGCAGTATACAAGTAGGATGGTCCATACCTGGAGGCAGACAAGTGCTGAGCGGCCGCCAGCGCCCTCCGGCCCAGCAGGCTGAGCGCGAAACACAGCGTAGTGACGGGCGACGTGGCGTGCGCGGCCCGTCGCCGCCAACTGGCGCCGCGCCGAGCGCCGCAGTGGGCTATCCACTCGCCGTACATGGCACAGAAACGACTCCTGGGGAAAATTATAGCTTATAAGTATTTACTAACTACTAGTACGATAGTACCCGGCTTTTTTTAGTTTTATAGAACGACTTCGATTTGGATACTGACTCTTTCGTCCGCACATAGCCTCTTTTTTGGGCTATATGCGTGAAGGTAGAACTGTCGCCGCCAACTAGCTTAATTAACCGTTCAATTAACTGCCTAGGCTGGTAACTAAACGGCGTCGTTCAATGAACGGCCTGTATGATATTCAGCCGTTACATTTATTAAGACATTTAATAACCTGGCTGGCTAATGCTTAGGCCATTCGTAAGATGGGGCACCACTCCGAAATAAGACAGAAAATTACATACATACATACATTTAAAAAAAGCCATAGTAACTCCAATATATAAGAGTGGGGACAGAGATCGCCTTACGAATTATAGGCCAATCTCGGTGCTGAGCGCGTTGTCGAAGATACTGGAGAAAATACTCAATAACTGTCTGACTAATTACCTATCCAAGTACAACATTATTTCACAAAATCAGTATGGATTTAGGTCGGGTGTATCGACGGAGGACGCCATAACTAATTTAAGTATTGCGGTCGCCAACAAATTGGATACCAGGTACAATTGCTATGGCGTCTTTCTGGATATATCCAAAGCGTTCGACACGATCTCTGTTCCCATCCTAATTTCAAAGCTCGAGCACATTGGGGTACGTGGTCTGCCTTTGGATATTTTGAAAGATTATCTGACTGACCGTACACAGGCTACTAGAGTCGATACAGTGATAAGTGACGAGGAAGCGATTGAATACGGGGTCCCACAAGGGAGTATCCTTGGCCCTACGCTGTTTCAGATGTACTTGAATGACCTGTGCAAAATGACGCTACAGAACTGTCAGATCTTTACCTATGCAGACGACACAGCTTTGGTTATACATGGAAAGAATTGGACGGAAGCAAAAATACAGGCTGAGAGAAACCTGAGGGAAGTAACGTCATGGTTATCATCTAATCTCCTTACTGTAAACTTAGAAAAGACAAAATTTTTACGTTTTTATCTACCAAACTCGCGTAAACCCGCAGTTGAAACACTCTCACTTGCTGGCCATAGCTGTGTCAATGCGGCAGCATCTTGCTCCTGTCCTTACCTAACTAACGTCGCAAGTATAAAGTATCTTGGTGTCCTAATTGATGAACAGCTGGAATGGCGTCCTCAGGTAGAAACTCTTTCCGGACGTATTAGAAGACTACTTTACATCTTCAAAAATCTCCGTTCCTCTGCTGATCGATCAACAATGCATATGGTATATGTTGCATTATGCCAGTCAATAATAAGCTATTGCATTCCAGCATGGGGAGGGACACATAAGACAGTACTGTTAGAATTGGAGAGAGCCCAAAGAGCTCTTCTTAAAGTAATGCAATTTAAACCGCGACTTTACTCAACTACAGAGCTTTATAGGGAATGCCAGGTCCTAACAGTGCGACAAATATACATACAGCGCACCATGTTACGCCGACATCTCCGGGCCCCTCTAAATTCGGAAATACTGGCAAGAAGACGTGGTGCACTTTTGTGCTCCCCCGTATCCTGCAGAACATCTTTTGTAACTCGACAATATGAAGTACTGAGCATTAGGCTCTATAACAAAATTGGTAGAAAGGTCCCATTACATAAATTAAATAAACACGATTTTAAAGAGAAGCTAGGAAATTGGTTAAAGTTATTGAGTTACGATGAAACAGAATCTCTCATTAAGATTGTTGAGTGAGCAATGCGTTAGTGTCTAGTTAAATAAAATAAAATAAATAATAAAAAGAAAAATTGATAGTAGCCATAAATAGATGTAAATGTATCATATATTATATAGGTAATAATATATAGTTATATGTGTTTGAGCAATGAATGTATCTTTTTGGAACTAGTATAAGTCCACAAGTATTGTTGCCGTGTGATGTAATGAGGTGTGTGATCTAATGTTTAATAAAATGTTACAAGACATTCAAGAGTGGTGAGCTACCGAGCCCCAAGATACGAGCATGTCTCAGTTTGGGGCCGGTGAAACAATAAGAGTCGAACTTGCCGGTGGGAGGAACCGCGTTCGGGATAATGCATTCATTTAAATAAGAACTTGTTCCCTGCTCGTTTAACATGATCGCGGTTGGTCTCACTGGTGAGACTCGATCCAGTTTGTACCTCTGTACATTAATGAAAACACCTAAAAATAAGGAAAATTAACAAATTTGTAATAGTAGTAAAATAGATATATTTATATTACAAGTATATAACATTATGTTATACAGTTAAGCCCACACCTAGAACTAAAAATGTACTTTCTTTATGCCAATAAAGTTATCTTATCTTATCTTACATATACTCACACCTGTAAATCCCCAAAAGGGTAGGCAGAGATGTGTTCACAGAAAATTAGTGATAGGTTCATTGAAAATTTAAGCGATCCGACTTGGATAGGTTAGGTAAGAAGGTCAAGCTCCACTTCGTTCCCGCATTAACC